>CAJZHL010000031.1:1200000-1606737 GCA_916048055.1 Pedinophyceae sp. YPF-701
CTGCGGCGTGCGGCCGTCGAGGCGCTCGCGGTGCGCGGCGGTCTGGTGTTCGGGCACGCAGAGCAGGTTGCGCAGGAAGCACAGCACCAGCTGCACCGTGAGCGCGTCCTTCTCGGTCATGCGCGGGTGCCGCTCGAGCGGGCCCGAGAGGAGCGCGACGACCTGCGAGAGCGCGTCGCCGTCCAGGAACGCCGCGCGGATGTCCTGCAGCGCCACGATCTGCCGCGCGACCTGCGGCGACTCCATGTCCACGGGCATCGTCAGAAAGGTGAGGACCTTCAGCGCGTTGTACACCACGTCCTCCTCGTCCGGGTAGAACACGATCAGGGGGACCAGGTCCTGCGCGACGATCTTCAGGTCCGCCAGCGTGTAGAACACGCCGCGCGTGGCGGGATCATCCCGGCGCAAAAAACGCTGCAGGTCCTTCAGGCTCTCTGCGCGCGCCGCGGAGGGAACGAAGGCAGGTTCGCGGCCTACCGCGATCACGCAGCAAGGCGCGGCCGCCTGCGCGCCCGCGGCGGGCCCGCGGGGGCAGAAACACGCGGCCGGTGTTTCATGTGCACTGCTGCGCCGGAAGCTCTGGCCTCGCCGTCGCGCGCGGCGCATCAACGCCCCTCGTCGCGACACTCACCGACCACGTCGTCGGACTTGGTGTAGATGCCGGGTCGGAGCTCCTTGTCGCGCTCGTTCAGCGGCCACTTGCCCAGCCCGCTGGCGGTGTCGATCAGGAGCTCCTTGTCGAAGTCCGCGCGCTCAACGAACGCGTCCATTTTGAAACCTGTGGTCCTATCTCACGCCCGGCATGCCCAACGGCCGAGCGCGGGCAGGGGAACCCGCGGGGGGTCAGTTGGCGCGAAAATTGGTTCGTGCTCGAGTCCGTGTGCGGGCCGTGGCGCACTGTGGCGTGCGCTCAGCTCTCGTTGCGGCCCTGAAGGTTGGACCCCCGCGACTGGCGGCGCCGTTGCGGGCCACGAGACCAAATGCGCGGGCGGTGACCGCACGGCGCTGGGCGGACTGTGCGTGGCTCCAGACACCACCCGCCCGACGTGGCCACCGTCACGAGGGGTGCGCGAAACATGGTATTGCTCGGCCTGCATCTCCGTGTCATTCTCTGCCGCTGTACCTGGCTCGAGTGGAGTCGCGTGCGCGGCGCACGGTGCGCCACCAAAAGGAGTGTGTGGCGAGCGAGGCTGGGCGGCGCGAAGGGGGGGGCGGGGCGAGCGAGGTGGCGCCCGCCTGATGGGAGGCCGTAAGTCCGGGGGCGGGAGGCCCCCGCCTCGGCCGGTGGAGGTGGTGGTCGACGGCGAGGGGGGCGATGCAGGGGGCGAAGCAGCTGCGACGCAGGCGCGCGACGTGGACGTCAGCTTCCACTCAGACGCCTGGCACGAGGCACGCCTGGCATCTCTGATGCAAGAGCGCATGGACTGGGACCAGTTCATGAAGATGAAGGCGAGTGATCGACGGCGCAGGAGTGCGCCTGCGTGCAAGCCCTCGGAGGCGCCGCCGTGGCGCGCCATCTCATGTCCACGTCGCCTACATGCGCCGACACTGTTCACGCTCGAGGTTCCGTGTCCGCAACGCTCCTGCGCTCCCCGCGCTCCGTCTGGGCTGCAGAAGCAGAAGGAGGCTGCCATGGTGGGCAAGGGCGCGCCGCTGGACAGCGACGAGGAGGAGCGCATGATGCGGGACTACAGGGCGCTGCTGGACGCGGACCGGGAGCGCAAGTTGTCCCGCGGCGTCAACCACTCGGACAGGAAGAGCAAGAAGTCGAAGCGGGACAGAGAGCGCCGGCGGAGCAGGAGCAGGAGCAGGAGCAGGGAGCGGAAGGAGAGGAAGGACCGGAAGCGGCGGAAGGAGGAGAAGGAGCGGCGGAAGGACAAGAAGGAGAAGCGGAGCAAACACAGCAAGGTGCGCCATCATTCCATGCGACGGGCAACGGCGCACGCGCGCCGGTGCCGTCCGCGTTCCCGGTGCGACACGCCCCCGCTCCGGTTGCTCGTGCAGGAGCGGCGTCGGTCGCGGTCCCGGTCGCGCTCGCCGTCACGCAGGCGGCGGTCACGCAGCAGGGACAGGGGGCGGAGCTCGAGCCCCTCCAACAGCGGACGCAGCGCGAGCGACTCGGACGCGCCCGTGCGCCTCTCAAAGTTCATGAAGAACAGCTTCTGACGGTGGCACGCCGCCAAACACACGAACATGCAGGGCCCAGGTCTTGCCGCCCCGCTGCGACCGCCCGGACTCATCCACCAGCCGTTGTGAGCCCGCCGCGGTCTCACAGTGCGCCGCGGTCCCCGCTCGTCGCCGACCTACTCTGCCGCCTTGCCCGCCTCCTGCGGTGTCGTCGTCGCTGGCTCGCTCGTCTCCGGCCCGTCGTCCTCGAGCGGCCCGACGTCCACCGCGAGGAGGTCCTCGAGGTCGACCTTGTAGCGCACGTTGCACATCACGTCGTCCACGTCGTACCACCTCATGTGCCGCAGCAGGTGCAGGAAAAACTTCAGCATGCGCTCCGTGCCGAACGTCACCGACACCTCGTGCGTGCGCTCGACGATCCAAAACTGCTCCATGCCCTCCTTCTTGTACTTGAACGTCGCGCGTGGCACGGTGACGAGCTTCCTGCGAGGCAGCGCGCAGTGTGCGACACCAGTGTGCACCTTCGGGGGGGATGGGGTTTCAGACAATCCTGAGTCCACCACTGTAGCGGCCGTAGCGTGTCCGATGTGGGCGCAGCCATCGACAGCGCCGTGTGTTGCGTGGACGCGGCCGATGGGGCGCACCTCTTAGGTTTGCGTTTCGAGTGCCTGGGCCGGGGCGAGCACGCCACTTGCGCGGCCCGCAGGACGTTGTCGACGTTCTCCTGGAGCGCCTCCTCGTCGGGGCCCTTGAGCACGACTCGCACGGTGTAGATCTGCGGGAACCGGTGCTCTGCATCCCACCCCTGCAGGCGTCGCCGGTACCCGTCCAAGTCCTGCAGGATGTACTGCTCCATCTCCTCCGCCGTGATGTCGAACGTCTTCCCATCCGACGACCAGGGAATCGGCGGCGGACCCCCGTCCAGGCCGCGCTCTGGCCGCTCGCGAGCGGGACCACCCTGAGGCTCCTGGTCAGCCCCCGCCGCCGCGTCTCCTGGCGCCGCTTTGTCTGACTCGGGGCTTGACGCGAACCTCCGTCCATATATCATGGCGTCCCTGGACAGATCCGTCGGCGAGGCCGCAGGACTGCTACGGGGCGCTGGTGGGCACCCGCTGGCCCGCCACCCACAGAGATCGGGCTGCGCGGAGGTGACCGCGAGGGCCCGCTCGCCCGTCGCGCGCGCAACGAGAGCGGAGCTCGCCGCCTCGTGGCGCACGTCGCGACCGAGCCAGCGCGCGCACGTCCGCAGCACGTGCCGCACCATCGTGAAGGCCCCAGCGAGCCCGCGCAGACAAGGGGGAAAACAGAACCTGCCACGCGCCAGATCGGCAGGTCCAAGACGCTCAACCTCGCCGTGTGCTGCTGCCTTCTCCCCGCGCGCGACCCTCGAGCCCGGCGTGGGCCGCCCAGAGTCCCCAGGACACACCCCACCGTCCCTCCGAGGGACGTGGCCCGCCCCAGCGATGGACGCTGCCCGCAAACGTCCACAGCCGCGTTCGGAGCGGCTCGGGCGCGACGCGTGCGAGGTTGTTGTGTGCGGCGGGGTTGGTGTTGTGTCACACTGCTAGTTGTACACCATGTACTTGGGCGTGGCCGAGAACTTCTGGTACCCCTTGATGACCTTGTTGACGGCGTCGAGGAAGTCCCGCTCCGTGACCGTCTTGCGGCGCGCGCGGATGGCGTACATCCCCGCCTCGGTGCACACCGACCGGATGTCCGCGCCCGTCGAGTTGGGGCACAGCCGCGCGAGGAGCTCGAAGCGGATGTCGCGCTCGCAGTTCATCGCGCGCGTGTGGATGCGGAAGATCTGCGTGCGGCTCTCCAGGTCCGGCAGCCCGAACTCCACCTTGCGGTCCAGGCGCCCGGGGCGCAGCAGGGCCGGGTCCAGCGTGTCGGGGCGGTTCGTGGCCATGAGCACCTTGATGTTGCCGCGCGGGTCGAACCCGTCGAGCTGGTTGACGATCTCCAGCATCGTCCGCTGCACCTCGTTGTCGCTCCCGGGGTCGTCGCTGCGCTGCCCGCCGATCGCGTCCACCTCGTCGAAGAAGATGATGCACGCCTTCTTCGAGCGCGCCATCTGCGCGACCGCGGTGATGCGGGCCAACGCGTGAGGCGGTGCGCGTGGCGCAGCGCGGCGGCATTGCATGTGTGCAGTGCGCAGGTAGCGGGGGGGCGTTGCGCACCTGGAAGAGCTCGCGCACCATGCGCGCGCCCTCGCCGACGTACTTCTGGACGAGCTCGGACCCGATGACGCGGATGAAGCACGCGTCCGTGCGGTTGGCGACGGCGCGCGCCAGCAGCGTCTTGCCCGTGCCCGGCGGGCCGTAGCACAGCACGCCCTTCGGCGGGTCGATGCCCAGCGCGACGAACTTCTCCGGGTGCAGCATCGGGAGCTCGACGACCTGCGGGGCAGCCGGCGGGGTCGGCGCCGTCACGCACGCGACATTGTTGTTGCGCGCCCCGTGCAGTGGGTGGCGGGCCACGGGGCACGGCGCGGGCGCGCCGTTGCATGGGTCCGGTGCGGGGTGCAAGAGACCACGTGGCCAGGGCGCGTCCCGTCGCGACGGGGGCTCTGTTGCGCGGCGGGGTCCGCGCGGGCGGCGGGCGTTGTGTGCACCTCGCGCATCTTCTCAATCTGCTCCTTGCAGCCGCCGATGTCGGAGTACGTCAGGTCGGGCTTCTCCTCGACGGTCATCATGGTGACGCTCGGGTCGATGCGCGGCGGCAGCGGGATCTGGATCTGGTACTTGGTGCGGTCCACGCCCACGCGCATCCCCTCCTCAATGTCCGTGGGCGCCACGCGGTCGCCTAGGCCGACGACGAACTTCGCGATCTGCTTCACGTTGATGACGTACTTCGCGTCCGACGTGTCTGCGGGAGGGTCGCGCGCGGACGGAAGGGTTTGAGCGACAGCGACCTTCTAGCAGGGACCCAGGCGCCCGGACACCGCGCGGGCGGTGCGCCGTGGCAAGATCCTGCGCTCGGGTGCGAGCTCCGTTCGCGAGGGAGGCTCGTGGCCCGGTGCTCTGCCCCCGGCGAGCAGTCCGCGTCCCCGCCGGACGCACGGTGTGGCCCTGGGACGGTTCTGTTCCGGCCCGCGCGCACCTGGGTTGATGATTTTCGTGCATCGCGCCACCTGCAGCGGCTGCTCCTCCTGCATCATCTGCTTGTCCGACACGAGGTCCCAGCGACTCGGCGGCGCGAGCCCGGTGTCGCTCTCCTTGATCCCACACAGCTCATTGACGCGCTTCAGCTTCTCCTTGAGGTCGTTCTCCACCTCCTTGATCTTTATCGAGTACGGCCCCATGCCGTACGACTTGAGGAGCTCGATCTCGGCCTCTGAGAGCACCTTGACGGGCTTGTCCTCGCCCTTGCCTCCATCCTGCTTGCTATCATCCTTCTTCTCCTTCCCAGCCTCCTTCGCGGCGGGCTGCTTGCCCGCGTCCCCCGCCATCTACGACAACACGTCGGTCGCCCGCACTAAGCTCGCCGCGGAGCGGCCTCGCCGGACGGCTGTGCAAAGCCTTGCCACGACCGAAAAGCACTCGCGGGGTGAACCTCGAGAGCAGCGCAGGACCGAAGTCAAACGTTCGCGTGCCGCCAGCCCTTCTGACTGCGACGTTCGCGTGCTCCGGCCCGATGTTCGCGGCGCTGCCCGGCGGGGGTCTGGCCAGACCCTTGATTCAGGTCTCACTTGTACGCTGCAATTGTCCCCCGCACCAGCTCCCTCGCACTCGATCCGGCGTGCGGCCTCAGGGCTACGAGTGTCGGGCGTCCGGGGTGCTGTGCGGCGGCTACATCCGTCTGTCGCAGATAGCGGGCCGCAGTTGCCCACACTCTTTGTGCATGCACTGCCCCCGCATCCCGGCGTGGATGCATCAAGGAGCAGCCGTGGCGCGCAGGGCACGTGCCGCGGGCGTCGCCGCCGGTGGGCACAGCCCCCCCTGTGCGGCCACGTTAGTTGGTGTCTGACACTGACAGTCAGCCTCGAGTGTGGTCCGCCACATCAAGGCGTTCGTGCAGCGCGGGCACACGCAACAGCGCGGCGCGGACCCGCAGAACTGTCCCGCGCTTCAAGCATCCGCGAATAGATTGCAAGCCGCGGCACCATGCCCTCTGGTTGTTGCAGTTGGCCGCTGGCGCCGACGTTTGTGGGGCGGCGACGACCGCTCGGCCTGCGGCACGTACCCCACCGGGAGGCGCTGGATCCCGGTTGCAGGCGGCCGCTGGGGGCGGGAGGGGGGCGGCGCGGGAGCGTGCCGCGTCGGGGTGTGCTAGGATCGAGCGTCGTCGCGTCCGTCGCGGGGGACGAGGGCGTCTTCTTCTCGGCTGCGTACGGCGGCGCGCTGCTGGCGGCCGTGACTCACTCCGGGCTGTCGCTGATCGCGAACGCGCTCGACGCGCGCGCGCGAGGGTGCGTGCAGTGCGTGCTCGCTTGCGGTTCGCGGCGTGCGCGATCGAGCGAGACGGACCGGCCGCGACGCGGCGCGCTGCCGCATCCGCGAGAGAGGTCGGCCACTTCCAGCCGCGTGTTACGTGCGTGGATTGCAGGCCGGAGACGTGCGAGCCAGCGGACTGGAGCGAGGACGACGAGGTGTGCCTCAGTGGCGAGGACGGCGACGGAGAAGGGGTGCTGTGGTCCGTCGCGAGCGTCCTGGCATGCGTCCCCGAAGTGAACTTCATGTCCTGGATATTTCTGGCGCTCCAGACCGAGCACCGGCTGCTGTACGGGACGTTCGCTGCGCTGTACGCTCTGCCGCTTGTGCACTCCGGGCCGATGCTGGACGGCCTCGACATCGTGACCCTCGTCGTCGGTGCGCTGCACATGCAACTGGAGCGCGTCAGCCGCACCGAGCCGGAGCTGGTGCCGCTCCCGGAGGGCACGGCGGCGGAGGCTCTCGCGGGGCTGCGCGTGTCGTCAAAGGAGGCGATGTTCGCGCTGCGGGAACGCACAGCGACCACCGCGGCGGAGCTGGCAGCCGAGCGGGAGCGCGTGGCCTCGGAGGGCGAGCTCCGGATGCAGCGGGAGCGGAACCGTGCGGAGCTGAGTGCGTTTGACCAACAGCTGGAGGCGCGCCGGGGGTCCCGCGCGGAGCGGGACGACTGAGCCCGCCCAGCGCGCGGCGGAGTGCAGGGAGCTGCGTTACAGCGATCGGTCTGCGGGCCGCAAGTGTGCATATATGTCTCGGCACACGGGGCTGCGCGAGCGTGCTGGCCGGGCCGTCGGTGGCCCCGCCAGCCTGTGAGGCTCCGCATCAGCTGTGGTAGATGCGGATGGCGCGTCCCCGGGCCCGGCAGATCGGGCACGCGGGTCCGGCCCGCGCGGAGCACTCGTAGCAGCATGCCATGTGGCCGCAGCTGGGGTACACGCAGTCCCGCTTGCGCGCGAAGCACAGCGTGCAGAGCTCCTCCTCGGAGGTGACGCCCTCGGGGAGGTTCTCGCCCAGCGCGTTGAAGTTCCGCCGGACCTCCCGGCGCGCCTTTTCCTGTCGCCGCCGCGCCATGAACCCGCGCCACAGCTTGCGGGTCACCAGGACGACGCCGGTCACGCCCAGGCCGATCGCAACCACCTTGCATATCCCCGACATGCGATCCTTGGACCGGATCAGGTCCTTCAGGGTCCTGCAACGAGACGCACACGGCACCTGCTGTCAGGGGGAGTCCCCGAGTTAGGGAGGGCCGCGCGTCGCTGCGGCGGCGGGGCGGGCGAGCCGACGGGCGGCGCACTTGACGGAGAGGTAGAAGGGCCCGCCGTTTTCGGGCTTCCTCAGCACCAGCCCCACGGACCGCTCGGAGCCCCCGGGGGCCTGAGTCAGCTCCCCGACCGCAGTGACGTGCGTCCCGACGGGCAGCACCGCCTCCGTCCTGCGCGTCCCCAGAACGCGGATCCCGCGCATGTAGTCCAGCCCGGCCTTGAGCAGGGACTTGCCCAGCGGTTCGAACCTGCAAGTCACCGTGGACGGGGCGCCGCACCAGGCACTGTGGGCGCGCGAACTGCACGGCGCGGACCGAGGCGGCGGCACCACCTCCATGGGCGCGGCGAGAGACCCGTCCGGACGCGTGGACCGTGCTTCGTACGTGTCGACCACCACCACGTAGGGGATGCCGTCCGCGGCCTTGCCGTTGACGACGGGGAGCTTGATCCCGCTCGCGAGCGCGCCCGCCTTGCCGTCGACGTCCTCGAGGAAGAACGGCGCCTCCTGCGTGGTGCTCAGGATCGTCGCGCGGTCCCGGAGCCACTCCCCCGACTCCTGCTGCTGCCGGAAGTATATCTGCTCCTCGCTGGCCGTGTGGATGACCGCGCCGTCCTTGCAGCCGGGGACCTCCAGCGGGGCGTCGCTCGCGACCTTGCCGTACACCGCGACGAGCATCGGCGTGAGGCCCTTGATCAGGCGCACGTCTGCACGGGGAAGGTGGCGCGCAGAATGACTGGACGGTGGAAGAGAGGGCGCGGCCGCGCCCGAAGACCATCCTTGTGCAGTGAACTGGCCGTTCCATGGCCGGTGCAGCGCCTCGCACGAGCGTCGACCGCGGCGCGGACTGCTTTGCTGGCAGTTGTGCCATCGCGCGGTGCCGGGCACCCAGCGGACAATGCCCGAGCCGGTTGCGAAAAATGCGATCTTGGTGTGTACCTGAGACTCGCTCGACCTCCTTCGCGGACTCTAGCTCGCGCGCCTTCTTCCCGCTCAGCACCGATGCCAGCACGAAGAGCGCCGAGGCTCCTGTGAGGCCCACGCCTGCCCACGACACATCTTCTACCCACGCCTTGCCTTCCGTCATGGCGGCGGAAGGTCAGGCGGGACCTCGCCGCGCGGCGTCGCTGCAGGATACGGCGCCAACCTCACCAACAGACCAGGGAAAAGCGACGCTTCAGACACTCCTCCGTGAGATAATGTCACGCGCTGCCGCACATCCCTGCTGCTACGACTGGGGGATTCCTGCTGTCGGCGCCGCAAACGTACCGGGCCGGGGCTCTGGTACGCCCGGCGCACAGTGGTTTTGTCAGGGGCCTGACATGCTGCTGTCAGCATTGCGATCGGGTCGTCCGGGTGGCCAGAGTGGCCCAGCAGCACTGGACTGATCCTCGCACGTCAGAGCGGCCGCAGCTCGCAAGCATTTCACAAAGTCGTGCGCGTCCACCTCGCGCACTGTGTCACGCTCAGCCCACTCCTCTGCGTGGTCAACGCGCAGATGGCGGGCGGAGAGTGTCTGCCAGCTTCCGCAACGCGTTCGCATGCTGCGGCGTGCCCGCCTCCTCGGCAAGCTCGCGCAGCTCCGTCGCCAACGCCTCCCCCGCACCCCCCTCCCCACACAGCACCTCCGCCGCCCCGCGGTCCGCGCCTGCGAGCCTCGCCACGCCCCACGCCGTGCGCCCCAGATGCTCCGAGTCCGCCTCCGCGGCCCGCTCGCACACCTCCATCACCATCGCCCCCACCGCGTCCACCAACCCCTCAACCCCATACGGCGCATGGTCCTCTGATGCCCTTGGATGTACGTCCGCCAGCTTCCCGACGCACCACACCGTCATCGCCAGATGCTGCGTGCTCACCTCCGCCGGGCGCCTGCCCAGCTCCACCGCCAGCGCCCCCACAGCATCCTTCTGCTCGCTCAGGACCTCCGCAGCCCCGTCGGCGGCGTCGGCCAAGGTCGCTACTCCCAATATTGTGTCCTTCAGCTCCCACCTGCTTGTCTCTGTAGAACGGCTTGTCAGCGCCGCTGCCATCGCCCCCACCGCCTCCACCACGCCCACCTCCCCACACAGCGCCTCCGCTGCCCTGTCGTGGGCGGCGGCGAGCTTCCCCACGCCCCATATCGTGTTCGCCAGATGCTGCGTGTCCGCCTCGCCTGCCCGCGCGCCCAGCGCCGCCGCCAGCGCCCCCACCGCCTCCACCACGCCTCCCGCCCCACACAGCTCCTCCGCTGCCCTCTGATTCTTGTCGGCGAGCTTCGCCACGCCCCACACCGTGTTCGCCAGATGCTGCGTGTCCGCCTCGCCCGCCCGCTCGCCCAGCGCCGCCGCCAGCGCCCCCACCGCCTCCACCACACCCGCCCCACACAGCGCCTCCGCCGCCCTGGCGTGGGTGTCGGCGAGCTTCCCCACGCCCCATACCGTGTTCGCCAGATGCTGCGTGTCGGCCTCGCCCGCCCGCTCGCCCAGCGCCGCCGCCAGCGCCCCCACCGCCTCCACCACGCCTCCCGCCCCACACAGCACCTCCGCTGCCCTGTCGTGGGCGGCGGCGAGCTTCGCCACGCCCCACACCGTGTTCGCCAGATGCTGCGTGTCCGCCTCGCCCGCCCGCTCGCCCAGCGCCGCCGCCAGCGCCCCCACCGCCTCCACCACGCCCCCCGCCCCACACAGCGCCTCCGCCGCCCTGGCGTCGGCGTCGGCGAGCTTCCCCACGCCCCATACCGTGTTCGCCAGATGCTGCGTCTTCGCCTCGCCCGCCCGCTCGCCCAGCGCCGCCGCCAGCGCCCCCACCGCCTCCACCACGCCTCCTGCCCCACACAGCACCTCCGCTGCCCTGTCGTGGGTGTCGGCGAGCTTCGCCACGCCCCATACCGTGTTCGCCAGATGCTGCGTATCCGCCTCGCCCGCCCGCTCGCCCAGCGCCGCCGCCAGCGCCCCCACCGCCTCCACTACGCCTCCCGCCCCACACAGCACCTCCGCCGCCCTGTCGTCGGCGTCGGCGAGCTTCGCCACGCCCCATACCGTGTTCGCCACATCCTGCGTCTTCGCTTCGCCCGCCCGCGCGCCCAGCGCCGCCGCCAGCGCCCCCACCGCCTCCACCGCACCCCCTGCCCCACACAGCGCCTCCGCCGCGTTGTCGTGAGTGTCGGCGAGCTTCGCCACGCCCCACACCGTGTTCGCCATCCTGCGTATTAGCCTCCCCGGCCCGCGCGCCCAGCGCCGCCGCCAGCGCCCCCACCGCCTCCACCGCACCCCTGCCCCACACAGCTCCTCCGCTGCCCTCTGATTCTTGTCGGCGAGCTTCGCCACGCCCCATACCGTGTTCGCCAGATGCTGCGTGTCGGCCTCGCCGGCCCGCTCGCTCAGCGCCGCCGCCAGCGCCCCCACCGCCTCCACCACACCCCCTGCCCCACACAGCGCCTCCGCCGCCCTCTGGCGTCGGCGAGCTTCGCCACGCCCCATACCGTGTTCGCCAGATGCTGCGTGTCGGCCTCGCCGGCCCGCTCGCCCAGCGCCGCCGCCAGCGCCCCCACCGCCTCCACCACGCCCCCGCCCCCACAGCGCCTCCGCCGCCCTGTCGTGGGTGTCGGCGAGCTTCGCCACGCCCCATACCGTGTTCGCCACATCCTGTGTATTAGCCTCTACAGCGCGCTCGCCCAGCGCCGCCGCCAGCGCCCCCACCGCCTCCACCACGCCCCCTGCCCCACACAGCGCCTCCGCCGCCCTGTCGTGGGTGTCGGCGAGCTTCGCCACGCCCCACACCGTGTTCGCCAGATGCCGCGTGTCCGCCTCGCAGCGCGCTCGCCCAGCGCCGCCGCCAGCGCCCCCACCGCCTCCACCGCACCCCCTGCCCCACACAGCGCCTCCGCCGCCCTGGCGTCGGCGTCGGCGAGCTTCGCCACGCCCCATACCGTGTGCGCCACATCCTGCGTCTTAGCCTCTACAGCCCGCTCGCCCAGCGCCGCCGCCAGCGCCCCCACCGCCTCCACCGCGCCCCCCGCCCCACACAGCGCCTCCGCCGCCCTGGCGTCGGCGTCGGCGAGCTTCGCCACGCCCCATACCGTGTTCGCCAGATGCTGCGGCTTCGCTTCGCCCGCCCGCGCGCCCAGCGCCGCCGCAAGCGCCCCCACCGCCTCAACCGCACCCAACTCACCACACAACGCATCCGCCGCCCTGTTGTCGGCTGCGGCGAGCTTTGCCACGCCCCACACCGTGTTCGCCAGATGCTGCGTGCCAGCCTCCGCAGCGCGCTCGCCCAGCTCGCACGCCAGCTCCCCGGCCACCCCCACCGCCTCCCTCACCTCCGTCGTCCTCAACCCTCTCCGACTCCCCCTCGACAGCGTCTTCGCCATCCTGTGCACCCACGTCGATATGTTGACGGCGTCGAAGCGCGCCCCGTCCCGCCGGTACACATCCAGCAGGCCCCTCACCGCCTCAACAGTTGTCCCCTGCCCCGCAGCGATCATAATGTCATTGTTGATGCGCTTGGCCTCCCGCAGCCCGTCACCACTCCCGTGCCGGTCCCGCGGCTGCTGCCGCAGCGCCCGGCCATCCTGGCGCTCTTGATTCGCCCCTCGCCCGCCGCCCCGCCCACCCATTGTGCCACCCCCCGCAACAACCCTCCCCGGAACACGTGCACGCTTGGCATCCGCTGGGCGGTCCTCCCTGCTTCGCGGCCTGTCGCTGCGTCCCTGCCGCTCAGCCCTGCCGTCCCCGCCCGCCCGCCCGCTCACCGTGCGCCACACCTGCCCCGTGCTGATGCGACCCTCCGCCACCATCAGCCTCCGCCACCATGGGGAAGCAACGACCCCCACTGGCCCGAGCGCCGCCCGCATCGCGGTCCCCTGTACATGTGCGCCCCACACGCCGCCCCCAGACCCCCGAACGCGCCCCGTCAGCCGCGCAAGAGGCGTTCGCACCAAACCACTCGCCGTGCGCGCCTGGCCCTGCACAGGAGCCGCGGGGGGCGCCAGGCGCCACCTCATCGCACGATCGCGTTGCCGTACATGTGAACCGTCCGCCCAGCACCCGTGACCGACCCAACTCGACGCCCATGCCGCGCACGCCCCCAGCGACCCTTGGCCCTGGTCTGGGAGTGCGCAATGCGGCCCTGCCGCAGCGGAGAGGCGCGTCTGCGTCTCATCTGTCCGGCCGTCGCGCTGATCGTACACCCACCCTCCGACCACGGCTCTCACGCCCTCCAACAGCCCCGCCCGAGCCCGTCCGCGGGCGTGCACCGCAGACGCTGCAACCTGCATCCCGCCACGCGTGCCTAGGACGACGCGGACCGTACCCGCCGCTCAAACAGGCCGCCGCCTACACCCGCAACGCGCTCCGGCGCGCATCTCCCCACCGACCGCCACCGTGCCACCCAAACAGCCCGCACCGTCCCATCGCCACCTCAGGCTCAACCCTCACACCCCCACACCCCCCCTGACACCACCCGCACGCCCCGCATCACAGCCGCGACACCGGCCGCCCCGCAACTGCCTCCCGTGCGACTGGCCCCGCTGCTGCGGCCTCGATGCAGCACCTGCTCAACCTGGCGAACGAGCGCTCCCTCGCAACTTGCACTCGCGCCATCGAGCCTCGTCTCGATAAATACATCACGTGCCGGACGTCTACCGGCCTCAAGCCGCCCTGGTACCCTGAGTTGCGACATATATAGTCGACTGGCGTGTTTTGACCCCTATTTCCTTAGTCAACGACAACGATTGCGATCTGTCGAGATGATGTGCTCGGGCAAGTCGAGCGTGATACCTCTGAGGTCCACGCAGAGCTGCATCATCGCGACACCCTCCCCCTCCGTCTGTCAGCACGACCATTGCCATCGCGGCAACCGTTGCTTTGCATGACCCGTTCAAACGCACACTGCCCGCGCGGCGGGCGCACCGTGTGTCAGCGCGGCCCCAATACGCATCACGTGGACGTGGTGTGATGCGAGACGTGGCTGGGAGGCGCAGTGCCGGCGGAGGGAGGATCTGGGGGTTCTGGTTGGCGGCTGCGGCCCCAAGGAGCTGCGGCGTCGGCTGCCGCGGCGTCTCAACGTCCTCCTGCGCGCGGGAACCATGGCGCGGTCAGCTCAGTCGGGAGGCCGTGGGAAACAAAAAGGCGCAAACAACGACTGCGGCACGACGAGACATCTCCTCCGGAGGTGCCACCCCACAGCGCCTCGGCTCATGCTAACTGTGACGTGCAAGTCCTCGACCGCGCGAGGACTGCGCCCCGTTGAGCTGCCCGCCACCCGGACCAGCGGCGACGCGACTACCGTCTGCGGACACCGTCGCAGCGATCCCTTCGCGGCCCCCGCGACCGCCCCGCTGGTCCCCCCAGGCACGATGCAATGGTAGGCCCGCACAGCGTACCCGGCGACGGCGCACGCGGACCCTGCCGCGCGGACCACAGGACGTCCACCGCCCAGCAGTGCGCACGGCGCCGTCACCGGCGCCCACGACGAACGCGCGCACCGCAGTGCTTGCGCCCCCACATCTTGCACACGCACGACGCCGGCAGCAATCTCACACACTCCTGCACAGCCCCGCGCGACAGGCAGGGCGACCGGGTCCGGCGTGCGGCGCCCCCGCCTCCGCTACGCGATCATGACACTGCCAGCACGAAACAACCAAACACCAGCTGCAGCGCCGTGAAGCCGAGCCCCGCGCCGCCCAGCACCAGGTCGATCTTCAGCCTGCAGCTCTCGCGGCGGCGGGGGACGAAGTGTTCCGCGTGCGCGGCGCGTCTGGTATGCAGAGGTGCGCAGCGCGGCAAGAACCGAGGGCGCGGGGCGCTGGGTGTGCACGGCGCGTGGGACGTACACGTAGGTCTGGAGGAACATGAGGTAGGAGTAGTAGACGATGAGGATGACGCTGAGCAGGAGCCCGCCCAGCATGCTGACCCAGCTCGACGCCTTGTTGCCGCGGTCCATCATCGAGATCCGCGCGGGCTCCACCAGGAGGTATATGAGCAGGCACGCGATCTCGATCCCGAAGCGTTCGTCCGGGAACAGCAGGTTGTAACCTGCGAGCCAGGTGGTGGAACGCGTGTTGCTTCGCAGTCTGTCCAGACCCATCGCGGCCTGTGCGTACGTGCCGACCGCCGCATGCACCGGGCGCATGACTGGCACGGGGCACGAGGAGTCCGTGGTACAAGCGTGGGAGTTTGCGTGTCCTCCGAGTGCCTGATGTTGAGTGAAAAGCAAGTGGACTGATGTCGACGCAACAGCGCATGGCTCGTGGCGAATGTCGACGTCGGATTGTCGTGGGCAGGAACCATGGTATGATGGGAGCACAGGCGCCGTGCGAAAACCGACGGCGGTGTCCTCGGAGCGCCCGTGAGCGGTCACCTTTGTAGAAGAACACGAGAATGCTCAGAATCCAGAACAGCACTGAATACCACTGCCCGAAATATAAAACTACCGCGAGCGGCAACGACGTTCGATGCCGCGGGCCCCGCATGGCTACCGCGGGGCTCGCTGGAGCCGCGCTGCTAGTTGGTTACGGTGCACGCCTCGCAATGCGCCCGCTCCTCGACGATTCCAGCCAACGTGGCGCCCACAGTATGACCACTATGCTATGAAGGAGTCGTTACGCGGCAGAGGTCCCGACGGGGCGACGTTGGAGGAGCGCTGTTGGGTGCTATACGGACTCCAGGCTTCTTCCCGCGCCTTTCGAAATCTCGGCAGGTAGTGTTTCCGCCGCTGGTGCGCGCCTGGAAGTCTTACACAGTCTGCGAAGCGGTCCTCGTGAGGCGGCCTCATTGCGCGCAACCCGCGGTGCTGTCTGTGCCGGAGGAGTTGATTGCCGTCGTCGGGCGCAAGGCGGGCTCGCGCCGCGCCGCGAGATGTTGGGCTGCCCGACCGGGCGGCGAGGTGCACTCGCCGCCACGAGCGACAGCACACCAGAGGGTCCGAACAGGGCTCGTTGCCTTTCTCCAGACTGCGCATTACCGTCGAATGCACCGTCGAAGCTGAAGCACTCCACCTCTCTGCTGAGACCCAGCGTCGCTTGGCCGGCCGGGCCGCCGCGTCAGTCGCTGCACAATGTCGGGCTACAGCGGGGTGCCGTTGGGCAACGACCCGCGCTTCGGCGAGTGAGTGGCCGCGCCCGCAATCGTGCAACGTCAGCCCTGCAGCGCCACCGCCGCCTCGCGCGAACGGCCGCGAGCCGATTCTGGGCCGAGGCGCCATGTCCACCGTTTGCAGTACACGCACCACGCTGCGCTGTCCCGGTTCAGGGCACGTGTGGCTCGCAACGCAAGGAGGTGGTTTGCAGGCCGCACCCCTGGCTCATCTTGCCCGGGCTGCCTGCCGCCGTGCCCCTGCAGCAAGATGAAGCGCTTGAAGAAGTCGATGAAATTCCCGTCCGAGTTGTCGCAGAAAGTGGACGTGCGAAGGGTGCGTCGTCGCTGGCCGTGCAAGCGCGCCCGTCTCCCAGGCCCTCCGCTGGGCGCGGGACCCGCTCCCCGTGCGCGCAACCCCTCCACGGCCGCTCTCCCTCGCCACAGGTCCGCATGGAGGTGATCCGGGAGTGGGTTGAGCGCCGCATCACGGAGCTGCTGGGTGGGCTGGAGGACGACTTCCTGATCGAGTACATCCAGAGCTTCCTCGAGAAGCCGGACCTGGTGCGCCGCCCGCCCGCCGCCGCGCACGAGCGTCGCCCGCGCCCCGTCCGCGCTCGAACGCGGCGGCGTTGCGTCGCGCGCGCAGGAGGGCAACATTGACGGGAAGGACATGCAGATCAGTCTGACGGGCTTCCTGGAGAAGAACACGTCGCTCTTCATGCGCGAGCTCTGGGGCCACCTCCTGTCGGCCATGCAGTCCCCCGCGGGCATACCGCAGAGCCTCCTGGACAGCGAGCAGCAGAAGCTGGCGCAGGTCAAGGCGCAGCGGGAGGCCGCGTTCCAGCACATGCAGCAGCAGCAGGCGCTCGCGCAGACCCGCGGCGCCCTGCCGTACGGCCTGACGCCGGGGCGGGGCCCGTCCAAGTCGAAGCCCTCGCGGTGGGCGCCGGCCGAGGGCGATGAGGCGCAGCCACCCCCCATCGAGGCGGCGGGGGCGGTCGCTGCGCGGGCGGGCGAGGCGGGCGCTGGTCGCGAGGTCGGCGGGGGCGGCGGGGACGGAGGCCGGCGGCGGCGGTCTCGCTCGCGGTCGCGGGAGCGGCGCAGTCCGGGGCGGCGGGACCGGGAGGGACACCGGGAGCGGGGGCGCGACCGGGAGCGGCACAGGGACCGGGACCGGGAGGGGGACAGGCGCAGGGAGAGGCGGGACCGGGAGCGGGGGGGCGAGGGCGAGGGGTCGCGGCGTGACGGGGGCCGGCACAGGTCGCACAGGGACCGCCGGGACAGGGAGGGGTCGCGCGAGCGGGAGCGCAGGCACCGGCACCGCGACGACCGTCACGATCGCCGGAGGCGGGAGCGGCGTCGCAGCAAGGAGAGGGACTCGGGTGGGGCGGGGAGCCCAGCGCGCGACGACGGCGGGGAGGCTGCTCGTGCGCGGGCGTCGCGCAGCAGGTCGCGGTCGCCACCGCGTCGTGCTTCTGGCGGCGAAGCGAAGGAGGGCGGGGACGCAGTTGCGCGGCAGGGGAGTGGCGAGTAGGCGCCTGTGATGCGATTGCTTCGATGCAGTGCGGACAGGTTTACTCGTACAGGCCACACACTGCTCCGGCGCATCAGCCCGTGATATCGCTGTCTGAGAGCAGGCGGTCCGCTCTGCGGCGACCTGGTCGCGGACGCCGTCATGGCAGCGCGACAGGCACGCCCAGGGCGACGTCGGTGCCTCACCAGTGTTTTCGAGGCTCGCGTGCAGCAGGCGGTCGGCTGGCGCGGCGCGCTGACTCTGCGGGCTCCCGTCCACGAGCGCGACGGGCCTGTGCTGCTGTCAACTCCCGTGTTCTTGTTCAGCGGTGGAACTTCCTATGACAGACGGGATGTCCCACGTACGCAGCGCGGCGCTCGCAGAGGCGCGGCCGGCGACAACAGCGCGCTCCTGGGGCCGGCTCCGCCACTTCAAGCAGTGCCGCAGCGACTCGGAAGCTACCTGCACGTCAGCGTTCGGGCAGGTACTCGGCCTAGGGGGCGCGCAAACGGCTGGCCGTGGTGCGGGCGTTGACGGGAGTTGTTTGTGGTTGCGGGCCTCCTCGAGGTGAGGCCACGATCAGTACATGCCGCATGGGCGCTGGATGCGGTGTGAGCTCGCGTGACGGCGATGTGCGCTCGACCCGAGGGCCGACCACTGCGTCCAGAGCCTGCGCCGGACGTTCGGCGTCGTGGCGCGGTGACTGGGCCACGGAATGCACGAGGACGTCGGTTGATGATGGGACGATGCGATGCGCAACCAGCAGCCCGCCAAAATCAGCGACCCGCCCAGCACTAGCCCTGTTCCCTGCAGGATTGCGGACGGCCGTTGCAAGCGCGCGTGGAAGGCCGGCGCATCGGCAGGCATGTCGGCGGGCTCCTCGGGCGGCGGCGCGGGCCCGTCACGCCGCGCGAAGCGTGCGCGGGTCAACGGCGGAGACACGGCGACTGTGTTGGTCAAAGTGGAGGAAGACTGCCAGGAGCCGGTGGACGGGATGCGGGACACGCGGGCGGGGACCGCTGGTTTGCGCGGCGGCGCAGCTGCGGCCGACGCGCGCGAGCTCACGCTGGACGGCCTGCGGTCGCTGATCGCGTCGAAGGGCCCCGGGGGTGTGGTGGACCTGGGGGGGCGATCGGTGGTGGGGGAGGAGGGGAGCGTGGTGGAGCTGATGCAGGCGGTGGTGGTGCGGAACGGCGTGCTGAGGGGCGTGGCGGTGGAGGTGCGGGCGGGCGCGAGCGGGACGCGGTTGGAGAGGGTGGATGTGGTGCGTGGGGGCGTGAGGAAGGGCGGGGGGGGTGTGGAGGCGCTGGTGCGGGTGAGCGGGGCGCGGGGCGTGCGGATGGTGGAGTGCCGTGTGGACGGGGGCTGCGCGGGGCGGGAGGCTGCAGAGGCGGGGGGCGGCAGCGAGGACGAGCTCGCCCTCCTCGAGGAGGGTGGGTGCTGCGGGGTGAAGGCGGAGGGGGGCGCGGAGGTGGGGCTGGAGCGGTGTACGCTCGTGGGCAACAGCGGGGACGGGCTGGTGGCGGAGGGGGAGGGGACGGAGGTGCGGGCAGAGGGCGTGGTGTGCGAAAACAACCACGAGTGCGGGGCGTGTGCTATAGAGGGCGCGGAGCTGCACGTGAGCGGGCGGATGTGCAACAACAGGGACACCGGCGTGTATGCCAGAGATAGGGGGACGAAGGTGCGGGCGAAGGTCACTGAGAGCGAGGCGAACGGCGTGCATGGCGCGTGTGCGCAGGAGGGCGCGAAGCTGCACGTGAGCGGGCGGCTGTGCAACAACAAGGAGTGCGGCGTGTTTGCGTCTGACGGGGGGACTGAGGTGCGGGCGGAGGGCGTGGTGTGCGACGGGAACGGAAAGTCCGGCGCAGGTGCAGAGGAGGGTCCGAAGCTGCACGTGAGCGGGCGGCTGTGCAACAACAAGGGGTGCGGCGTGTTTGCCGCCTTCCAGGGCACGGAGGCGCGGGCGGAGGGCGTGGTGTGCGACGGGAACAACGAGTGCGGGGCGTGTGCTGAAAAGGGTGCGAAGCTGCACGTGAGCGGGCGGCTGTGCAACAACCAGCAGTGCGGCGTGATCGCATGGGGCGTGGGCGCTGAGATGACGGCGGAGGGCGTGGTGTGCGAGGCGAACGGCCTGCAAGGGGCGTGTGCACAGGAGGGCGCGAAGCTGCACGTGAGCGGGCGGCTGTGCAACAACCAGCAGTGCGGCGTGAACGCCGCCGGCGGGGGGACGGAGGCGCGGGCGGAGGGCGTGGTGTGCGAGGCGAACGGAGAGGACGGCGCGTGCGCCGAGAAGGGTGCGAAGCTGCACGTGAGCGGGCGGCTGTGCAACAACAAGGAGTGTGGCGTGTGCGGTGTCGGCGAGGGGACGGAGGTGACGGCGGAGGGCGTGGTGTGCGAGGCGAACGACAGGCAAGGCGCGTGTGCGCAGGAGGGCACGAAGCTGCACGTGAGCGGGCGGCTGTGCAACAACAAGCTGAGCGGCGTGTTTGCGTCTGACGGGGGGACGGAGGTGCGGGCGGAGGGCGTGGTGTGCGAGGCGAACGGGTGGTACGGCGCGTGCGCACAGGAGGGTGCGAAGCTGCACGTGGGCGGGCGGCTGTGCAACAACAAGAGGTGCGGCGTGTATGGTCGCGGCAAGGGGACGGAGGAGCGGGCGGAGGGCGTGGTGTGCGAGGCGAACGGGTGGACGGCGCGTGCGCCGAGGAGGGTGCGAAGCTGCACGTGAGCGGGCGGCTGTGCAACAACAAGGAGTGTGGCGTGTGCGGTGTCGGCGAGGGGACGGAGGTGACGGCGGAGGGCGTGGTGTGCGAGGCGAACGACAGGCAAGGCGCGTGTGCGCAGGAGGGCACGAAGCTGCACGTGAGCGGGCGGCTGTGCAACAACAAGCTGAGCGGCGTGTTTGCGTCTGACGGGGGGACGGAGGGGCGGGCGGAGGGCGTGGTGTGCGAGGCGAACGGGTGGTACGGCGCGTGCGCACAGGAGGGTGCGAAGCTGCACGTGGGCGGGCGGCTGTGCAACAACAAGAGGTGCGGCGTGTATGGTCGCGGCAAGGGGACGGAGGCGCGGGCGGAGGGCGTGGTGTGCGAGGCGAACGGAGAGGACGGCGCGTGCGCCGAGAAGGGTGCGAAGCTGCACGTGAGCGGGCGGCTGTGCAACAACAAGGAGTGCGGCGTGCATGGTCAGGGCAGCGGGACGGAGGTGCGGGCGGAGGGCGTGGTGTGCGAGGCGAACGGGTGGCAAGGCGCGTGCGCCGAGGAGGGTGCGAGGCTGCACGTGAGCGGGCGGCTGTGCAACAACAAGAAGTGCGGACTCTTCGCCTACCACACTGGGACCAAGGTGGAGGGGGAGTTTGTGGAGTGCGGCAACAACCTCCATAACGGCGCCGAGGCGATTGGCGCCGAGGCGAGCTTGGTCATCAACCGCGGCTGGATCCACAACAACAAAGAGTACGGGCTGTACGGTGTCGGGCAGGGCACGGTGATAGAGGTGAGGGGCGTGGAGGCGCAGGGGAACGCGGGAGGCGACGAGGAGGTGAGGGGCGGGGCGCGGCTGACGAGGAGGCGGTAGGCGGCCCCGTGCGCGTCGCTGTTGGCGTTCCGTCAGTGCGTGAGAGCTTGGTCGGTTGCGTCGCTGTGGAGAACAAGAGCGATGCAGTGTGAGCATCGCAGCTGCCAAAAACGGCAGCAGCGCGTGAGCCGAATGCACTGCTCCCTGCACCGGCGACAGGAGCTCGGAACTGCGGTCCTTGGCGGGTCGTGAGATGAGATAATGGCATAATGGACATCTGCTGTGTTGGGCGGCGGCACGCGGGCGGGCGCAGGGCTGCTGCAGGCGCGCGTGTCATCTGTTGCCGCCCTTCAAGTGGCGTGCGGAGACAAGATGGGACACGGTCCCTCACAGCCTCACCTCACCTCAGCCTGCCGCCACGCGCGCGCCGCCGCTGTGTACGCAGCCGTCGCAGCCCTGCGGCAGGGAGGGGAGGGGGGTCTCTGCGCGCATCGCTGCACGCCACAGTCCCCCCGGGACCCACCCAACGTCGCCGCATGCCTACTCGACAAGGCCGCAGTCCTTGATCACCGCGCCCGCGAGAGGGCGGTCCAT
Source organism: Pedinophyceae sp. YPF-701 (assembly GCA_916048055.1). Classification (NCBI taxonomy): domain Eukaryota; kingdom Viridiplantae; phylum Chlorophyta; class Pedinophyceae; species Pedinophyceae sp. YPF-701. Next base: position 1,221,489 of record CAJZHL010000031.1, read on the forward strand.
GCGGTCCGTGGGCGTGCCCTCGAGCTTCTTCACGACGTCCATGCCCTCGAGCACCTCGCCGAACACCACGTGCTTGCCGTCCAGCCACGGGCAGGGCACCGTGGTGATGAAGAACTGGCTCCCGTTGGTGTTCGGGCCCGCGTTGGCCATCGACAGGAGGCCCGGCTTGGTGTGCGCGAGGTCGAAGTTCTCGTCGGGGAAGGTGCGGCCGTAGATGGACTTGCCGCCGGTGCCGTTGCCTGCGGTGGAGTGACGGGATCGGGGAGGCGCGGGGTGCGGGGGGGTTGCCATCTTCGCGGTGCGGTGCGGCGGCGTGTTCGGTCGCGACGGGGGTTGTAGGGTGGTTGCAAGGGTGCTGAATTTGAGGTTGCGATGGAGTGAGAGTGCGTGCGGGGGTTGTGAATTTGCCTGCGGTCATATCACCGCCCTGGATCATGAAGTCTTGGATAATGCGGTGGAACGACGACCCCTTGAAGCCGAACCCGGGCTCGCCCGTGCAGAGCTGCTTGAAGTTCTCCGCCGTCTTGGGCACCACGCCGCCGAACAGACCGAAGGTCACGCGGCCCGTGGGCTCCCCGCCGATCTCCAGGTCGAAGTACACCTGCGCAAGGCCACGACGCACCAGACGGAGCAGAGCTTGGAGAAACGACCAAAGGCGTTGGCGAGACCACTTGGTCCCACCCGCGAGGCCGGTCTGAAGCCCCGAGACCACTCCGGGCAGCCGCGGGGCCTCCCAAAACTACGAAAACGTCCTAGACGTAGCGGAAGCCGGCTACGCTGCAACCCCACGCCGCGCTCAAGTTGAGTTGCAGATGCAACAGAGGCGACATGTGCCCGAAATGCCCGGCGGCGTCGCTTTTCTGATGCATGCGGGGCGGAGTGCTCCCTCCGCTGAGGCCCGGGGCGGTGCGATAAGTCTCAGGAGGTGCCGCTGGATGGCAGCGAGACCACCCAAGTACAACGAGTGTCGCGCGAGACCAGTCTTGGCCCAGCGAGACCGACTGGACTTGCGAGACCAAGTGGTCTGGCCAGAACCTCTGGCAACGACGGGCGGCGTACGCGCGCGGCGCGCGGGGGCGGGCGGGGCGTCGTCGCAGGCGGATCTGGCGTGCAGTGGGTGCAGGCGCAGTGTCACCTTGTCCGTCACCTCGGCCATGGTGGCGAAGCAGCGCATGTTCTCGGCGCGGCGGGGCTGGCTCGACGATTTCCAGGACGCGGGCGTCGCGGGGCGTCCCAGGGGAGGCGCCACCGGGCCGCTCACGCGCGGCACCGGGGAGCTGCATGAGGACGCGCGGCTGCGGGTGCGGGCCGCGGCGGCCGACCGCGCCAGGACCTGCGAGCACACCGAGATCACCGGATGGATGTTACTCGTCGCACGGCGCGAGCGCGATCACACGCAGTGTCAGGCGGGCGACGATCGCGCGCGTGTCGCCGTGCACCACTAGGAGGCTGTTGGGACCATGGGGTCGGAGCTACGGAGGCACGTGAGGGCGATCCCGGAGCGAGAAAGCATCCTATGTGCGTGATCAAGGCGCCCGCGTCGAGTTCTCGGCGCGGCCGGGCCGGGGTGTCGTGTGGGAAGTTGCACGCACCACGTTGCGGGCGACGATCGAGGACATCTTGACGTGCTCTCCGGGCAGCTCGGGGAGGTGTCTGCGGGGCATGGATCCGTCGAAACATGGCCCCCCGGCCGCGCAGGAGGCCGTGGTCGATAGGAGGCCTCCGGTGTCTGCCTGGGGCGAGGAGTGACGGCGCGAGGGCCCCGTGCGGACGCTGAGGCGAATTGGCGCAACCCTGTCGCGCGTTTGCGATACACGCAGCGCGAAGCGTCCGAATTCGACCCCCACCGGTGTCGCAATTATCAATCAGCAGATGGCGATGCAAGGGACTCTGCTGCAGGGCCCTCGTGCGGGGACCGGATTTCACGGACCGCGCCGGCAAGCTCGCACTGTACCAGACACGCTACGGCCCTTACCGCGGCCGGATGGTGCCACATTACGGACTGCCGCACTCACTCTAGGCAAGTGGTCGGCCAGGGCACAGCGGTCCGCGAGGCGCCATCAACTCAACGCCATCAACCTCCAGGACACCTACGTGGTCGGGGAGGGGTACGTCATCGCTCCAGCGGCGTCGCTCGAAGAGATGCGCCAAGTTGCAGACGCCCGCGCAGCGGCCTACCACGAGAACGACACGAGCCGGTTCAAAGACACCTTCGAGCGGAAATTCCGCGAGGCAGAGCTGCGCGACCTGCAGAAACGGACCCGGCCGCGCTTCGGTCAGAGCGTGGCGCCGTGCTCGTGCTTGATCCTAGCCGTGGGGGAGCCACGTAGCGGCGCGCGCCACGTAGCGGCCAACGTGGACCTCTGTCCGCCGCGGAACCTTCTAGCAGACAACCCTCACTGCAAGGTGCCGGAAAGCGACCCTCAAGGTGCGAGGGCGCGCAGCACGCCGCGCAACCCTTTTCGTCCCTGCTGGCCCTCGTCAGATCCGGCGCTTGCGACGACGCTGGGTCTAGTGTGCCGCCAGGGCAACGTCGTCCCGGGCCAGGCACGAAAGCCAGCCAACGTGTTCCGACTGCCTCTCTCGACGCAGGAGCGTACGCACAGTCACTGTGTGTGCGCAAGCAGCACCGTCGGCGAGGGTATGCGTCCGCAGTCATGTCGGCGGCCATCGCGGTCGCGAAGGACGTGTACGGGGCGAGCAGCATCTACACGCACTGCGACGTCGACAACGAGGGCGCGTGGTACTTGTACCGCTCGCTCGGCTTTGCGCCAACTGACGAGGGTGTGGCGGGGGGCGCGGCGAGGCCGGGCTTCGAGCGCGTGCTGCTGCGGCTGCCGCTGTAGCCGCCACACGGTGGTCCTGCTCCCCTGCGTTGCGCGAGGCGTCTCACACCTCCCCGCACCGCCGGTGTCGGGGTCTATCTATGTAGATGTGAGTCGAAACGTTCAGCCGCTGCGACAAAACATCCTGGCGTGCACGTGGCTAGTACAAGCTGGACTCCGTCGACGTGGAGGAGTCCGGCAGCGCGTCGTTGTCGTCGGCGTCGTCCTGGGCCACAACCGTCCAGCTGTAGAGGGCCCCATTGCTCCCCCCCGTGACCAGCAGCCCGGGCTCCGGGTCGAAGGCCGCGCACGTGACGTTCGCGAGGTGCGCCGCGTCGGCCACGACCTGGCCCTGCGGCGGCATGTCCGGTCCCGGCACGACCCAGACAGTGGCGAAGTTCCCCGCGTTGGCTGCAGCGCACCAGGGACCGTGAGCAGCCTCGGACGACATACCGCACGAGCACGCACGACGACGCACCGAGACAGCAAACCAATGCCGCGGCCTTCTGCCCCGCGTCCGCACCTGTCACCGCCCAGTGGGGCCGAGCGGCAGCGAAGCAGATGTGGGGCTCCGCTGCGGGGTCCACGCCGGGCGACGACGACGCGTGGATGCAGGGCCACTCCTCCTTCGCCACGTCCTCCTCGGCGTCCCTCGCCTGCTTCGGCTGCCCCCAGAAGCGGATGCTCTGGTGCGAGGCCGTGGAGAAGCCCGCCACCACCACCCACTGCGTCTCCAGCGGGCACGCGCTCATCGCCGACACGGGGCCGCCGCCACCGGCCAGCTGCGCCTTCTCGACGCCGCTGTTCAGGTCCCAGATGCGCACCGTGCCGTCGCGGCTGCCGGTGGCGGCGGACAGCCCCGCGGGGCCCTCCAGCAGCTCCACGTGCGTCACCGCGTCGGTGTGCCCGCGGAGCACCATCCGCGGGTCGTCGGGGCGCCGCAGGTCCCACACCGCCACGGAGTTGTCCCGCGAAACCGTCACGGCCGTCGTCGTCTGCACGCAACAGCCACAACAGCTCAGCCCAGGTGAGCGAGACGCTGCTTGTCCGGCACGACGCGCGCGGCGCGGGGGGCGTGCGAGGGCGGGCGCGGCGCACCGTCATGTGCAGGCGCGCGTCGGTGACCGGCGCGCGGTGGCAGCGCAGGGTGGCCATCAGGCCCTGCGAGGTCCTCGAGTCCCAGAACCGCGCGGTGCAGTCCTCGCTGCCGGACAGCACGTGGATGCCCGACCAGGAGCAGTGTAGACACGTGATGGAGCCCGAGTGCCCCACAAGGCGCACCCGGCGCGAGGCCGAGCCGGTGTCCCACACCAGGAGGGAGCCGTCTTGCGCGCCCCCCACGGCGCACGACCCCTCGGGCGCGAGGCGGACGGTGGAGATGCGCGACGCGCCGCCGTCGAGGCGCGACGCGGGCTCGAGGATGCCGCCCTCCGACGCGGCCCACAGCTTCACCAGCTGGTCCCCACCGCACGACACCACGTGGTTGTTCTTCGCGTCCAGCGACACCACGGCCTGCAGGGAGCGAAACACACGACGCGCACTCTCTCAGCGACACGACGCGCGCAAGGGGGCGGGCGGCGCTCCAGGGGCGCGCGCCGCCAAGGCGAACGAGGCACAGCATTGGGCACTTGCCTGGGAGTGGGCGCTCGGAACGCAGCTGACGGTCCACTCGAACCCGACCTCGGTGTCGAGCGAGCCCCCCTCCCAGCCCAGGATGGGGCCGTTCTGCGGGCGCCCCGAGAAGTCCCGCGGGTCGTTCGACATGCCCAGTTCGTTCTCCAGCTTCTGCATGTCCCCCGGCATCAGGATCTCCTCGTCGATCATCCAGCTGTGGCTCTCCCCGCGCCGGTGCTTGCCCCCGCGCTCCGCCTGCGCCGCCGTCGGGCTCGGCGTGAGCGCCCGCTCGCTCGCGCCCAGGTCGAGCAGCGTGCTGCGAGTGTTGTTGCGGAACGAGCCCCCGGAGAACGGCGCCTCCCGGGTGAACGAGCTGCCGCGCAGGCCGCGGCCCGCCGGCGAGGCGCGCGTGGAGGACACGGCGGCGCCGTACAGGTCGACGGTAGGCGCCGTTGGCACGGTGGCGTTGGGGAGCACCATCGACGTGAGCTCCGACACCGAGGAGGTCGGGGACGCCGGCCTGACGTCGCTCTGGGCGTCTTGCGCGGCGCGCGAGGGGTGCCGCGAGCACCGGTACGCGCCGATGATGGCGTCGCGCGCCCGCTCCAGCGCCTCGTGGTAGGCGATGCTGTCGTGCACCTTCTGCAGCACCGCGTGGTCCGGCGCCATGTCCGGGCCGTCCGCGTCCTCGCCCTCGCTGCCCCGGCTCGCGGGCGGCGACGGCTTGCGCGAGTGCACCTCACGTCGCTTCACGAGCGCAGTGATCAGCCGGCATGCCTGGTTGGCGGTCAGGCCCACCAGGATCATCCAGCGCGACAGCATCAGCGCGTTCACCACGAGCAGGTCCGGCGGCAGCGCATCGGCGCGCTGCCCGGCCCAGGACGACACAAACTCCTGCCCGACGTCGAACAGGCACTCCCACAGCACCTCGCGGAACCACGGCGCCTGGTGCCGCATCCGCGCCAGGGCGTACCGCCGCACGCCCGGCAGGCTGCTGCGCGCGCCGACGACGTCCGCGTCCGGACCGAGCGGCGTGCCGTGCGGCCGGTGCACCGTGTGCAGCGTGCTGCCCAGCGACATCGTGTCGTACAGCGCCTCCCAGTCCTCAGTGTCCAGGGCGGCGCGCGCGGTCGAGGCGACGAGCTCCTCAACGGCGGGGAAGATAGTGGGGTGCACGGGCTTCTGCAGGAGCTGCCCGCGGCGGGCGCGGTCCGCGAGCTCGCGGAGGACGCGCGTGGGCTTCCGCGGCTCCTGCGCGGTCATGAGGGCGCGCAGGTGCATGACCTGGTCGGCGTTGGACGAGCACGACACCCAGTGCTCGATGATGGGCCCGAGGCCGAACATCTGCATCCCGGGGACCGTATTTGGCGCCGACGCGTGCCCGTGCGACCCCTCGGGCGACGCAAGGCTGCCCACGCTGTGCGAGGAGATCAGGGACGTCTCGCGGTCCGGCGCCGCTAGCCCGCGCGACGGCTGGCCCTCCACGACCGTCCCCAGGGGCCCCGTCAGCTCGCCACCGCGCCGCGACCGCCGCGTCTTCGGCGCGCGGCGGCCAGACAGCGCCGCGCCCGTCTGTGCCAGCCGGCTGATGCGCGGCAGATGTTCGTACCAGTACCCGTGCGGGGGCGATAGCCAGCGCGGCGCTGGCGCCAGCGGCGACACGGTCTCCACGGTGCTGCGCGCCTGCAGGTCCTGCCACTTGCCCAGGTGCGCCGCGCTGTTCCACAGCTGCAGCAGGTCGTTCGCCACCACCCGGGGCGGCGGGGGGGGGCCTGCCGTCGTCGCGGACGCCGTCGGCGCAACGATCGGTTCCACAAGGTTGCTTTCGAGGCTCGGCGCCGCGGACGGGGCGGCGGCGCCGGCCCCCGGGGCCTCGGTGATGCCGCTCCCCGAGTCGCTGGTGTCTACGGCGTGCGACGGGAAGCGCGAGGGGATCCGGGAGGGGTCCGCGTTGCCGACCGAGGCCGCGGCCGACGCGAGCTGCTCCCGCCGCCTGCGGAACGCCTCGATGTGCCCCCAGTGCTCGTGCACCAGTGCTAGAAAGTGCTGCGACTCAAGCAGGCCGCGCAGGAGCGGGAGCGGCTCGCCCTCCTCTTCGCGCAGCGCGAGGAAGTCTGACGCGACGACGGGCGACCCGTTCTCGTCGAGCGACACGTGCGCCTCGAACCCGCGGAGGGTGTCGGTGACCAGGTCCATGAAGGCGCGCGCGACCTCCAAGTCGTGCTGCGGGCCCCACGGGGCGCGCGCCAGACGCACGACGCGGCCGGTGGCGTACGACTTCGGGAGGTCGAGGTCGCACAGCTCGGGCCGGACGAGCTCGTGCAGCCGCGTGATGAGGGCCTGCGCCACGGCGGGCGGGGGGCCCGGGATGGGCGCGGGGCCCGGGGACGCGATCTCGCCGGCGTCGAGGTCGACGATGAGCGTCTCGCCCGTGTGTATGCCGTGCAGCGGGACGGAGGCGTCGAGGCCCATGAGGTAGGGCGTGGGCGCCTCGATGAGCTCCACTTGCGAGGCTGGGAGCACGGGGACGTAGACGTGGTGGTGCCACGCGAAGGGGTGCAGGAGGACGCGGAGGCCCTCGGCGGCCATGGTGAGCAGCGTGTAGGACTTGGCGCGCAGTAGCACGCGCTGCTCCACCAGCAGCGCCGAGTACACCTTGAGCAGCGTGCGCGGGGTCAGCGCCGACAGTAGCGGCTGGAAGGACAGCTCCGCGAGCGACGGCGCCGAGTCCGGCGGCACGCACAGCTGCAGCGGGCGGCGGCACGGCCCCAGCTCCAGCGAGTACCTGCGCACGCGCGCGTGGGGGGAGCAGGATGACATGACAACACCACAGCGGCGCGAGGGGCTCGCGGGGCGCGTGCTGCGTGGCCGGGCGGCCGCGCACCTCTTGCTGTACGAGTCCGGCAGCCGGATGCAGAGCAGCGACTGCACCACCTCCGAGAAGGGCCGCTCCAGCCCCAGGAACAGCGCGCCCTCGTAGATGGCCTGCAGGACGCCCTTCAGCGTGTTGAACAGCGGCACGCGCGACAGCAGCACCATGCACTTCCGCGCCTTGCCTCCCACCCATTGCTCGTCTGCGCGCGGGCCGGGTTTGGGAAGGCGGGTCCGACTTGAGTGACGGCAACAGGTGCAGCACACGCCGAGTGCGGGCCCGCAGTGCGACGTCCCGCGCAGTGAGCAGGGTAGGCAGGACTGCGACGCGCGCTGCACGGCCTGGGCCCGCGAGTGTCTCTGCGTGCTCGACGGCGACCAGCTTGCCTGAGAGCGCCACCTGGTCTGGCACGGGGTCCCAGAACGACAAACATGCTGCGAACGCCCGGCCGCCATCGTCCGTGCGCAGGACGAGAGGATATGTCCGAGGTTCGCGGTCATCGGACCCGGTGCGAGGCCTACAGAGAACGCCCTCGGGAAGGGACACCTGCACATCACGCAGGCTTCCGACGTGTCGTTGCACCGTCGCCGCCAGCACCCGGGCCGGCACTCATATTGCTCAGATCAGCCAGAGCATTTGCGGCAACGCGGGCTCGCGCGTGCGGCCCGCAGCTCGCACGCGGGGGCGGAGTCTTTGATCAACGTGCACGCAACTAGCCGCCCAGCGACCTTGCGGGGCGGCCGGCACCGCGGTACGCCCCTGACAGGCAGTCAGTTGCCACAGCGGTGTCTCGCGGCGCGGGGGCGCACCGCAGCGATCTGGTCGGGTAGCTTGACGCCGCTGTGGTCCTCCTTGGGCCATCGACTGAGTATCACGGGCTCGGCGTTCGTCTGCAGCGAAGGAGTGGCCGTCGGTGCGAGGCCGACGACGACAAAGTAGTCGACAAGCCGCGCGTTGGCGAACTTCATGGCGAGCGCGTCGCAGCCGTGTCCCTCCCGCCCCCACTACACGTCGATCGCCATGGTGCTCTGCGACGGCATGCACCGTTGAGGTTCGCGACCGGTTTGGCGGCCGCTCCTTGCCCCTGCCCCGAATGTGCCCCCCTGCTCGCCACTCTGTGTCGGGCACACAGTCAATCGCGTGTCGGGGGGTAGTTCCACGTCCTGCACCGAGCGGCGTGACCTGCGGGGCGTCATGGCGAACGAGGACAGTGCTGCACACCCGTGCATGAGGCCTGCAGGCCACGCAGCAACGCGCCGTCCACGGACGCGGGTGCGCGAGGCACGGTTGCTGCCTACGAGTGCCGAGTTGCAGGCGGCGATGTGCCGCGAGCTCGCCACATCCGCGTTCGTTCGCATCACCAGCGCGGTGGTTGGCCTTTGAGGACACACATGGCAACGTACTGATATCGAGATGTGGCTTCTCACCGCTCTTCTGCTGCTGTGCTCGCTCGCCTGCACTTCGGCGGACGCGAAGCCCTCCAGGAAGAACACGAAGCTCAAGCCTGTGAACGTGTCGCTCACATCTCAATGGGCAGCAACGCCAGCGGTCCTGGAGGCCTTCGAGTTCCTCGCAGAGGAGGGCGGCGCCCGGTCGCTGTGGAGGTTCATCGCGGCGACACAGACGGGGTCTCAGGGCGCGGACGAGAGGTGGAACGCGAGCGACGCAGACCCGACCACGTGCTGGTCGACGATCGTCGGCGTCGCCGGGGAGGACCTGAGCGCCACCATGCTACTGGTTCGTGCCCCGCAAGAAGGACCAGCACACAAGGCGCCGGGGCGCTGCGTGCCGCTCCCGGGGAACGGGCCTCACCCGCCTCCGACGTCCGTGTTCCCGCAGACGATGGAGACGTCGCTGATGAGCCGCCTGTACTCGCCACGCGTGCATGCGGCAAGGGATGCCGCTCGGCACGAACTTGACGGCCGTGACACGCGCTCGGCCTGCTGTGTCGTCGATGTTGGGAGCACCAGGCTGGTGACCGACGCGAGCGAGCTGAAGGCGGTGCTCAACTCGCGCAGGGCCCCACAAGGTGCGCATCTGCGTCTCGCTTGTGCGGGCTGGACTGCGGTGTTCGCCGGCGCGATGAATGACAAGTGGCGCATCCACGTCCCAACGTGGCCACGCAGGGGTGTCCCGGGCCCTGCCGACGGACCACGTGTTCCTGCGCGGCAGCGACACTTCCACTCTTGTGGCCGTGTATGGTCTGGTCGGGAGTGCATGCCTCGGAAGGCTCCTAGACGTGCTGCGGGAGGCAGTCCAGTCCCAGCGCGCTGATTTGACGGTCGTTTTGCGACATGTGGATTTGGGGGATTCTTGTGCGGGTGATGTGCAACGTGGGGGACACCCCTGCCAGCTGGCAGGTAAAGACCCTCCTTCGGCGTCGAGCAACGCAAGATTGAGGCGTCAATCTACTTCTGACGTGCAGCCATGTCGTGCGCAACACTCCCACCCCTTTCTCCCCGCCGCAGGAGCGAGTCGGGAGGGTATGATGGTTCCTGGCTTCGGCGTCGAGCTGCGGCTGAAGTCGATGGAGTACAACGCGATGGATGAGAGCAGCAGTGCCGCTGACACTGAAGAAGGTACGGGGCCCTGACGATCGCCCAGCACCTCCCAACTCGCCCTGGTCTTGCCGCCCACATGTTCATGCGCATGAGCTTCCGCGCAGACACGCAAGCATCGGACGACAGCTCAGCCGGCGAGCCAGCAGAAGTGATCGAGCGTCCGCTGCTCGGCGGGAAAGCCGCGGTCGTCGACCAGGCGGCCCGGCGAACGAGACGGCCAGGCATTTTCAGGATCTTGCGCCCCGAGAGCGCCACCGAGGAGCGGCCCATCAAAGTCCAGGGACTGAAGGTGCGGCACATGGCGAGGCGATTCATCCGCAGTACAGCCAACGTGCAGCGCCTCATCCGACACGCTTGCACGTGGTGCTGCAGAATCTCGGCCTCAAGGCAGCCAAGATGGTGCGAGATCAGGCCCAGCGGCAGCGGGACCACCTCGCGGTCGCTGCCGGCATCGCCCAACGGCTGCCACAGGTGGCGGCTTCTCTCGGGCGCTCGGTGAGGCTGAACTCGACGTGGTCCGAGGTCGGACGGGACTTGCAGGACTTGTATGCCTCGGGATTTGACGGGAAGTCGGCTTTGCTGCTCGTCAATGGCTTGATGCATCCGATGGATAGCAACACGGGGCCTGAGTTGCATGCGCTCCTGAACAGAATCCGCCTCGAGGTGAGCATCTGATCTGGGCCGCAGCGTCCTCCTCGCGCCGTAGAGGTTCGCCGCCCACGATCAGCGCGGTCACGTCGCGGACGATCGGAACTTGTACCGCAGGTGCGGCTGTTCGAGGAACTCACTGGCGCTGGAATTGAGCAGGGGGCTGCCAGGTCATTGCTGGCCTTGCGAGCAAACGTTGCAGATCGATCGGATCTTCGCGTCGATGCGAGGATGAAATACTACATTAAAATGAACGACGTCGACAGAGACCCGGATTACAGGCAAGGCATGCGCAACGAGGATGCACACTGCTTCAGAAGTCACCATTCTGCCTTCCGGTCCATGGATGCGGCTGTCACGACCCTCCCGGGGGTCTGAAGGCCGCTGTGCTGCCCCGAAAGTCGCAGGCAGTTCCCGAGGTCCTTCAGGAACCTCGGATACGGCACGGTCAGTCGCCCCATTTTAACGTGTTCGTTTGTTGCCGATGTCGAGGGAGCGAACTGGTGGGGGGGGCTAGCTACGATGGCGGCGGTCATGGAGAGACGCATGCCCGTCGATTTCCACGTGGTCTTGGTTTCATCGTCGGACAAGGCCGGCCATGCTCGGTCCAGGTGCGGGAATGACTCACATGCTGCGCAGCCCCTGAGCCACTCCTCGCTCTCTTCTCGCCGCACCCGCGAATCTCGTCGTGGCGGCAGGAAATCCCGAGCTGCCGTCTCCGTTGGCCCCCGGTGCAGTAGAGGCACACCTGGAGGCAATGTCCCGGCCACGATCGGGCAGAGGGCGCGGCGAGTTGCAGCAGCACTCAAAGTGCTGATCGGTAACGCGGCTGCGTCGAAGTTTCTGCGACTGCGCTACCTGGACCTCGTGTGCAAGGATGTATCAGAGCTTCGCGCACGATTTCAAAGTCTGATTGCCTCCCACAGGGGAGGCAAGAAGAAAAAGTTCGACGTCTCATCACCCGGGGAAGCCTGGGACCGAATCTGGCAGGGTACGGGCGTGATCGGTACGGCTGTGCTCGATTCAGAGGCCGCGATGCTGAAGTCTGGTGCGCTCTCCCTTCCCCCACGTCCGTTCTTTTTCATTTTGGCACACCTGCCGATCTCCTGCACGGCGTCTCGGGGGGAAAGGTGCATCATGCTGCTACAACCGCGTCTTTGTATGCGCAGCGGAGGAACGAGGCCTCGTGCCGCAAGACGGTGGAGCGGTCGTTGCCTTCAATGGGAGGGTGCGCCAGTTGTCGCCTTCTGCACAGGCGAGGGACTACCTTGGCCAGCAACTCGTGGCAGCTCTCCAGAGTGAGACGCGGGTCGTGCTGCGGGAGTACAGTGGCGGCAGGCTGGAGGACGAAGAGTCGAAGCTCTTCACTTGGATGCTGCGGCACCATCGTGCTGTGCCGCGGTACAACGCGCGGGTCCTCCAGGTGGGGACGTCGCCCGGAATCCCAACCAGGACACCGCACGCCAGCGGCGCTCCGTGAGCGTGGCTCTGACCATGTTTGTGCCTGTTTCACCCGTGCATTCAGGCCTGGGGGTTGGGGGCTTTGGATTCTGAGGGTGGCGGTGAGGGCGACAGTGCGGGACAGCTGCGAGTCGGTCCTGGTTCCTTTATCACGCTCGATCCCCTGAACGCCGCCGTCCATGAGACACTCCAGGCGGTCCCGTATCTTCGAAGAGCAGATGCAGTTGTTGCGGATACAACCATCTGGCTCGTGACGGATTTGAGCAGGCCTGAGGGCTTGCACATCAGCGCTTCCGCGGCGAACTGGGCGTCAGCTAACATGGGACGCGCGCGCCTTGCGCTGATGAACAACCCCCGGATCGAAAGCAGCAATGCACGGCACATTGAAACATTCGTACAGGTGAATTGAAGCCGCCCGCCCCGGTGCTGCTCGTGCTTCCCGCGCATCGCAGATTGCCTCGAAAAAGCCATTCAGCGTCGTCGCTGCGCTTGTGCAGGCATTGATCCGAGTGGAGCGGGGAGGCGAAGTTGACAAAGCACGAGCCCTGGCATCTCTTCTCGAACACGCGCGCGACCTGGCTCTGGAGAGCCCTGAGACGTGGGCATCTCTCGCTCCGCACCAGGTACGCATCGCGCACATCGAATAGAGCTGTGTGCACCGCAGAAATGTTGACGCGCCTGACGTGCACCAACAGGAGCATGCCTGGGCCGGACGATGCCGCAGGTTCACGAGCTCGCTACAGCAGCCTCGCAGACGCTTGACGAGGCGAGCTCGTCAGTCATGTCGGCTGCGCAAGATCTGTTCGGCGCCGACGGGAACGAGCCCTCGTTGCTGTCATCGCTCGTGTCACAGCGAGAGCTCCTCTCCGACGCCGGCGTGAGGCCTGGGGACAACGTCGCGGTTGTCAACGGCCGCATTGTGCTCCTCGACGGCGACACCCGCGCCAAGGACGTCGCGCTCATGGTTGCCCTGGCGAGGTGCGAGTCAGGCTAAGTGTGCGACCATGCCGACGTCATCTTGGTGTGCTGTAGCCAGCCCCTCACGGTCGCCGAAGCTTGCCTCGAACGCAGGTCTGACTTCGGAGGGCGCGGCGTTAACGGGGTACTGGAGCGCCAGCGTGGCTCCGCTTCGGAGGGTTCTCTCAGCCAGAGCGACCTGTCGCTGCTGGCAAGCCTGATTCTCACCGCGAACCCGGTCCTTCATCAGGGACGAACTCTTCCGCACTTCCTTTTGGCGGCCTCAGCGCGTGTCGGCGCAGTCATCGCCGACCTTGAAGCTGTCGGCTCGCCCTTGATCACCGCTTCTTCGCGGAAATCCGACGGCGTGCTCAAGTTACAGCTCGTCGTAGATCCCCTGAGCAAGCAGGCACAGATCCTTCCACAGATGCTGGGCTTCATCAGAGACGCAGTGGGGGCGGAATTGCAGCTGGTGTTGGCCCCGATGGGAGGTGCATCTGACCTCCCGCTGGAGACGTTCTACAGCGTGGCGCTCCCGTCGCTGCGTGAGGTGCGCCCGATCAATCGCGCTACTTCGCCTATGCTCTTCTCACGCAATTTGCATCCAGATCAGCGCCCAGAGTTGTTTGAGCCATGGCCATGCGACTTGATGCAGGTGGACAAGTGGGGCGTGCCACTTCCGCCGTCAGTCAGCCTTGTTGCGCTACCGCAGCGCCGTGTCCTGACGGTATCTCTCGACGTTCCGGAGCCGTGGCTCGCCAGTCTGCGCCGTGCCGATGGCGACGCAGACAACGTGTTCCTAGATGACGTCGAAGCTCCCGTCCATTTCGAATACGAGCTAGACGCGCTCCTCATCACGGGGATGACGCAGAACACCGACGCTATTAAGCAGGGCAGGTACGAGGCTGTGCACCCGCGGGGACTGCAGCTGCACCTAGTGGACAAGGATGGAGCGCGGGTTGCCGACACGTTGGTGATGGACACTCTCGGATACTTCCAGTTGCACGTCAAACCGGGCACGTACGGCATCCGTCTCATCCCTGGCAACGAGCAGCAGTTCGAAATCATGGTGCGCGGCGCTCATTCCTGTTCGGGCGTCGAACTGGCATGCCACATCGCACCAAACGCCGGTCGAAAATCTCCAATGACTCCGTGCGCTCGACTTGCAGACCTCGGACGACCACTCGCCCTACTGGATCGCGCTCGCCGACGGTGGTGGCGATACGAGCGCGGTTGCCAACGTGGAGGTGTTGTCGTTTTCAGGTGCACAAGTGCAACTGCGTCTGCGCGAACGCAGCAGCCAACCACCGACCGCATCGGGCGAAAGTGAAGTCGCTGATGCCGGTGCGGGGGAGGCCTCGGGGGCTGGAACGCGGCGCGGCCTGGTGTCGAGACTTTTTGGCTCGTTTGGGCAGGGCAGGGTCGACCAAGCGGCAGGAGCAGGGGAGGAGGAGGAGCCAGTGCATGTCATGACCGTGGCTTCGGGGCTGCTGTACGAGAGACTGCAGCGCATCATGATGCTCAGCGTGGTGAAGCACACGACAAAGCCGGTCAAGTTCTGGTTCATCGAGGTGCGCCGTCGCCGCGGGCGTCTTGCTGGTGGCCCGTCGCAGCTCTGCTGCGCCGCTCCTGACTGCTTGTTGCTGGCCTCGACCACTCGACTTGAGCGCACGGAGAGCCTTTGAAGCTGGAAAGTGTCCGCGCCAAGGTGCTTGCAACACCATGGCGCACTCGAGGAGCACATGCTCGACACGCTACGAGCATTCACGCGGTCGCATCGGCGCTCTCTTGTATGCAGAACTACATGTCGCCCGTTTGGAGAGCTTCTCTCGCGAAGATGGCGGCGGAGATCGGGTTTGACTACGAGCTCATCACGTATAAGTGGCCACACTGGCTTCGCAAGCAGTCTGAGCGTCAGCGCATCATCTGGGCGTACAAGATTCTGTTCCTGGACGTCATCTTCCCGTTGACTGTCTCCAAGATGATTTTCGTCGACTCTGATCAGGTAGTGCGCTCGGACCTGCGCGAGCTGGTTCGTCACGACCTTCAAGGAGCACCGTACGGCTACGTTCCGTTCTGCGAGAACAACAAGGAGGTGCGACTCGCGCCGCGGCCGGCAAATCCATGCTGAATGGTAGCCGACTTTGGTGACTGGAAGGGAAGCCAGCGCACGGTACGAAGGACGTGCGCACATCTGTGCGAACGCCCTGCAGGTCGAAGGGTTCCGCTTTTGGAAGCAGGGGTTCTGGAAGGACCACCTGAGGACCATCGGCAGCCACAACTACCACATCTCCGCACTGTACGTCGTGGACCTCGACAAGTTCCGCCGCATGGGCGCTGGCGATCACTTGAGGAAGGTGTATCACCAGCTCTCAATGGACCCGAACTCGCTGGCCAACCTGGTGCGTCGCGTTCGTCCCCGTGTCATGGCATTGCACATGGACCGCTGTCTGCACAGCATGGCCAGACTGCACGCTCCTCAGGATCCTCGACCGAGCCTCGTGTATTCTGCAGGACCAGGACCTGCCGAATTTCGTGCAAGATCAGGTACGTGTTGGACGCGTGCTGCGCACCAGACTCCCGCACCACCTGTGCACGCAGCACCCGACGGCAGAGCGCCACGCGTGTTGTCTCGACTACATGCAGGTACCCATTTTCAGTCTGCCCCAGGAATGGTTGTGGTGCGAGACGTGGTGCGGGAATGCAACGAAGGCTGCGGCGAAGACAATCGATCTGTGCAACAACCCGTTGACGAAGGAGCCCAAGCTCCAGATGGCCAGGCGCATCATTCCAGAGTGGACGGCGTACGATGCGCAGCAGGAGGCCATCATGTCGCGAGCGTTGGCCTCGGACCAGGGGCCGCGTCCATCAGCAAACAGGGAGGAAAGTCGTCGCCAAGAGTTGTGACGGCGTTCGTGCGCAGCTGTCCTTTACACCTCTTTTTTGCAATGATGTCGCACCAGGCCGGGAGGCCGGCAGGGTGCGTTCGGCGTTCGCCGGCCATCGAGCGCCTCGAGCATGCTATTGAATCTCTGTTGGTCAAAATCGTCGCCAGGGCGGGGCACGGCCCTTTAGAAGCGCTTGCTCTTCTGAGCCTCCTTCTTGGCCTCGGCCTTGGCCCACGCGTCCATGCCGAGGCGCCAGAACACGGAGAAGAGCAGGCCCTGCAGACCGTTGGCGAGGATCTTGGTCTTCAGGCCGCGGCCGAACAGGCCCGCCAGGCCGTCCTTCTCAATGACCATCTTGACCACGTCGACGTAGCCCTTGGCGTCCGCGGAGGTCTGCTTCGTCGTCTTGATGACGCGGATCGAGTTGGAGCACGTGTCCGACACAGCCGAGGCGCAGAAGCCGATGAGGGCGGAGCGGCCGAGGCGGCGCGGCATGTCCTCGTACTGCGGCAGGCGCGCGTTCAGCGCGTTGTACACGAAGAACCAGGGGTAGTGACCGACGAACGTGGCGACGGACGCAGCGATGGCGCCGTGGTACAGCACAGTCGGGCCGCTCTTCGCCACCTTGCCGGCGAGGGTCTTCATGCCCGTCTTGCCCTCGACCTGCGGGATGGGGAGGTGCGGGGAGGCGTGTGATGCGGGGTCCACGGGGGGTGGCGCGTGGCATGTTGCCATGGCGGAAGGGTGCAGCGCGACGCCGTGCTGCCCGCACCTGCATGATGGTCTTGCAGGCGTCCACCGGCATCAGCATGATGCGGCAGCCAGCGGCCGCGGCCGACGAGGCGATGGTCTTCACGAAGACGGGCAGGTCGCGAGTGGCCTCCATGTCGTCGAGCAGGGCCACCATGCCGGCGTTCGAGGCCGTGTCGCAGAAGCGGCTGAGGGGGCCCTGGATGAGGGCGGGGGCCAGGCCCTGGTAGAAGCGGGGGATGCCGCCCTCCCTGCGCGCGCAGTCGCGGGGTGACGCACGTCGGCGATCTTGGCAGCGGAGGGGCCAGGTGGTCCCGGGCGGAGGAGGGCCCTCGGGACCCCGCTGGGACACACAAGCGACGTCAAAGGGACCACCATCATGGAAAGGAAGGATCGATGTCCGTGCTGGGTGATGTCCCGCGAGGCATTCTCGCCGCCCCAGTGCTTAGCAGATGGCAAGGCACCAGGGCGGCACGGCCAATGCCTTCCCTCGATGGGATGCGCGTGCAAAACACCCGGACACATTGCTCGTAACTATTGCGCGAACGGGGCGAAAAGGCGCTGGAAGTGCGTAACGAGGGCGCGCGCCCGTCATGCATCCACGCGGGCCGGGCACTCACGCGTAGAGCGTGCGGAGCGCCTCAGCGGTCGACGTCCCGTAACGGTACTGGTAGTTGACGGTAGTCCGCAGCCACATCAGCGACAGGACGTTCGCAGCCATGGCCGCAGCGCCGGGCAGACCACCACCCAGGGCACGCTTGGCGGCCTTGCCCATGACCTCCTTCATCGTCGACTTCGACTGGCGGGGCGCCGACTTCGTGGCCAGCGTCGCGCTGGCGACGCTCGCGAAGGGCATGGTCGAGAACTTCACGCCGGGCGCAGCAGCAGACTTGTTGCCGCGCTTCCCCTTGCGCTCAGCGCTCGTGATGGTCGCAGTCATCGTGTGAGGTTTCTTTGGAATTGGAGAGGGCGGAGATTCGCTGATTTCAAGACTCGAAACCGCCGGGCAGCCAGAGGAGCTCGAGGCAAAAGGTGCAAAGGAGGAGGGGGCTAGCTGCGCAATTGGCAATCAACAGCGAGCGTACGTACGCCAGCCTCTTCTTTCGATTGTCAACGGCACGGACACGCCGCTCGCGGTCGCAATGAGTCGCAGGTCTGTGCTGCAGAGAGGTTGCTTCATACCACCTTGCGCTGGGAGGACGACGACGCGGCGGCCCGCTCGCCTCGAGGCGTGGGAGTGGCCCCGCCCGCGGGTCCACGTCGACGTCATGAGGAGCACGCCCCGTCGCCTGCGTTTGGTCGCGCGCATACGACGGTCCGCGACCCCCCAGCCTCGCAGGTGCCTCAGGCCCGTACGAGCGTAACCCGCGGTCCATCATCCGTCACAATGACCGTCATCGTCGAGCGGCTGCCGCGCCCTACTTCGGCGGCGAGTCGTCGCGCGGCGACCTCGACCGGGGGGGGGGGCTGCGCGAGGGGGAGCGCGGCGGCGGGGACCTCGAGCGGGGCGGCGGCGACCGGCTGGCGTTGCCGCGCGGGCTACGCGACGGCGAGCGGGAGGGCGACCGCGTGCGGCGCCGCGGCGTCCGCGACCTGCTCGGCGACTTGCTTGCCCTGCACGCAACAAACAGCTCGACGGGTGGCGTCGGTGCGGCCTGGCGGCGGCGGTGGCGACGGCGGCGAGCGCGCCCCATGCGACGTGGCCGCGCACCTGCGGTCGTACGACGGCGACCTCCTGCCCCGGCGGTCGTAAGAGGGCGAGCGGCGGCCGCGTGAGCGGGAGCGCCCCCGCCGCGGCGAAGGCGACCTGCGCCGGCCCCGCGGCGAGCGGCTCCGGCCGCGGCCGTACCCGTAGCCCCCGCGGTCGCCCCCGCGGTCGCCCTCGCGCCCCCCGCGGGAGTCCTTGCGCCGCATCTCGTCGGGCGCCTTGCGGTTCTCGCGCGCCATCACCACCGTGATCTCCTTCCCCAGCAGACGCGAACGGTCCAGCCGGTACATTGCCTCGTCGGCGTCGCGCGCGTCCATGAACTCCACGAAGCAGAAGTTCTTCTGGCGCCTGCGGACGACGAGGCGGTGGCGCACGTGCGTCAGGGTGCTGCACGGGCGGCTGGGCGGCGTGCGGCCGGCGCGGACCTCGTGCGCGGGCAGCCGCGTTGCCGGCGTTGGCGGGGCAGCTGGGGGCAGCGGGGCCGTGCATGCGCACCGCCGCTGCGGGGCCGCCAGGCAGGCAGCTTGCTGAGCAGCACTGGTGGGCGCGAGCGAGGTCCGGACCGGCCGCCGGACGCTCGAGGTGCAAGCGAGGTTGCGATTCGCTTCGTGCGTGTCCGGCGGAGGCCGCTTGGGAAATCTGGGCTCTCTGAGGTCTCTGCCAAGAGCTTGCGAACTTGCAGCCCTCTCGCGGCTTCAAAGGCGACATGCTTGCGACTCGACGCCCACATCATCGTGTCGGCCGATATCCATGGCGGCAACCAGGGCTCTTCGGACGGTTCTCAGCGGCGGATCGTGGCACGGCAAGCTTCGGTCGACGGAGCTCTCTAGCGTGGTCGGCTTCGTGCGTCCGCCGAGGCCAGACAAAGTCAGCGGACGCGGGGAGGTCTCGATGATGATGTGCGCCGTCCGCGCACTCGGCTGTGCGCCAGGGCGGTTGCACACGGCCGTTAGACTGACGCGGTGGCGCGGTTGGCGGGAAGGGCTTCAACGCGGGCGGCTCTGCGCGTCGTGCTCACCGTGTGTAGTAGTCGCGCGGAATGTAGACGTCGCGCACCTCCCCATACCGCTCGAACGCGTAGCGCACGTCGTCTGGCCTGCACGGCGACGGGCGCGGGCAGCAGACCTCAGGTCAAGCGCCCCTCGAAGTTGCGGCGGACTGCGCCGCTATCTCGCGACTGGGAGCGCGCAGGGGAGGTCACATGCGTGGTGTGCGTGCTTCTAGCCGCTTGTCGCGCCGTGTGCGCGCAGGGCCGCCGCGCGCACGGTGGTCTGCTGCTCAGGTTGGGAACCGCCAACACTGCAACCTCGCGGGGCGCACCTGGTGTCTCCAGAGATGTTCCTGACGAGCAGGGAGATGCGACGCCCTCCGCCCGACGACATGGCTGCGCGCAACTCAAGCTCTGCCGAAACAAGGAGCGCACTAACTCGACCCACTGTCGGGTCCTGCGGCGCGGTTGTCCGTCACACCGGCTTGGCAGAGACGATTGTATCCTGCAGGGCCCGCGCGCGACGGCATCAGTGGCGGCCCGGCCGAGCGGCCCCTGGCGCCAGACCGTCGGGCGGGGCAGTGTCACACAGTGTCCGCCGCGCCGCTTCCACAAGGGCTTTCGCAGACAGACTACATGGCCACCGCGAGACGGCTACACCCCTCGCACCGTCGGTCCCTCGCGAAGCAGAATCGGTGGTCCACGTGGACTGGCGCGACCGCCGAAGCCTGGTTTTCCACCTCACTCGTTGCCCCCCAGGCGGAGCTCGGTCGATTGCGCCGCTGGATTCGAGGCACGAGGACGCGATCGCGCGAAAGTACGTGCGTCGTGACGGGGGGGAGGAAATTGCGGGGCGGGTGACGTGCGCAGGCGGTGGTGGTTGGGGGCGCAGCCCGGGAACAGCGTAGCCTGCCAGCATGTCGCGGCTGGGACGCAATGATCTGGTGCGTCCGTTACTCCACGGCAGTCTGCGGGGGGCCGGCGCCGCTGCGTCCCCGCCACGGCCAGCCCAGGCCACCACCACTGTCTGCCGGCAAGTCCTTGCTGCGCGCGGGCCGACCCCCAAGCGCTCCCCGGCACCTGCAGGATGCGTCGATGCTGGTGTTCGTCACTCTGAAAGGCTCCAAGCCGCGGAGGAGAGTCGCCGTGCCAGTTCCAGAGTCGCAGAGCTGGGCGCAGTTCACAGCATCAGTGCAGCGCAAGCTGGGCCTGGCCACGTTGACGAGCATCACGCTCGCGGCGACGGGAAAGCAGATCACGGACCTCTCCCAGATATCCGACATCGACGATCTCATCGCGGAGGGCTCGCAGGCCGCGGCGCCGCGGGACGCAGGACAGCCCAGTGCAGGTATGTGCCGCTGCGTGACGCGCGCTGCCCGGTCGTCGCACGCGGGCACACCCCCGAGGGGCGCGCATGACCCGCGGTCGCCCGCCGGCGCGGCACGCAGGCTGGGGGCCGAGCACTTCGCAAGCCGCGGGGCCGCTGCGCCACGAGAGCAGCGGGGGGGCGCTCTCCGCGGGCGAGGCGGTGTCGCGCTCGCCGATCGCCCAGCGGGTGTCCCTGGGAGCTGGGCCGCTCACGCAGGACGGGGACGAGGGCGACAAGTACGTCAGGAAGCAGAGCGGCGTCACGTTGGGTCTGAAACGCATGTACGCGAGCTTGTTCGGCCAGCCGATGCTGCCGGTCACCAGGTGCGCCCCGCGCTGTCCGCCCGCACGAGCACCGTCCGCGCCCCTGCGGCCAGCGCGTGCCGGGGTCGAGCGTGCGAGCAGAGGTTGACTTGGCCGTTCGTGGTGCTGTGCAGGAGAGACGCGGAGTCGCCGTCCAACAGCTATCGCGGGCCGGGCATCAGGCGCGTGCCCCGGTCGGGCGCGCGTGCGCGTCGCGGGCGGTCGTGGCTGTCGGACCCGCGTGCGCTGCTGGGGCTGTTTGCGCTGCTGTCCTTCCTCGCGACGCTGGTAGTCATGTACACGCGCATGCTCAGATCGCTGCCCTCGTAGCACCAGCGATGTGATCACACGACCGCGTCGAGCTACTTGCCTGCGGGCGCGGCCTCCCGGAGCGACGCAGCGAGCGCCTTGAAGTTGGCGAGCCCCTCCTCCGCGCTGCCCGCCGTGCCGAGCGCCTTGACCAGCGCGGACCCGACGATGACGCCTGCGACAGCGGGGCGAGGGCGGCGTGAGCAAGCGCGCACGTGGCAGCGCCGCGGCGGTGCGTGTGCACGCGGGGCAGCGGCCGGTCGCTCTAGGGGGGCTGCGCACCGTCCGCGCCCCAGTCCACGATCTGCTTGACGTTCTCCGGCGCAGACACCCCGAAGCCAACGGCGACGGGCTTGTCGGTGACCTCCTTGAGCATCTCGACGAGCCCGCCGACCCGGTCAGACACCTTGGCGCGCACCCCCGTCACCCCTGCAATGGCGCGCACGCGGGCGCGCGGGCGTCGCAGCGCGCTCCTTCCTGTCGCGCGGCAGGCAGTGCTGTGTTCGTTCGGGCGGGTGCGGGTGCGGCGCGCACCGGTGACGGAGACCAGGTAGACGAAGCCGTCGGAGGACTCGGCGATCTTCGCCATGCGGTCGCGCGGGGTGGTCGGGGTGGTGAGGAGCACGAGCTCGATCCCCGCGTCGTTCGCGGCCTGCTTCACCTTGAGGACCTCCTCCTGCGAGCGCGCGGGGGGCTCGAGCGGCGGTTCCGGTGGCCCTGCCGCGCAGTGGCACGACAGGGGCGGCGCGGGGCGGCGCGGCGGGCGCGGCGCACCAGCGGGAGGTCCGGGATGAGGAGCGCGGACGCGCCGGCGTCCTTGATGAACTTGCAGTACTCGGACACGCCCCGGTTGATGATGGGGTTGAAGTACGTGAAGAGCACCAGCGGCGCCTTGATCTGCGGGGCCACCTCGCGGACCATGGCGATGACCTTGTCGATCGTGGCGCCGCTCCGCAGCGCGCGCGTGGCGGCCTCGTGGATCACGGGTCCGTCGGCGAGCGGGTCGCTGTAGGGCACCCCCAGCTCAATGATGTCCGCGCCCAGCGAGTCGAGCTCCAAGATCGCCTTCTTCGTCGTGTCCAGGTCGGGGTCGCCGGCCATGATGAACGGAATCAGCGCCACCCTGCGAGCATCGCCCCGAAGACGTGCGCGGTGACGACGACGCAACCGCCAT
This sequence comes from Pedinophyceae sp. YPF-701, assembly GCA_916048055.1. NCBI lineage: Eukaryota > Viridiplantae > Chlorophyta > Pedinophyceae > Pedinophyceae sp. YPF-701. The sequence continues at coordinate 1,243,915 of CAJZHL010000031.1, forward strand.
GAGTGCAGTGCGATTCATCCGGGCGAGCCGCCGCGGGGACCACGCGGCCAGCGGTCGCCCGTGCGCGAGGCGGATGCACAGAGACGATCGTTTGCGGGCGCGGGGGCCCGGCGTCACGTCGCATCGGCGCCACATCGACCGGCGGACGCAAGTGTGCGGGATGGCCGAGGTGCGCAGCCTCCGAGCCCGGCGCCGTGCTCTGTGAAAGGGCCGTGGTGGCGCGAACGTCGTACTGGGTGTGCGCGGAGTGCCGTCCGCGCAGCTCCAGAGAGCCGCGCCCGTCGGCGGCGCCCGCACCTGCCCTGTTCCCGGCACTTGTCGAACGTCTCCCTCACGCCAGCGCCAACGCCCGCCGTCGAGGAAGCGCAGGACACGGTGCGAGACACATGGCCCGGGACGCGGGCTCGCGCCCGAAGACGAAGGGGTGTCGCCAGCAGCGGCTGTCGCAGCGCCGGCAGTGATGCTCTGGCATAGGCGTGCCGGCCTGCAGCCTGCAACAGGCGGCTGCTCATTGTGCCTGGAAGCGGTCGCGGTCCGTGGCTCAGAGAGAGGGCGGCAGGGGCGCTGTCGCCCGCTTTCGAGACCGGGCGGCCCGTGCCGCGATAGTTTTACTTTGGGGACTGTTGCGTCAGCGGCACAGCGGCTGCATAGCTCGAGTCCGCCGGCGAGTCCACGTGAACACTATTTCCGCGCCATGCGATCCGGACAGCAGCCCCTGTGCGCCGCGGCTCCCAGTCAATTCGTCGTTCGACGCACTTTCTGCTTGGCTCACCCCATCCAGTGGATTGCGGCGGCGGCTGATGGGTGACCCCGCCTCCTGACTGAGCCCCTGGACTAGTATTTTCATAGAGTAGTGTTTCATATCATGGTGGGTGCTCAGGGTTGCGCGGACATGGAGGTCGGAGGAAGTCGACCCTCTGTGGTGCAAATGCAGCTCGACGGCAATCTCGCCCCAGTTACGCTTGGAGATGGTGGCGGAAGGCAATCTTCGCCGCATGAAGGTGGGGCTCCGGGCACTGTGTCACGAATATCTCCGGCGCTGCGCAAGACGGTGCACAAGGAGGCGCAGTTGCAGGCCGCCCTCACGGCGAGCGCAACGGCCCGGTCGCGGCCGCCTTGTCGTATTGTGGTCAGAATATGCGACAGTAGCCCGCCTCGGAACAGAGGCTGCGAGTATCCGGCGTAGTACGCTCTGTGGAGCGGCGAAACCTGAGCGGCTCTCTGGCGTCCGTCTGGCAGCAGGTGACGGCGAGTGGAGCGAGAAATGGCGGCGGAAGATTCGAAAGACGAAGCGCGCCGCGCGCAGTGAGCTCAGCGTGACCAGGGGAGACTGGAGCAAGCACGGATATGCGTCGATGCCTTCCCTCACCAAGTTGCAAGTGCGCCACCCGCACGCCGCGTGCACGCCGCTTGTCGCGCGAAACCTGCGGATACGTCAACCTCTGTCGCGGTCTCCGCGGGCCCCTGACGGCTCGTCCACCGCCCGGCCCCGGTCACGCAGGGCTTCCCAGATCACGTGCCGCGTGTGCATGTGTCACGGTTGACGCATGAACGGTTTGTTCAGGACTTCGAACTGCCACGATGCCCCGTCGTCGTGACAGGGCTGACAGACGCCTGGAGCGCGAACGAGCGCTGGACGATGGACAAGCTGAAGGAGTCGTATGGTGCGTTGCCCAGCGCAGCACGTGCTGCCGACCACAGCAGCGGCCCCGCCCAGCACTGCCGTCTGACCGGGACACTTTGCGCCCTCAACGGCGCAGGGGAGTACAAGTTCAAGTGCGGGACGGACGACGACGGCTACCCGGTGCGCATGAAGTTCAAGTACTTCTGGGAGTACGCGAGGAGCGACAGCAAGCAGGTGCGGGGGGGGGGTCGGGGCTCTGGGCTCTCGCAGCCCCCACGTGCGCGACACACGCTGTCTCACATCGCGCGCTGGCGTTCCACCGCAGGACGACTCCCCGCTGTACGTGTTCGAGGGCTCCTTCCACGAGCGCGAGGGCGTGAGGGAGCTCACGAAGGACTATTCGGTGCCGGACCTCTTCAACGAGGACCTTCTCAAGTTCGTCGGCGAGGGAAGGCGACCACCGTATCGCTGGATCGTGATCGGCCCGCCCAGGTGACCCGCAGCCCCTGCGCTCGTTGCGCTGCCTTCCGTCGCCGCCCGCCGCATCGATGCGTGTGTCTGGGGTCGCACCGGCACGAAGTCCGCCGCGGAGCGTGCTTGTGGGCCGTCGTTTAAAAACTGAATTCCCGGTCCCAACCATGATGCTGCAGGTCGGGCACCTCGATCCACGTCGACCCGCTGGCGACGAACGCGTGGAACGCCCTGCTGTCGGGGCACAAGCGGTGGGCACTGTTCCCGCCCGACACCCCCGTGGAGCTGATCAAGCCCGTGGGCGTGGAGAAGGAGGCGGCGTCGTGGTTTGCCAAAGTGTACCCGCGCACGCAGGCCCGCGACTGGCCCACGCACCGCCCGATCGAGGTGCTCCAGCGGCCCGGCGAGACAATCTTCGTTCCGTGGGGCTGGTGGCACGTGGTGATGAACCTGGACATGACGGTTGCCGTGACGCAGAATTACACGGCCTCGAGCAACTTCCCGTGGACGTGGCGGCACGCGCACAGAAGCAGGCCGAAGATGGCGGCAAAGTGGCTCAGGTGGGGTTCTTCCCACGGAGATTCTCGGCGCGATGGGTGCTCGCACCAGGCCAACGTTCCCACGCACGCTCGCTGTCCCGTGGCTCTCTTCGGTGCAGGTTGCTTCGCAAGCATCGCCCGGACCTGGCCAGGGTCGCCGACGACATCGACGCTCGCGGCGACTACGGCTGCGTGGACGCGAGCTCGTGCAGCTCCTCCTCGAGCTCTGAGAGTGAGAGCGACGAGGAACTTGCGCCGCCAGCCTCGGTGCGGAACGTGCGCGAGGTCGGGTGCGAGAAGCAGAGCGACAACTCGACCTGCGAGCGGCAGCTGTCGTCGGGGTCCGAGCGCGGCAGCAGTCGCCAGCGCAGCGACACGTGCCGTGTCGAACACCCGCCTGGCAAAGCAGCAGCGTACAAACGGGCACGTTCCGGGCCCACGTGGCACACCTCAGTCACGCAGGGACCTAGCGGCGTGGAGGGACTCTCCGGGCCTGGCCCGTCGGGCGCCCGCGAGCCTGCGACGGGCGTCATCGGCGAGGACACCACGCTGTCGGGCGTGTGGCTTCCAGCAGAGCCGCGCTCTTCGAAGGAGCTGGGCGACCTGGTGACCGCGTGGTGAGGCGCCCGCGCAAAGCCCGCGCCCAGCCGCGCACCTGTGTCACCGCAGTGGCCCCTGACGCCCCGCCCCGCTCCCGCCATCGCAGGGGTCACCAGCAGGCCAGGCGCGCATGCCTGCTGAAGAGCATCATCATGGAGCGGCTCCCGGACAGCGCCCGCCGCGACCTGCTGGACGCGCTGTCGCACGCGGAGGACACGGCGCGCAGCATCGAGGAGGTGTTGGCCGCGGGCGGGGGGTCGGAGCGGTTGCTGGAGCGGATGGCTGCGGCGGCCGACCGCGTGCAGGACTACTACGCGAAGCTGTCGCGCGTCCTGGGCGCGATCAAGGCGCCGCACGTCGGTGCGGGGGGGGACGCGGCCGCGGCGGCCCACGTTGCGGCGATGATGACGAACGCCTCGTGTTTGCTCAAACTGCTGCGCTGCGTCAAACTCGAGGGCTGATCGCGCAACCCGCCGGCTGTGTGATGCGCCCGCCTGCTGCGCGATCACCTCTGGTGTCCGCGCATCGCGCCGTGCAGCTGGTCGACGAGGCTGCTGTCCGCGGCGACAACTGACGGCAGGGGGGGTTCAAACACCCCGCGGCCTGCTGCTGCGGTCGCCGACCCATGTGGCCCAATGCCGTCGCGCGGCGCCAGACGCCCGCACGCGCACGTCGGTAGATGCCCTTCCCGCCCCGCCGCGTACGTCCGCCGTCGGTCACCGCGGCAGCGCGCACACGAGCCCCCTCGCGGCAGGCCCGCGTTGCGGGAGGTGCCTGCCAGAGGAGGTGCATGCCAGACGCTGCGCAGCCGCGCTCCGTGGTAGCTGATCCGTCCCCGCGACCACCGGCATGAACCGCGTTCATCCTGACTCCGAAGCCGGGTCGCAGAGCGCGTCCCGGCCAGCGTCTCCAGGTGCGACGCGCGCAAGCAGCAGCAGCGCCCCTGCGCAGGCGCCCCACGCACAAACAGTCGCAGGCGCCTCTCATGCGCGACCCTGCGGCAGAACATCCATCGCATGTCTTACTTACCGTGCCACACACTCAGTGCCTGGTGCGTCTGCAGCGTCGGCTCGGCGTGCGCTTGCTCCTACGAAGTCGGAGCTCCCGCCGGATGTAGCCGCGAGCTTAGGCATCGACGGGCTCGACGAGGAGCCTCCGGCGAAGGCAGACTCGATGCGCGACGTGCCGTTTTCTGGCGCGACCGACGGTGAGGGGCCAACGGCAACGTCCACCCGTGGCTGGTTAGTTGGCAGCGAATTCTCGCGCGGTGAGAACGTTGAAACTGAGCTTCCGATGCCACCCGCGCACCACTGGTCTGTTGCAGACGCCGCGGGCGACAGGGACGGGGGCGGACAGCGCTCAGGAGATGGCGGCGCTATCGAAGGTGCCTCAACTGACGAGTCTAGGCCGTTGCTCGAAGGCCAGGGCGGAACGAGCGACGGCGCGAAGGAACCGGAATCAAAGCCAACTGGAGATGTTGGTGAGGATAGCGCGGGGCCCAACGGACCTGCGGCAGGGCCTCCAGTGGACGGGGGTGAGAGCAGCAACGAGTATCTCGACGAGAACTCCGCTCTACGTGGGCAGCTGGAGAGCGTGCTGTCGCTGGACCCAAGTGCGATACAAAGCCGCGCGGCAGGGAGCGAGGCAGGATCCAGCGCACGGGAGCTGGAGAAGGGGAGAAGTGAAACGACCAAGAATGCCATCGTGCCCGAGAAGGACGACGCCGAGGCGTCTCCGGCGACGATGCTCGACGATGATGCTGTGCCCGAGGGAGACGAACGTGACAAGGCGCTTTTCAGGTGCGTCCTCATCGCGCGACCTTCGACCACAACACCACTTTACTGATCGCCCACCGCAGGACCTTGCCCGATACTCTGTGGCACCGTGGGCCTGCTGGATCACGGTCGTCAATGTCGGGGCCAAACCCCCAGCCGGGCCCGGTGCCCGCCGTGCGTCTGCAGGTCGTGCCTGTTTGGCATCAATGACGACGTGTTCGAGCTGCTGAAGGAGGGCGCGAACCCGAACAGGTTCTGGATCGTGGAGGACGTGATCGAGTCGCAACAGATACCCAGCATCAGCCCGATGACGCGACACGGCTTCCTGCAACGGCCGCTCACCGCGCTGTACGCGGCTGCCTGGCAGAAGCAGGACAAGGTCCTTGAGTCCTTCAAGCGGGCGAGGCAGACAGGCGTGGGCGTGCCGGCGGATCCGATGTGCTGCGCGCCCCCCGGGCACGCGTCGATGTACCTGTTCCACTACGCCACGCTGGACTGCGACATTTACTGGAAGGACTCGTCGCGCGTGAAGGACGCCATCATGGCCTCGAACGAGCTCGCGAACATGCTGGCCGACGGCGAGGGCAAGTCGCCCCTGACCGTGAACACGCTGAGCGAGGGGGGCGGCGACGAGTGGCAGGGGGTGTCTGCTGTGCACCTGGCCTTCGACTACATCAAGGACTTCGAGTCGTTCGCGGCGAGCAAGTACGCCGTGCTGCGCGCCCTGACGTCGATCGGCGGCGACTTCACGGTGCCGGCGGCGGAGGGCGGGACGGGGGGCCGGCCGATGGACTGGCTGGTGCGGGCGGCGCCGGACGTGGCCTTCGAGATCGCCCCGGAGCAGATGACCAAGGAGGACAGGGCCGCGGCGTCGAAGGCGCTGGCGGACACGGACGTGCGCGCGGACCTGCTGATCCGCCGCGCCGCGCTGGGCGACGCGGTGCTGGTCAAGCGGCTGGTGGAGAGCGATGCCTCCCCGAACGACTTCAACGACGACGGCGTCACTGCCCTGTACGCTGCCGCGCAGCAGAAGCACAGCAACGTGATCAACACCCTAGGTACGCTCCGGGCGGCGTCGACGAACACCGCCGCCGACCCCCTGATCACCAGCGAGGCCTCGCTCAACTGCAGCCTGTTCCACTTCCTCGTCATGGACGCGTCGGCGTTCCCCGTCGAGCGCGTCGTGGAGTGCCTGGAGATGGCGCACAAGTTCTTCGGCGCGGTGCGGTCGAAGGAGTACTGGGGGGACCCCAGGAACAACATCCGCCTGCGCGCCATCAACGCCGCGGACGCGGAGGGCAAGACCGCGGTGCAGCACTTGCTCGAGGACTGGTCGGAGTCGCTCATCGACACGAAGAGCGCCATCGGTGCGCCCCCCGCCACTGCCGCGTGCCCGCCTGCACCCTACGCGACGCCCTGCTCCTCGTCACCCGCGTCGGCGCCCGCACCTCGCGAGCTGCAGATCTGCTGCGCGTTATGGTGCGGCTCGGGGCGGATCTGACGCTGCGGGACAGTTCCGGCAGCGGGGTGCTGCACCACATCATGGACATGGGCCCCGAGCTGTACAAGGAGCTGGTGCTGGACCGCATGGTGCGGCGACGCGCGGCGACGCCCATCGACATGGTCGCACAGGGAATCACGTCCGGCACGCACGCGGCGTACGTGAACCTGCGGTTCGGGTGGTGGGACAACGGCGGCAGTGCCGAGGCCAGCGCCACGGTCGACCAGAAGTTCTTCGCGCAAGACGCGGACCTCCTGACCCCGATCGAGGCCACGCCGGACGCCCACTTCCTGCTCAAGCACCCCGTCGTACAGCAGCAGGTCGACGCCCTGTGGTCTGGCGGGTTCCGGCGGGAGGCTGTCAAGGAGACGGCGCTCGTGTCGATCTTCGTGGTCCTCGTCACCCTGTCCTCGACGATGGCGGTCATCTTCGGGGTGTACTCCTACAAGGACCTCACGGGGCTGGCTCGGCTCGCGGTAGATGTTGCCACCCTGAGCATGAACATGTGGTTTCTGTGGGGCGAGCTGATGGAGCTGATGGAGAGCACGCAGGAGCTCAGGGGCGAGGGACAGTCGCAGATCCTCACGCCGGCCGTCGACTTGATCTTCGCGCGGATCCAGGACGACGGCTACGTCAACCGGGAGAAGGCCACCTCGATGGCCATCGCGGAGGAGCTCGGCCTCGACCTGGAGCCGAGCCACATCGACAAGGAGTTCGGAGCCCGTCTCGTGGCGCAGCAGCTCGAAGCACAGGAGGCGCCGTTGTCGCCCAAGGTCAAGACCATGACGCGGACCTTGTCATGTACTGAAGGCACAGCGGCGGCCACGCGCGTGTTCCCGCCCGAGTCCATTGATCGCGCGAGTTTCCACAAGATGTGGGCCAAGTTGACCAACCGCGCGACCGGACACGGGCCGCCGCCGCGGTTCCTGCTATGGTTCTACGCGATCAAGGCGTACACGTCGTCGGTCTTCAACCTGAACGACATAGCCCTGCACATCATCGTCCCCGTGATGTACGGAATGCGGGCCCTCCACTACTTCACCGAGCATTCAGACGAGGATCCAATTTCAAGCCATCTCCACGACATGGACATCATCTTCATGTGTGCAAGCTCGGTTCTGGCTTGGGGGAAGATGGCACGCTTCTTCCTCACGTATCAGCCATTGGGGCCGCTCGTGGTGCGTGCCTGGTTTGTTGCCTGAAGCGAACACTGAAGCATCACGCCACATGCGTGGCATTCGTGCGGGCACTTTGTCCGGTTCTCGTGACGGCCGTTCCCCGCGTGACGCAGGTGATGGTGTTCACGATGCTGCGCCGGGACATCGCGCGTTTCTTGGCCATCCTCCTCCTCTTCTTCTTCGGATTCGTCACTGCGTTCTACGTCTTGTTGCGGCACAGCGAGGACACGGAAGACTTCAGCACGTGCGCCCGCGGATGTTCGCGACTGTTCGCTGGTTCAGTCCCTCGCCCCCGCACGCGATCCCGCCGTTTGTTCGCGACACAGCCAATGCTTTGCGCCGCGGGCTGCAGGTACCCGAAAGCCTGTCTGGCTTCATTCTTCATGCTTCTGGACGGCGTGTCGGATTACATAGAGGCGCTGACGTCGGCGTCGTCCTACATGGGTCCGGCGCTGGGCATTCTGTACGCGGTCATGGGTCAAGTGCTGCTCCTCAACCTGCTGATTGGTGCGCCGCACGCCCGCCACCCAGCCCGCATGACATGGCCGTCGCCCAGACATGGCCGTCGCACCCGACAGCCTCCCTGCCCGCGCGCGTGCAGCCATGATGGCCACGTCGTACGAGGAGGTGTCAGAGAAGGCTGAGGTGGAGTACAGCTACCAGGTCGTGAAGAACATCCTGGCTACTGCGAGTAAGAAGCCCGGCCTGCAGGTGCCGATGCGGCAGTATCAGAACCGGGTGATGAAGGCGCGCGACTACGAGGCCCTCGAGAAGAACATGCGCGACGCGGACCCCATCGAGGACCTCATGGCGCTGGTCCTGGAGCTTCGGGGCGACTTGCGCAGGGGGCTCGGTCAGGTGCGTAACCTTCGCGGCACTGCTTCGTCGCCGGCTCACTGCCTCCCTCGCCGGGAGCAACCAACCCACCACGCTGCGCTTTTGCCGGTGGATGCAGGTCAACACGCGCGTGGACAACGTGCAGAAGGACGTCCTCAGCGTCGAGAAGCACGTCACGAGTATGCGGCCGCTGACAGACAAGCTGGAGCACGTGGCGAAGGACGTGGCCCACCTGTCGGAGCGGAGGAGGCTGAGAGAGGCTGCGCGCGCAATTGCGGCGGGCGCGAGGCCAAGGCCGCCGCCGCTGCCGCCCGGAGGTTTGCCGCCCCTTCGTGCCCCGCCTGGCCCAGGCGCACTATAACCGCCCGTGCCGAGCTTCGCTGGACGTGCGATGTGAACACAGACCGGCAGTCAGCCAGCAGGGCAGCGTTGGACCGTGCTGTCGGTGAAGCACTCAAAGGATCGTTGTCTCGAGTACCGTGAAACGGCTGTCCCTGCCGACAGCAGCGTTTTTGAATTCGCACAAGCACAGCAGGCACGTGCAGGCGTCCGCGTGCTCCCGACAGCTGGGGCGTCGCAGTTCTGACCTGAGCGGGGACCACGACCGCGTCGGCAACATCCGCCGCGACGCGTCTGACGCGCGAACTGCAATGGTGGGGGCGCGCTATGTCAGTGGTGGCGCTCTCGGCTCCAGGTCAGACGGGCCGGCAACTCGGTCCGAGGTCGTCGCGTTTTGGGCTCGCGGCGCCCTCCACGCGCGCCACACTGCCGCATCAGCTTGTCGAAGACGTCGAAGTGCCGCAGCATTCCACGCGCCCTGCCTGCCTGGTTTGGCACATCACCGCCTGTTTCGCGCCCTCGGCGCTGGGGTCGCCGCATCGGCGCGGACTGCCTGCGAAGCACCACCCAACTGGATAGACGTGTGGTCTCCGGGCATCTGCGTCCGTCGTCGTGCGCTGATTCGGGGGCACCATGGACGCACAGAGCATGCCGCCCCCAGAAGGCAGCATAGGTGACCTGGGGGCAGAGGGGCTGGACGAGAAGGCCACGACCTTGCTTGAGTCGTTCAAGCAGGCTCTGGAGAGCGAAGGGAAGACGCAGCTTATCGGCAGGCTGTGTCTGGTGTCGAAGACGCGGGAAAAGCAGGTCTCTACCGCGCAGCTGACTGAGTGGCACCAGCGCATTTTAGAGGCGTCGAAGGCGAAGGGAAGCCCCGGAATCACAGGACTGCTGCTCATCTGGCCAACGTGCGCAATGCTCGTTGTCGAGGGAAAGTTCGCGGAGCTCTCGACGGTTGCCCACCATGTGGAGCGCTATGTCAAGCGAGGTGCGGCGCCCACCGTGTGCTTTCGGGGCCGTGGTCCCCGGGAGCGCAAAGAAAGCACAGCTTTTCCTTTCACACGACACGAAATCACGCCCCACCTGGCCATCGTCGGGCCTTCTGTGCTCAAACGCATGCCCTGCACACATCACCTTGCAGTCGCGCACGCACACCTTGTCCCCTGCCGCGATGTGGGTCGCGTCCTGATGTGACGCTCCATTCCTGCGTGGCGGTGCCGTGTGCAGAACAAGCTCCGGTGCTCGCGCCGAAAATTGCATGCTTGATGGACGACATCCCGGAGCGAGCATTCAGCTGGTTCGAGAGCGCATTCATTCCGAACGCGGCGAACGACACTGTCGAGCAGCTCACATATGATCTTTGCGGGGAAGCATTGAGCGAGCTCGCTGTGCAGGCGGGTTCCCACTTGGATGAGTGCCATTCCTCTGTGGTCGTCGTGCTTGCCGGTCCAGCCGGGATGCGTGCGGTCCATGCGCTCCGCCGGCGCCGATGACTCTTGCGACTGTCCCGCCGGTGCGCCGTCGCTCGTTGCAGATCACTGCCCTGGGCAAGCAGCTGACCAAGATCAAGTCGACCAAGGAGCTGAAGACGGCGCTTGCGTCGCTGCAGACGTTCGCGTCAGACCTCCCGCAGGCGGACCGCATCGTCTCGCTCCAGGAGAGCCCGGACACGCTGACGCTGACGGAGTTCCTCTCGGCGTTCCAGGGGCCCTTGGACCCAGTGTTCGACTCGGAGATCACGTGGCCGCCATCGGCGTCGCTGCCCCTGTGAGCCGGGCACGCGCCCCGCCCAGCACGTGGCATGGTCTCGCGGATGCGCGTCTGCCTGCATGCCCAACTGCGCTCGCCAGCAAAATCTGAGTTGGATGCCGAGGCCACATGTCCTGTTGCGGCCGTCCCGCTTGATGCGGTGATACGGTACAGAGCATCGACGCCGCGACATTGGCACTGTTGGACGCGGGTGGCGCCGAGTACGGGGACACGATCTCGCGCCTAGGCACCTCTGGTGACTGCTCCAGGGTGTGTGTGTGTCAGCGCCGAGCTAGCGCGAAAATGCGCCGCGACACGGTGGCTTGATTGGCATGAGCTGCGAGGGACACCAGCATATGTGCAGAGGTGCATAGCAGCGTGAGGCGATTATTGTCTGGTGAACCACTGGAAGGTTCTCTTCTCTCCTGTGTCTGCGCTGGGGCCAGCGCGACGCACGCCAGCACTCCTTACCCTGCACCTCGTCACTAGGCGCGAGCCGATCATCCTATCCAGCGATATCATAAGTTGATTCCGGGCCTGCGTTGCCTGCAGCGGGCCGCACCTCGCGCAGGAACCACCGCGTAGGTCAAGTGCGGTGAACGAACTACTAGTGGGCGCTTGCGGTAGAACGATGTTCGAATCCATTTGGGGAAGGTCCAGGCAACGCAAGAAGGAGATTGAGACGGCACAAAGGCACTGTGCTCGCTACAAGAGCGCCTGGGTGAGCTGCTCATCCGTCCAGCACCCGGCACCCGGGGTCGCGGCCAACGTGGTTGCCGGGGATCGACGAGCCTCAGACGGACACGAATTCCCCGCAGCAAGCGCACCCGCACGCCTCGTGGCTGTGAGGAGCTGTGAGGAGCTGGCCTGGGCACTCCCGAAACCATGCAGCTCGACCCCTACAATGCAGGAAGCATGCGCCAAGCATCCGGAGAATTGTTTGAAGGACACGACAGAGCGCCTTGAAGCCGCGTTTGTGCGCTGCCTCGCCAGTGAGGCGAAGTGGGACGACAAGCTGCAGCGCACCTTGCGGGACTATGACCGTTGCGTCACTGCCGCCGCGAAAACAAACGCTGGGATCGACGGCAGGTGCAAACAGGAGGGAGGGCAGCTCAAGCAAGGTGCCCGTCGTTCCGGCGTGCTGGACGGCTTGCGGTTGTGAAACGCCACCAGGTCTGACGAGGAGAGCGTGTCCCGATGCCGTCGGCGCGCCGTCACACACGTCGGCCGGTCTCCGCTTGCCCAGCCCCGCGAGATTGTATCAACATTGTGCGCGCCTGCTTGCCTCAGATGTCACTCGCAATACACAAGTCCCGACGCGTAGGACACGGACGAGTCTCGCATGGTCTGGACCGAGCTACTCTGCGCATAGCGTACCCATTCGAGGCGATACGGGACGGTGCCGTCCGCCCGTCGATGGGCGCACAGGGCATGCATCAGGACGGAAATTGGATGCCGCCCGCCTGCAAGAAGCGGGAGCGATCCGTGAGTGCGTGAGTTTCTGCGCCGAATGCGCCTAGATGTGCAGCGCCACGGCCGCCGCGAGCCCGGCATGGCATCCTGCGGCTTGGCAGGACACTCACAGATGGTGTTTTGCGTCTCCGACAGGTACTTCCGGAACGAGGAAGGCTCCAGCGATGAGATTGCCGCCATACCGTCGTGGTCCAGCTGCTCGATCTGTTTGTGGATCGGCTCCGCGGTGCTGCAGCCCGAGCATGAGCGAGATCTGATGTGAGGCGGAATGGCCACCACTGTCGCTGGCGGCCATGCGTTGCAAAGCCGGGCTGCGGCCTACCTGGGATCGGTCGGTTGATACTGAAAGCGGCTGCCCCAGTGACAGAAATCTGCAGGAGCACGAGCGGAGATGCCGTCAAGTCGCACAGTGGCGAAACAAAATCATGTGCCTTGCCACGCCTGACAAGGCGCCTATCTGCTCACCTGAGGATACGATGAAAATTGTGCGCTCATCCTGCAGGTATGGCGCCAGAGCGTGCCCGTACGCCTCCTCGGTGGAGGAGTTGACCGCCCCGACCATGATGGGGACCAGCTTGAAGTCTGCGCCACGTGGTCTTGGAGATCGCTGCCGCTCTTAATCGAGCCTGACCGAGACGTCAGGGGAGTGCGCAGCGTCTGGCAGAGCCGGGGGCGACCTTGCCTGTCGTTTTGAAAACTTGTGCGATGAATGGCAGGTGGAGCTCTAGGGAGTGTTCGGCTTCGTCGACGTCCAGTGGCATCCAGTCCATCCCGTGGCTTCGGACCAGCTCTTCGCACATCGCTCGATCGACGGCGATGGGGCCGAGTGGCGTGTCGTACGAGGCCGCTCGACTGACCAAACTCTTCTTCGTGTAGAAGTGGTGGGAGGGGCCCAACAGTATCACCCTGTCCCTGCAGTGTAACGAAGCGCCGCGTACCTCTGTGCGCGCAATGCTGGCAGGGAGCAGCCAGCACGTGGGCCATGAGAGTGCCTGCACGGTGCTAGGATGGCACATGCCGCGCTGTACTTCGCGCCCGGCGGGTTCCGTACACGCGACTCGCGTCGATCGGAGCATAGGCGTATCCAGCAACATGCCCGCTGTACCGCAGGCCCGCGTGTGGCCCGATGATCGCTTTTGGATGCCCGTACTGTGTGTTGGAACCAGCTGCAAGCCAGTCTTGCAGCTGCGGGGCCAATTTCCCACCTGCACAGCGAGCGAAAGCACCGCTCACGCAGCATCGTCACGAAGCGACCCCCTCGGTGAGGGTAGACGCGAGCAGGAGGGACGGAATGGCGAGGTAGGTGGTTGCAAGAAGCTCGTCGGTGCGCACGGGCCGTCCACAGGCGGGGACGCAGGAGGCCGAGCGCGCGTACCGTCTGCCTCGTACCAACTCCCGGCGTGCGTGCACGCCCTGCACGGCTGCGCCGACCCCATCGCTGGCGAGCCGGTCGAGTGAGAGGCCGGAGGTTGATGCGGCTCGAGCTCCTCGCTTACGCTTCCAAGGCACACACACGTCGTGATCCCGCACAGGTCTACACTCGACAAAGCAGCGGGCCACCGAGTGTGGCGCGCGGGGCGCGCAGCAGAGCGAAGAGGCACCTGCAAATGGCCAACAGCACGGCAGTGGAGTCCTCGGGGGAATCTCCTCGATCTCACGGTGTGGCTCCTGCTGTTTCCGACGCGCCGAGTGGCCCGCATCGCGCGCGCGCCGACTTTGTCACACGCCCAGATTCCGGGGCACGAGTGATGCTGATGCTCACCGCAGATTCGCGTCAGGTGCCAATGTTTGCCTCAACTGGCGCAGGTGTTGAACACGGCAAACAAGCTCGACCGCACACCCGCGGGCTTCGGGGAGATGCACAGCGCGTCCTGCTCGGACCTAGTCGAACACATCGTCGACCTCGGGATGCAGAATGTCGGCGCCGAGCTGTGTGACATCGAGGCGGTTGAGTATCAGATTCTCAAACGTCTCCTCGAGCCCAGTTTCGCCGATGAGGACGGCACCCTGCGAAGCCATGGAATAGTGCATGCGGCACGTCAGCGGGGTGTCAGACGTCGCGCGTCTCGGACAGCGAAATATGAAGGGCACCGGACCTGCAGACGCCCACGAAGGAGCAGCACGCGCACGAAGCTGGGCTCCCCATGTCGGTCGTCTCGCGTGTACATCACGACATCGCCCTCAGGCTCGTTTTCCAGGCCCTGACCGTTGTACAGGCCCAGCAACACGACCTGCAGGTGTCGCGATCTGCTGGCATGTGATGCAGTGCACATGGCCACCGGCAGCAAGACCCCGTCCGAGCGGAAGGCCTCGTCGTTTTCGGCCGCGCACCTTCATTCCGCAAAATTGGGTCACGTGCGTGAAGAGCTCGAATGGCAACCCTAGAGTGAGCTCGTCGAGCACCCCGGCCATGGACTGTGCAGCATACATCCCCATCGACCTCGCCTGACTCCACAGGCGCATCTGGAACCAGTTGGACATGTCTCCGTGAGGTCGTCCGAACACAGCTGCGGGGGGAAAGGGCGCGCCAGAAATTGTGTCCAGGATCGCATGCTCGCCCCCGCATGGTCCCGGGTGCGTAGGTCGTTCGGGGGCGCGCACCGGTGCATGCGTCTCCGGCGGCAAATATCCCGCTGATGTTCGTCTGTAGACGGTTGTCGACGAGAATGCCCCCATCGTCCCCCCTCCGGAGCTCATCGCTGGCCCACTGCGAACACGGCTCCACCCCGCAAGCACACACGACTTCGTCAGCGCCGACCCTGCAATGCTTCGTGTTTCATGGAGCCGAGTCGTAAGGCACTGTCGCGTGACGGCCAGCGTGACAGATGTCCCAGTGGGGCACGCACCTTGAACCGCACGAGAGCTCGACGACGACGTTCCACGCTGCCTCGCGCTCCTCTACGTCCAGTTCGTCCGCGGGGATCGCTCGCCGAATCGTTTTGCCTGTTTCGATCACCAGGTCAGCCGAGGTCCCATCTGAGGGAACACGTCGCCGGCCCGCAGCGGCAGCCATGACAGCGGACCACGTAGGGCCTACAGCGTGCCCGTACGAGCGGCGCGAAGAGCTCGCTTGGTCGCGTGTCGTATCGTCATCAACGCCAGCCTGGTCACTGGCTCCTGATGTGTGTGCTGGCACCTCCTCCTTGCCTGCACGAAGACAGCTGTATTGGTCGGCCGCAGCGTCGCATTTGAACGCAGTAGGGCAGCTCCAGTGGCTGTTGCAATCGATTGCAGGGAAGCGACGCTTGCCTGCAGATACATATCTGCTCAGGAGGAAATCGGCTGCATCGACGTCGAAGAAAGCGTCCCCGATGTGCCCGTGCTTGGTCACCCACAGTACCTGCACGAAGGACTGCGCTCTGGGAAGGTGAGCATCCTGGAGCTCTGTTCGCGTGCATGTGTAATATGCGCCAGGTGTCGCGGGCGCTTCGGTGCTCGAGGCCCCGTGCCGGAGGAACGCGCCTGCCCGCCAGACATAATGCCTCGCAGTGTTCCCGCGAGTTCCAGGGCGATGCCTCCGTTGCCAGCTATGATGATTCTCCTTGCAGACTTCAACCTTTTGGCAAGAGCTAGGATGCTCTCCGTGTCCCTGCACTCCGATCGGCACTGCCGGCAGCACGATGAGGAATGCAGCTGCCGGAATTTCCGGGCCGCAGCGCCCGCACGTGCGAGCATCAACATCAACATCGCATGATCTGGCTTCTTGCCTGAGCACAAGCGCGTGAGGATGTGACAGAAGCTCCTTCGGCCGCGCACCAGTCGCCACGCAGAGGCGATCATACTTGATGCGCTCGCCGCGAACGGTCACCGTCCGCCCCCCCACGTCGTGGTCGTCCACTTCGCCATGCACCACCCGGAGATTCCGGTGCGGAAGCTCGTCGAGCCGTTTCTCGACGACGTCAAAGGTCTCGAGATGCTGTGTAATGCGCTCGACGTTCGCCACGCCTTTGAGGGAGACGGACGCGGTCACCAGCACCACCTCGTCTGCGGGGCATAGCGGACAGAGCGTCTCCGCACAGCACACCCCGGCTATGCCGCCGCCAACGATGACATGCGTCCGCATGTGGGCTCAATCAGCACACATGCAACGCATCGAACATGGGCATCCTGCGCCGCGGCACGCCCAAATGCCGCATCCTCGGTGCAGTGCGTGCAAGTGTCACGCTGCCAGCTGCCCGTTCCTTGCGATAGCACGGCACTTCGCCGTGGTGGCTCCAGCTCGGACATGCAGCCACCCCCTGTCAAGAGGCCGGTGATGTTCGGTTGGCGACGGTCGCTGGCCTGAATCATTTGGGGTGAAATAGTTCCCTAGGTGCCTCTCAAACGCTGCTGTGGAACGGAGCCGTGAGATACGTTGCGCCTGCGTGTGCCCTTGAAGTTATTCAGGTGAACTGCGGTGAGGTTGTTCGGACTTGCGCTCACCAAGCTGCACCCTCGACGGGAGTTGGAGCACAGTGCAAGTCGTGCCCTGCTGGGATGAGACCCGGGCCCTGAATTGCACGTACCGTCGCCGCGCGCCGAAAGGATCCTGTTCTGGTCACAGCCTCAGCACCTCGTGCACGGGGAGTTCCCGCTAGACCGGCAATAAGGCTTGATTCATGAAGGCAGCTCTGTGCTCACGGCATCCTGCGACGTTCACGTAACAGGCGGGCGGCGTCCCCGAGTTGGACTGAAACATGGGAAAGGTGCTTCTTCGGTGGCTCAACGTCGGCGTAGTGCTCATCGCTGTATGGGCATTGCTGTTTCAGGCACCTGCTGGGAGCAGGGTCCGGGCGCACGCGAAGGCGGTGCGTACGCCCACGTCATTTCGCTATCAAGATGGACCACGCTTGAGAGTGAGAGGCTTGCGCTGCGAAGCACATCTGCGGTCTCACAAGGCCGGCAACCACGTTCATCCGTGCAGTTCCCGCTCTACGTTCTGTTCTTATTCGCATTCGTGGAGCTTTTCTGGCTCGTCACGGGCGTCATGTCGTTCAGGACCGTCGAAGAGGCGCATGTATCGATGCAGCGGGCGGTTCAGCGCGCGCAAAGTGATCTTGCTGCGAAAGGGATCTTGTGAGGGCCAATGGTCGCCTGGAGGCGGACCTGGAGGGCGCCGTCTAGTGGAGGCGCCTGACCTCCGTGCCGACGTGGGGCGGTTTGTGAGAGCGTGGCGCGCGATGGTTCCCGCGACCGACCACCGCGCAGTGCGTCCCAACCACCGTCCGCACGTCCGGAACGTGCCAGCTTCGTGCACACTCGCACGCGTCGTGCTGCGCGCTCGCGACAATTGAGACGAGGGGGGGGCAGTTTTGGTTCCGGCTGGCAAGGCGCTGTCAACATCCTGGCAGTCTTCTTGTTGATTCTGGTGACGTACAGAGGCAGCAACTTCGACCACACCTCGACGCAAACGCACACCGATTGCTGCCAGATGGGCTCTCTGCAAGGTCTGCGCGGGAACGTTGGCGCGCTGCGAGTCACAACTTTCGGCCCACATCTCAGACACCCACGCCCTCCCGCATCAGCCTCGCTGGCGGCCAGAGTCGCGGCACGCGTGCGTCACTCCGGGTCGACGCTCTGTTGCCGCTTCAGCACCGACGCGGCCAGGTTGCGCTGGCTCCTCCCCATCGAGGCCATCTTCATCGACACCGTCTTCACCAACTGGGCGGCCGACGCCTCCACCCGCGACCCCTGCCGCTGCAGCCCCTCGCCCTCCTCGACTTGCGGCGCAGACGCGGCGGCGTGCCGAAGTGCCATTCGGAGACGCAAGGGCATCGCATCCATGACGTTCCTGCGGCGCGCAGCGAGGCGCTCGTGCGGTGAGGAGCTGCGACTCGCAGAGAGCGAACCGGGGAGGCCCAGCGAGCCCGGCGAGATCCCCGCGCGGCGAGGGCTGTTACCTATGCAGCAGTGAGTCCCGCAGGGCGGTGGTGCAGGCCGTCAGCACGAGCGACATCAGGGCGACCACGAAGCCGTAGATGACTCTTCGATAGATGCCCCACTCCAGGTCGCCACACCCGACCCCGTCCAGAGCGCACAGTTTGTCGACTTTGCTGATTCCCGAAAAGGCAACCTGCAGGTGTCACGGGCGTGACGGGCGTCGTTCGGTGGGGGCCGAACGCATTCGTGGCGCTCCACGCTCTTGTCCACGGCGCGGTCGGCCGGGCACGGGGGCAGCTCGGGTCGCGGGCGCGTACCATGACATACATCAGTGAGAGTGGCACGATCCACGCCTCGAAGGCACCGAAGGCCGCGAGGAGACGCAGTCCCTCCTTCCCCACTCCAATGATGCCGAAGAAGCCGGACAGGACGAGGGCGCCGGAGAGGATCGACGACATCCACTGCTGGGCGTCGTCGCTGCCGTTCTCCCACTCCTCGTACAATATTGGCGCCGACATGCACGCCTGCGGACCGGCGGGGGGGCTCGCAGGAGTGAGGGCGCCGAGGCGGGAGGGCGGCGGGGCGAGCGACCGCGCCGGCGCCGTGGGCCGCGCACCTGGAAGACGAGCGCGAGAATCAACAGCACGGGCTTCCAGTACATCTGCACGCGCGACGCGCCCTGCGCAGGAGCCGCCGCGCCCCTCCCCTCCCCGCCGCCGGGCGCGACCTGGTTGTTCCGCCCGATCGACTTGCTGCCCTGGAGACCCAGGTTCCCGCTCGCTTGCCGCATCAGCGAGGGGCCCCGGAGCAGCATCTGCCCCACGCCCCTGAACGACGCACCCCTTCCGAGCTTTCCTCGCGCGGTCGCGGTAGAACGCACCTGCAAGCGCCGCGTGCGAACGGGTGCGGGACGGTGGCAAGTGGCCTTCAGACCCATGGGACGAGCGGCATCATCACGCGACAGAGCTCCGCCCCCCCCCCCCTTCCAGAGAGCCAGGCCCAGCAGTGGTGCACGACGGACGTACCGCATCGATTTCATCGACCATCTGTTGCAGCTGGTCGTTCACGTCGTCCCTCCATGCTAGCAGTGTGCGCAGCTCCACTACCTCGTCCCGCAGCTGCTTGATGGATGCGGCGAGGACCGTATTAGTTCGCGCCTGGGCGTCCCAGTTCTTAACTGCTGAGCCGGAGTTCATGTTGAGCGCTTTCGACCCGCCGCGAGCCCGCTTCCGGCAACTACAGGTGCAGGCAGCGCAGTGGCAGCTGCCCGGGACGGCCCTCGGCCGCGGGGTGAACCGACGTACGTCGCCTCGCGGCGCAGGTCTGGCCTCTCGCCGACAGACGACCAGCGACGGCGGGCACTGTGCGCGTCCAACCGAGGGTGCCGCGCAGGCCAGTCAAGGCAGAGTGCGCCCGCGGTGCGCACAGCCACGCTCCCACGTTTCGCGGGACTCTGGACACGGGAGATGAGTCTATGTCTGTCCACTTCTCCGACTACCTTCAGCGGGTCTGCGGTGTCATCACGGGCGAAGGCCAGCACGTTCGCTTTGTTGCATGCACAGACCAGCGCCATACACGTCTGCGTGAAGCCTGACGAGGCGCAACAGCGGACGCGGACGGTCTATGAAAAGAGAGTGTGCTCCCGTGACGGCAGAATGATACCGACAGACCGATCTGCGCTGCGTTCGCCGCGTGCTGTGCGACGATGCCAGCTTCGCACAGGCGAGCCGAGCGCGACGGCGCCCTATCTGCTCACGCCAGTCGCCCGTAGAGGAGCGGGGGAGGACGAGCGGGCGAGGGGCGCAAAGCGCAGTCTCCCGACCACGCGTACCTGCTGGCAGCACGTTTGCCGTGATTCCCCTCTCGACTACCCGTACCCCGTCGCTGCCCGATCCGGACAAGCAAAGCGGCTGTGTGAGTCAGTGGAACTTGCGCTGCGTGCCCCGTCCCTTGAGACCGGTCGTTCACGGCAACTTGCAGCAAGTCGGTGTCTGTCACTGATCAGTCGGACCTGTCTTTGACCTCTCGTCTTCAACGGCAGCGGCGTCGGAACTGGGCGGGTCCGCGCAGCACTGCGACAGCGTCCGCCGATCGCGAGACCCCGCCCCTCCCCCGCGTGTTGCGCGCAGGGCGCGGCACGTCAAGTTGTTTCGGTCACACATCTCACTTCCCGCCCCCCCACGAACAACGTGCCGTCGCCCCAGCAATGTGACCAGGCGCTCTGGCAGCAGTCGTCCGGGGCGAGGCTCGTGACGCAGCACGACGCGACGGTGCGCGTTGTGTTTCATACCACAACAGCGACAACGACAGTCGTGTCGTCAGCCTTCCCTCCGCCGGGGCCAAAGTAGGGGAAGGGCACCTGCCCTTGCTCCTTCATGCCCTCGAAGTACGGGCTGTGATAGGTCTCGTCGTCCGCGTTGGCCTGCGCCAGCGCCGCCAGCTCCTCGGCTGCGTGCTGCGGCTCCCACGTCCCCTCCAGAGCCATCGTCGCCAGCTCCGGGTCGGCGGCGGGCATGACGCGGGTGGGCGCCTGCATGCGCTGCATCCACCCGGGCAGGTTCCCGAACGGCTTCTGCGCGCCCCCACCCTGCGCCTCCGCAACGAGGGCGCCGACGGGCACCGGGAACCCGGCGCCGGCGCGCACGTGCTCCGCGATGACGGTCGCGATCTCGTCCGGCCACACGTTATCGAACAACCCGTCAGATCCGGCGACGATGATGTCACCGGGGCGAACTACGATGTCCGCCTCCTCACCATCCTGCACGCGATGCCACGCAAGGCGCCCCCCGCGTCACGAGCGCTGCGCACGCGATTCACGGGAAGCACGTGGCCTCAGCCAGCGCAAGCAGAGCGCAGCGGCGGGCGGGCGTGCGCGCCTCTGCGTAGTCGGTGAGTGCGTCGGGGTCCTCGGCGATGCCTGTGAGCTGGTAGGGCTGGTTCCACGCGTGCAGGCGCGGCGTCAGCGGGGTCTCCGGGATGGGCACCCCGTTGCGCAGCACCAGCACGTTGCAGTCCCCGAGGTTGAGCAGCTGCAGCGTCAGGTAGTCGTCCTCCACCTCCCACGGCACCACGCGCCCGAGCAAACACGTGCTCCCGCCCGGAGAGAGCGCGCTCTCGTGCGCCTCGTCGAGCGCCTCCACGAGCCCGGCCTCGCCCCTCGCCAGCGCCTCGTTCTCCTGCAGACTCGCCACGAGCTCCCTTGAAAACTCCCCCGCGTCGATGCCGTCCCGGGCGTACCAACCTGCAGGGGCGGACAGCGCGGACGTGACATCGACGCAGGTACAGATGGCGCGACCGACCTGCGGCAGCGTCGCGCGGGGATTCCGGTTGCAGCCATAGCGCGCAACACGCTGTGATGATGATGATGATGATGCACTCACCGACACCGTCGCAGATCGCGAAGCAATTGCCCGATGCGAAGCCCGCATCCTCGCCCGCGGTGTCCTTCCACAGACTCGGCAGGACCGCGATGCCGGCGCGCATCCTGACCGGCGGCCTCTCTGACTCCAGCTCCGCCTCCGCCTCCGCCTCCGCCTCCGCCTCCAGCTTCGCCTGCGGCTCGGGCTCAGGCTCCAGCTCCGGCTCCGGCTCCGGCTCCGGCTCCGGCTCCGGCTCCGGCTCCAGCTTCGCCTGCGGCTCGGGCTCGGGCTCTGGCTCCGGCTCCGGCTCCGGCTCCCGCACCGGCTCCTGCTCCAGCACCGGCTCCTGCTCCAGCACCGGTGTGCGCTCGAGGTTGAGTTGCAGTTCGCGCTGCAGCTTGCGCTGCGCCTCCGGGTCGAGCTTGACCCTGAGCTCGGGCTGCGGCCTGGGCTCCGGCGCCGCGGGCACAGCGACCTCAGGCACCTCCTCGGCCTTCTCCTCCACCACCTCTTCGACAGGCGCAGCGACCGCGCTGGGCGTCAGTGCGTCGCCTCCCTTGTTCGCCTTGCTTCCGCGCCTCGACCGCCTGCAGGATAGTGACATGGCCAGCGGGCGTAACGCAGCGCAAGAGGACATGCAAGCCATGGTGCGCCACGCACGGCCCGGAACAGCGCGAGATTCGGGCAACGCGACACGCAAGATCCTCGCGGACAGACCTGGGGGCCAGGAGGACGGCGCCAGCCACCGCAAGCCCACCGAGAGCGAACCCGCCCACGGTCCAGGCCGCGACGGGCGTCTTCGGCTCCGGCGGCTGCACGACCTGCTTGGCTTTCCGCGCGCCGCCCCGGAGACGGAGGTGCCGCGCGTCGAGCGCGTCCGTCCGCGAGGAGTCGGAGTGAAATTCCGTCCTGGCCTCAGCGGCCCGGTCGTCCGCCGGCGTGCCGCGCCGACCACGCAACGCGCGACACGGAGCGATCCTGACCGAGCGCGGCGAAGAGCTCGGCCGGGGCCGCAGGGCCGTGCGCTCGCTGCTGACGCGCTGCTTTTGTTGGTTGAGCTTCATGGTGGCGCCCCGTCCAAACGAGGAGGTCGTCTAGGATGAAATGCAGTCGCGTTCGAGTCCTGAGTTCGAGTCCCGGCCCTTGGGCGCTCGGAGCTGCTGTTTCGTCCACCAAATGGAGCGGGACGGGCCTCCTGTATCAAGAAGAATCGAGCGCCGCCTGCGGGTCGCGACGAGACGCAGGGCCTTCGCTGCGCCCTGGAGGTGTGAGCGCGGTCGGAAAACGCAGGGAAATCCCGACGGCGCCTCACGAGCCTCGCCTGTGTGCTCTGGCGGGGGAAACGAGCCCCACCAACCAAACAGAGCCGAGTGCTTGCCGCTGTACGCGCGCTTCACGAGAGTTGCACGTGCGCCAGCAAACTGTCACGCAGCCCGCAGGTCAGGAGGGTGAAGTCCCGCAAGCAGACCAGGGCGGGCCGGGCCCGACCCGCCCGGGACGGGGAGTCTTTTTAGGGCCATTTTTTGGGCCACCCGGGGCCCGCGCAAGGGATTCGACGGCGCAGCGGCGCGGGTCTATGCACTCGCAGCCGCCTCTGTCGCGTGACGTGTCGGATCGACGGTAACATCCTGCAGCGGACGGGCAGCGCGCCTTTCCGCGCCCGGCGCCACGAGCTCCTAGTTGACTGCTCGTCGTTGCTGGCAGCGGGGATCGTGGGGCCCGCACTTGTCGTCGCCCCGGACGTGCTGTTCGCGGACAGTGAGCCGGCGGCGTACGTGATGGACGCGATCGCCCACGATGGGGACGTGGTCGTACGTCTGGGTGTCGAGCTGCTGCCCGAGGATGCAAAACGGGCTGCTCGCCGCCTGCTTCCGAACTCGTTCGGCAAGCTGCCCGACGAAGGGATCGAGTGCGAGGTGCGAAAGACTTGACGAGGCGACCCGCTGCGGCGACAGTGGCGTACGGCCGCCGACTGCAAGCGGCAAATGCTGCCTTCCGCAAACGCCTCCAGTGTGGCGGCACGTGCTGCGTGAAGACGGCCGCATCGACACTCGCTGGTGCATACGCTCACCGCAGATGATCGGAGGAGGTATCACGAACGCGTTGGTGAAGCTGAGCGTCAGCGCTGCGTGCTCGCGAGGTGCCGAACACGAACCAGTGCTCGTGCGCGTTTTCGGCGAGAACACTGATCAGCTCATCGATCGTGACCGGGAGCTCGCTGCTACTGTGCGACTGAACCACTTCGGGTTCGGTGCGAGGGTGTTGGCGACCTTCAAGAACGGCCGCGTCGAGGAGTTCCTGCCCTCGCACACCCTCGAGCCACAAGACCTGCCGCACCCGGCTGTCATGAGCGCGGTGGCGAAGCGCCTGGCGAAGTTTCACGCAGTCGATATGCACGATGCGTGCGGTGGGAACTCCGGAGATCGAATTGCGGAAGTTGACGGGGTGAAATCACAGCAAAGCACGCTGTTTGCCACCATCAGGGACTGGTTCGAACGTGCCGCCAAGCTCGACTTCTCTGACAACCAGCACCTTCTAGAGCAACATAGTAAAATAGACTTCGCTGCCGCGCGAACCGAGATAGACGAAGTTGAAAAGATGTGCATGCAAGTCGAATCGCCCGTCGTGTGGTCGCACAACGACTTATTGTCAGGTGTGCCTCTACCGAGCCCCTTATCCCGCGCCTGCCTCGGCATCGCGGACCGCCGCGGGTCTGAACAGACGGTCTCGTGTTTGCAGGTAATATTCTCGTTCTCGGGGGGAAGAAGCTTCCCGACGGAGAGGACGACGTGCAGTTCATCGACTTCGAGTACGGAAGTCACGCGCCGCGCGGATTCGACATCGGAAACCACTGGAACGAGTACGCAGGCATGTGGGCGGAAACCAGCGGGGCACCCATGCATGTGCTTGACTCGGTGCCGCGCGCCAGCGAGCCCTCGTGATCGCCATGTGCTTTCTGACGTGCGTGGTGCGCAGGGTTCGATCTCGAGTGGGAGAGGTTCCCTGCTCGCGACAAGCAGGAGGTGTTTGTGCGAGAGTACCTGTCGGCCGGTGGCGCTGCGCCAGAACGGCGAGATGTTGAGCGTCTCGTCAGGGAAGCGAACGTGTACGCCCTGGCGAGCCACCTGTTCTGGGGATATTGGGCGATACTGCAGGCGCGCTGGTCGCAGATCGATTTCGACTACATGTCGTACTACGGGAAACGGCTCACAAGGATGCGACAACTCATGCGAACCGTAGCTGCGGACTGACTGACCGTGTGAGGTCGATTGCGTAGCCTTGAATGCCCAAGAGGCGATCTCCGGCGGCCGTCGAGGGCCCTTCTATCTGTCAAGATCTGCGACGTGCCTCTTCCCTCCGGCCTCGCGACGAGAGCCGTGTGACGAACATGGGTCGCTGTATCGTGGCCCTCTGGTGCGTTCGAGCCCGGTAGCAAGGAGTGCGTCGTCCTGCTGGTCGACCGCGTGGATGCTAGTCGTCATGCTGACCACAGAGCTGGCCAATCCTCGCGCCTCGGGGCATCGCGCGGGTCATGATGCCGCTGGGAAGGAGTCATGTACTTGTCGCCCTCCACCCGGCCGCGCTGGCCCTGAAGCGCAGCAGTCCCACTTCAACGCAGGGAGCAGGACGAGTTGAAAACCGAGAGACGACGCGCGCAACCACATCAGTCGATAATGTCAGGTTCGGTTCCGTGCCCCGGGGCTCCCAGCTCAGCGCCAAGTTTCATGACATGCTCGACTTCTGCCCTGTCCCCCGTGTCCTCAAACGCCGGGAACTGGATTGCCCGGGCGGCGAGGCGGGATATCCGCTGCAGCTCAGAGAGAACCGGAGGCTCTGGTGTTAGAGCGCGACGACATCATCGTGGGCAAAATGAACAAGTCGACGACGGGATCTCGGGACTGCCGGCATCGAAAGAGTTTGCGCCTCTATTGACGCACCGGCTGTGAAAACATGAAGGAGATCGGCGCCCTCTCAGGCATTCTTTCGTCGGGCGGGGGCACGATGGGCGCTGCAATGTTGCCACCGTGATTCGACGTCTGTCCTGCCGCGTTTCCGTCCGCCGCTCCCGGGCCCTCAGGCATTTGATGCAGGAACTCTGCACGGATCGCACACAGACGGTAGTGGCTCTGTCATGCCGTGAGCCTGCGGGCGGGCCGTGACACGCACAGGAGTGCCTGTGGCAGTTGCGACCCTGACCTTGGAACGCTTCCAGAACGTTGACTGCCGCTGGCTTGGCAGACGAGGTCTCGAATGCACCGCGTGTGCCTCCGTTGGCGGCTGGCTGTCCGGTCGTGCCGGCGTGCGCCTGTGCACTCGGGTGCACGCCAGTCTGATCTCTGCCCTGAGCATGTGACGCATTGCCCGCCCCGTCAAGCCGCCGAGCAAGTTCAATCATCGCAACCTCGCCCTCTCTCTGCGTTTTGCTAATCTGTCGCATCTTCTGCACGGCGGCGGCGAAACGGAGGGTGTTCTCAGCAATCAACCACTGCGTTGGCCGCCAGTTTGGGCTTGACGTCACGTTTGCCCTCGGGGCACATGCGCAGGGCCGGCGGGCTGTCTTGCCTGCCGCGCATCGGCTACAGCGCCTTGATACACCTTGGTGCTCTGTCTCGTGTGCGAGTCCGGGAACGCCGGCAGGTGGGCTGGGATGTGCGCGGGGGGCTCCTCGCCGCCCTGAGACGATCCACGCACGCCCTGCACATCAATGACCCGGGAAACGCGCGCGGTCGACCATGCTTGACTTGCTCACGTTCGGTGACAAGTGGCAGCGTGCTCTCTCGCAATGTGCCTCCGTCCGTGCAGCAGGCGGCATCGCGCCCGGTCACTCGCCTTGAAATGTTCCGGGATCGTCGGAGCGCGCGCTCGTGGAAAGGACGGCAGCGATGCGGCGAATTCGAGCTCTTTTGCTTGGGCGACGATTCCCCGCACGTCGTCGAGAGATGACCCGAGGCCTTCGAGAACCGGCAGCTGCGAGGAACACAAACAGGTGAGCGTCCAGATGTCTGCCTCGATGTGCATCGGGCCGTGCTGCGCGACACTCGCTGCCAACACGCCAGAGAAGTCGTCGGGTGCACATCACGCAGTGATGTGCAGTGCCCGCATCGGACTCAGCTCTATGGGTGCGACGCACGCCTGGTGGCCTTACCACATCGCTGAGATTGATCTCCGTCCTGCGAGCGTGCAGGCAGCGCGCATGCGCAGTTTGACCCACGGTCTCTACAAAGCGACAAAGCAAATCCGCCACGATGTCGACCGCTGACTCCTGCAGGCATCGAAGTGATCGACCGGGATGGGGGATGCCGCACGGCTCGGTAGTATTGCGACAGGACGCGTCATGCCGAGCAAGTGACACGGGAAGCCATGCGACAGGAAGCCCGACCACTCGGGGGGCTGCACGGACGCCGCTCTTCATCAAACGTGTTCCATCGCGAGCCAACCTGAATGGCATCGAATCCCCTCGCCTCAGCCAGCTGCGCAACAACGAGCCGCGCCACCCTACGCGCGTACTCGTCCGCCATGGCCCAAGTCCCCACGCGTTCGACGTGCTTACGCAACACAAGCGCGCCCCGATGTACGGCGGTGCGTCTCTAGCACCCGAACAAGCTACCGCCAGCAGACAAGCTGCCACTTTCGCAGAGACCAGCGAGCACTCGGCCGCGCTCTCGTCCCGATCAGAGTTCACCGATCCTGCCGCGAGACGATACTCATCCCCCGTCCACAGCTCACGTGACGAATGCTGGGTCACTGCTGCAGGCATTGGCAACAGCCACCCTCGGGCTGCAATCCGGCATCGTCCTCAAGAGGGGGCCTGCCCGAACAGCCCTGCGAACAGCCCACCGTCTTCAAGGGCCTCTTGTTTTGCAAGGCACCAACACAGCGGGCACCTCGCACGGCTCTGTGTTCGATGTTGACGCTGCATGGCGGCCACACAGAAGAGGCCGCAATTCGTCCAGCGCTACTCTCTGCCGCGACTCGGGGGCACGCAGGTGCAATTTCGTGACGCCTGCCGTGCGGCCGCCCCGCAACGGCATCCATGATGGATACGTCAGATGATGGCGCAGGAATCGACGCGGGGGCTGGTGACCAGCTCGCAAGGACGGAAGAGGAGGGCGCGGGGACAGAGCTCGCAGGCAACGAGGTGTGCACGCCCACTCCGATGGAGGCTCCACCGTCGACAATCCAGGCGCGAATCAGCCACCCCGCACGACTGAGGTGTCTCCAAGGAATCTCAACCTACATGCAACTTGGCCTGCGGCGAAAGATGCAGGCAGGGTCGGCTGAAGTGCGAGGCCAAGCCGACCCTGGTCCAGTCCGGCCGCAGGAGGACAACGATGGTTTCGTGACAGGTACGCTGGCCAGGAGTGCGTTGCATGTCGGAAGTGCACATGAATGTGCGTCTGAGTCCCCCATGGCATCGATACTGGTTTGCAGGGGTCGACATTTTTGACGAGGAGCAGCAGAAACGGATCAAGGCGCGCGCAGAAAAGTTCGGTCTAGACAGTACCGCAGGGCTCCAAATCAAATCGCCGGTCGAAATGACGGAAGGTGACAAGATCAAGGCGCAACGAGCCAAGCGATTCGGCATGGACTCGTTTTTGAAATACGATGCAACTGGTATGCAAGGGGCCGACGTTCTCGAAGAACCGAAGAAAGTCGGGTCGCTCGTTCCGCGACGGCCGGAGACAATGTACATATACGGCGTGGACAGGATGAGTACTCGAGATGTTCTAGAGTACTGCGAACGCTTCGCACCTCTCCGTGTCGAGTGGATTGACGACAGCTCTTGCCTGGTGGTGTTCGCCGATCTCATGTCCTGCCGAAGGTGCGCAGAAAACTTGCTTGCCGAGATGTCGCTGCGACGCACGAGGCTCATTGTGCGCAAATTGTAGGTGTGCCCTCACATGATGTGTGCCAGGCCCGTGATGCCTCCGTGCTGCAGGGCGATCGTTGCGCTGGGACAGCCGATCCCCGACGAGGACTTGGCTTCGACGGCAGGAATACCGCAGAATGCCCCAGCTTATCTGGAGATGCAGTGGCACAAAGGCACCGAATACGCCATGCCGGACGGCACGACGCTGCCTCTGCTGTTGAGAGTCGGCACTGTCGAGGATTGCAAAATCCCGGATAACAAGAGAAGCAGATACTTGTGGGTCCGCGGCAAGCAGCGGCGTCGCAAGGGCACACGCGGCTCGAGTCCAGCAAGAGCGAGCATGGAGATGGATGGCGAAGATCCAGACACGGTGCCTCGCCGAAGCCGATCGCCTCCCGCAGATCGCCCCCCGATCGATCGAAGCTTGCTGAGCCGCTGCGACGTCGTCGGGATGGAAATTCGGAGAGGCGGCATGCGATCGGACGCAGATCGTACCGCGGAGGACAAGGCTGAGGCACCGAAACCTAGAGGGAGGGGCGCATCGAAATTTCACCCGAGAAAGTAGCTGCGGCAATGCATTACACGGGCTGTGCAACGGGATGTCCCTCGTCGGAACTTGGTCGCAATGAATGGCCCCGCAACGGGATGTCTCGCAGATGAGCCACAATGAGTTGTGGCTAAAGCTATGCCTGCTCGCGACTGGTCCTCCCAGCAGCACGCACAATTGCAAGAAGCTCCTCGTCGTCGGTGATTCGCGACGGTGTAGCGTCATCGAGAACCACTTCTCTTTCTCTGGCATCTTCTAGGAGGCTGGCCCAAACCTGCAGCCGCAAGCAAACACACGTGTGCCCCGAAAGGACCTTCGCGCATGCCGCGGCATAAGGCTGCCCGCACAGTGCGTCCAAGAAGGACCGAAAACGGCGTCCCTGTCAAAGTCGTGCTCAAGCAGGCACACCTGATTACGCTGCAGAGTCGCGAAATTCCCAACTATCCACATGGCTTTCTTGGCTCTCGTGATAGCAACGTTGAGCCGCCTAATGTCGGCGACAAAGCCAATCCCGCTCTTGCTCGACGCACGAACGCAGGAGAAAATCGCGACGTCGACCTGCTTGCCCTGCGACGTGCAGATCCGAGGGCGCCTCGATGTGCGCTCTCGGGAGTCCCAAGGCACGAAACTGCTACCCATCAGGACGCCGATCTCACTCTACCTGAAATGCGTCCACGGTTTCGATCTTGACTGCCTCATACTGCAGAGGATGCAGGGCTGCCTTGAACATAGCTCGCATCGTGTCTCGCTGCTGCCGGTAAGGAGTGATGACTCCAATTTCGTATTTCCTTGCTCCATCCCTGCTCAGTGATGTCCCCACAAGTTACGCGAGGAGAAGTCGCGACGAGGACCCCCGCTGTGCAGAACCATGCCAGGGCATGCTTCAACGTCGCTGGTGCGTACCTCTTGACAGCTTTGAAGAAAGCCAGGACAAGGGCCAGAGCAATCTCGGCCTCGACGACATTGCTGACTGACCCATCATGTTTTCGCCTCTCTTGACTTGAGGACGCGTCGAAAATCCTGTACGGCTGGAGCTGCGGATCAAACGTGAACCTTCACGAGCGATGTGGGCGGTTGGCAGTTGACACAGCAAAGCGTGTCAAACCCCTCTCCCGCAGCTGCTAGAGGTGGCCTGTTCACCTGTGCGTGGGCGTAGAAAGGCTGGTTCCGATCATGCTCCACGGATTGCGCGTCGCGCAGCCGTGAGTCATAGAAGTGCTTCGAAGGAAAGAACCGAATCTCCGGATGCATTCTATACTGGACAGACAGGCCATGCACTGGGCTACCACACTGAGCAAGGCGCTCGAACAGAGACCTCTCGTACTTCAGGCTCAAGATCTGCAATGTATCGATTGATGGATCGTGTGCAGCGGTTGTCCACCGCTGGCGAGTCGTTCACGCGTCCCAGGCAATAGATGCAGCCACATACAAGCTGAGCTCGTTCTTGCCTGCTGAGAAAGGATGGTCGCTGGCAGCTGCTGTGGATCGCCGACGAGGACGAAGTTCGTGGCACCCTGGACAAGTGCCTGTACGGCGGCTGGCTCTGGTGCTTGACAGGCCTCGTCAATCAACACCATTGGAAATTCCATGCACAGCCGACGCAGGTTCCTCCGCCCCGAGGACGACAAAGTTGCGAATACGATCTGAGCTTCGCTGAGAAAAGACTGCTCGAGCTTTTCCTCGACTTGCCTGAGCCTGCGCGCGTTTGGATCCCGACAAGCCTTGCCTTCTGAGCGACTGCAAGCGGCCGGTGTACCAGAAGAAGCCTGGGAACTGTGCGTGTGTGCGTGGGACTCGCCTCGACCTGTCCCGCTTCACCACGGCTTTCCGCGCAATTTCAAAGCGTTCCAGCCGCCGGAGATGGCGGCATCTCGAATGGAATGCCTCAGCCAGCAGCTTCGGCAGTGCTGGACTTTCAGGAGCCTCCATGAGCCGTGCTCTGCACCAGCGGAAATATCGACCTTTGAGTAACCCGCGAGCACTTCGCCTTGTCACGCAAATATCGATTGCTTCGCGAGCCGAAAATTCATGTACGGCACTGTGAGCACCTCAGATCTTCGACGGTTTCAGTCATCGTGGCAAGGTGCGCTCGCGACGATTCCATTTCTCTCTCGAAGTCACTTGGAGACATGTCCAGTATCTGTCGTATCTGCGTCTCCGAAAACACGCGCTTCGCCTGTGCTGATATCGGCGCGTCTGAGGACCCGACTCTGACAACCTCGGGCCTGTAAACTGTGCCCTGCATGGCATTCCACTTTTAAGCTTGTGAGCAAGAGGTCAAGTATTTTTTTTGCAGCTGTCAGACTGAGACATCGGCAGTGCGCCCGCAAATCAGCTTAGCCTCGCACCCGAAGATCAACGAATCCGTGCAGTAAGACTCGCTCCAAGAGCTCGTCCACGGCCCCGTTTGAAGGCGCACAGACCAAGATCTTCGGCAGTGGATGTATCTCTATCCCTGCGGTTCAAGCGATTGACAGCTGAGAACCCGCAACGTGTTGTCCTGCCTGGCGCAGAGACACGGCCTGCTGCGTGCGACAGCTGCTGATGCGCATGACCAAGCCTAGCTTGCGACTTGCCTGAAGGGAGCTTTTCCTGTAAAACCCAGTTCAGGCAGTCAATTGTTCCGGACTCCTTCGCGCCATATGCCAAACTCCTCAAGGTCGTTTCGATGCTCTTGTAGTGCTGTTGATACGGTACGATGTGCCAGACGTTCAGGATACCTCTTATTGTGTGAGTTTTCCCGGTCCCTGGGGGGCCCTACGGAGAGCAGCAGCGAGATGCTCAGTCGGCGCATGACGGTCCTGGTGGGGGGGAGCTTCACGGCAAGCTATAGTTGCGTTTTTTCTTCTTGTCACCTGAATGAGCGTGAAAGGTCGGTGCGTCATCTTCTTTTCACGAGCTCCGAGGCAGCCCACGGCCTGTTCGATCGCGTGAAGCTGCGTCATGTCGAAGCTGTGATGGAGGAAGTCGAAGAACTGCTTGCTCACGGCGGACTGAGGCCACATTCCATAAGACTGCGATGTGATCTGCGAAGACTCTTGGGCGCCTTGCGATGAAATCGGCAAGATGTTCGAACCAGGACGCACTGCGTGACGGGGCGAGCCGAAAGCGTCAGGTCAGCACACCTGCTGAGGGCGCAGCAGCGGCTGCAACAAGTCGCCCATGGTGCCGATGCTTTGGACCGCCTCGCACTCTCGTTGCTGCGTGATCAACGACGTCGCTCTCTTCATCCACCACGTGTCATCGGGCCTCACGGCTAGCATGACCTTCATTGGACGTATCGCGGGTGCTGATCTTCTTTCGCACGCCATGACCCGGCACACTGTTGTAACAAACCGACATGTGAGCGAGATTTGCCTCGTTGCGCGGCGCGCAGCACACGATCGGCGATGTGGACTTGCCTTCGTGCATTCTGCTTGCTCACTGTCGACGCCTGTGTGGTTTTCGCACGCCGGATGAGCGTCCAACACCAACTTGCATCTGCCTTCTCTGAAGCTTGCCGCGCTGACGATGCATGCGAGTGTGACCAATGGTGTCGGTGCCATGCGTGCTCCGCGACCGCTCGGAGTGCTGTCCTCGGGCGTAGCTGCACTTCCTCTAGCTCGCGGGTCCACTGGAGCCGGCAGAATCTCCCCCTCTTCGACCTCGTTTGTGCATGTCGTCGACTTGCTCGACTTGAGCGTCGCACTCGCTTGCTTTTGAGCCCCGCTCCGGGCAGGGCTGGTCTGTTCGGACAGCCAGCCAAGTGCACCCCGCCGCGGCGGTTGGCGCGACGTCAACACGACAACTAGACCATTGAAGTAGTCATGTTCGCGCACGCCTCTTGAGGGAAACGAGACTGTCAGCTGGTGCCATCCGTTGTCGTCCGGGCCAGCGCTGACCTGCGTCGACATCACGCTTCTGGTCGTTCTCAACGCGGGAGTCGCACGACGAGCCTCCTGCCGGCCCGGGCTGCCTGTGGATTCGTCTCAGCGCTCGCGCCATCGGCGGCGATGGCCTGCTCACCTCTACTCGGACCTGCGTCTGGTCCGCGCACTCGTTGAACGACGACCGTATCGCAGCCCGCGCCTCCTCATGGATCATAGCTGCGAACACTGTCTGGTACGCCTCGGTGGAGAGGAAGGACGTCGGCACGCGGACTGCCAGGTCTGAAGCCGAGCTCTGACATCCATGGTACCAGAGCCTGCCAGAAATCGCGCTTCTGTGCAGGCTGGAGCGCTGAAGGAGGCCTGCGCGCAGCAGGTTGCTGAGTGGTGTTGAAGCTCGCAGGTCGTCGGCAAGGCAGCCGATGCCACGGTTTCTATCCGAATTAAGGTAGCGTGAGAACGGACCGTCCACCTTGTTGGCGAATATTCGACCTCCACGCGCAACATGAAGAGCATTGTGAAGTTTTCTCACCCGAGGAATCACGCTGAACTGCGCGGCCCCGGCCCCGCCCCGAGCCGCCGCTGCGTCGCTTAGACCCTCGGCCACCGCCATGGTCCCTGCCGTTCCCATCGTTCCGTGGCCGCTTGCGTGCGTCTTCCCTCTCGGCGCGCTGCAAAGCCCGGCTCGAAGAGGCCTGCTGCGCAGCAAAGAGTGCGTCGGAAAGGTCGTCGCCCATCTCGCGGCTACGGAGGCGACGGCGCGGACATCGCCGCTAGGGACATCGCAGTTCCTCCGCAGAACGCCAGTGCACGACGGCGTGAAACGTCGCCGAGCACGACGGAATGGCAGTGGCCGTTCGTTGGTCCCCGAAGCACGGGCGCGCACGCGTATCCCGCGAGGCTTCCGCCGCCGAAATCGAGCTGCCCAAGCGCACGGTGCAGCCGATATGCCGCGCCGGCTCCTCCGCCCCGCGCCAGATGTCTGACATGGTCGGGCCCGATGCCGCTGCGTCGACACGAGGCCCCTCCCCGCTCGACCTGCACGCGACGCGTGGCGCGTTGAGTGGGGCCGCAACTGCCGGTGCGTGACAACGCGCTTGAGTGGCCCGCTGCAGGGACTCTCTCGGTCACGTCGGCGCGTGCGCACCCGAGCCCTAAACCTCTCGTGGACGTTTTGCCCGCCTGCCACCTGCGTCGAGCTCGGCGGTTCGCGCCACCAGGAGGGGGCCTCGTGCGCCGCACGTGACGCTCCTCGCTGCGCCAGGATGCCGCCGCAGTCCCTGTGTCGAGGCCAGGGGCCGTCGCGCGTGCTGTGGTCCTCGTCCCACACAACTAGGAACGATGCACGTTCTCGCGCCCCGCGGCTCGCGCACCGGAAGATCGCCTGCCAATCTTCGCCAGCTGACGAGACGACGCCTTCGACCCGATGGGTGACGACTCGGAGAGGCTTCGTGGGAGGCTTGACGTGCTCGCTCTGGGCCAGCGCCCAGGTCGTTTCGCCACAGCACGGCCTGGCGTTTGTCGAACCAGAGAGCGAGGGTGCCAGGCCGGCAACGATCTACACGGGTGCATCTGGTTCCGCGGTGTCCATCGAACAGCTCACCGAGAACGCGCTCAAGAAGTACGGAGCGCTGGTAGTGGGAGGTGCGGCGCACAGCAGTGCGGGGCGGCCCGGGCGCCCCTGCTGGAAGCTCGCACGTGGATCGACGCTGTCACCGCCACGTACAGCGAGCTCACGTCGATCACGTGCCCGCCCTCCGCAGAAAACCACGACGACCCGCAAGCCCACGAGCTGGAGATGCTCCTCCTGAAGAACCTCGCCGCGCAGTGCCGCGCCGAGGGACGGCCGCTGGTGTTCTCGCTGGAGATGCTGAACCGCGATATGCAGGGGACGTTGGACAAGTACTTCGCCGACGAGATCTCGGAGCGCGACTTCCTGTACGCGTGTAGGGACTCTGGGAGCCTGTGGCCGAACTACATCACCGACTACCGACCGCTGGTCAACTTCTGCAAGGTGCGGCGGCAACTTCGCGCCCGGCTGCCGACGCGGGCATGGAACGCCGTCGTGGACGTGGCTGACCCCACGCCTGTTGTTGCCATCCTGCAGGAGGCTGGAGTGCGCGTTGTTTGTGCCAACGCACCTTCATTCAGCCTGCGGGTCGTCGGACAGGAGGGCCCCGATGGCCTGCAGCGCCTCTCGGCGGCGGAGCGAGAGCTCCTGCCGTCCCTGCCGTACCCGCCTGCGTCCAAGGCATACAGGGACAAGATGGCCTTCATCAACAAGGAAAGCCCGCACGGCTTCTCCGATCGCCTGATGGAAGTACAAGCGCTGTGGGACGCCTCGATGGCTGGCAGCGTGCTGGATGCAATCAAACCCGGCTCGGGTGGCTCGCAGCCGTTCTGCGTTCACGTGTGTGGGCGGCTGCACGTCGAGGACCGGATGGGCGTGCTGTCTCAGCTCGACCAGTCCGGACGCAGCGTTGGCTGTCTCTTGATCTATCCAAGCCGGGGTCAGATCTCGGGGCTGTCTCCTAAGGAGTTCAAGCAGCTACCCATCTCTTCGCGGGGCGGGGACTTCGTGGCGCTGACCGACTTGAACCTGGCGCGGACCTTCCGATGAGGTACGAGGCAGACGTGTGGGGGCTGCCGCTCTGGACGGTTTAGACCGCGTGCGCGAACGAGAACGGGGCGCAAGTATGCATCACACGCTCCAGACACGAGTGGCGGAAAAGGGACGGATGTGAGCGCTTGATCACTCTGGCGAGAGATCTTAGACAGCAGTCGTGGGGAACACCATCAGTGCCACGATGACCAGCATCATGACGCCAAACGTGCCGATGGCCACGGCGATCGGAGTGGTCAGGCTGGACGGGACGATCTTCTGCACGTGCGACGAAAGGCGAATTCGATGATTGAGCGATGTGCGGCGACCACCGTGTGTCCCAACGGCTGAGTGGGATGCCAAGACAGGGGTGTTGCGGCTGCGGGTTGTCGACGACAATCACCTGCGCGACAGCCATGGTTGCCTTGACTCCCTTCGCGGGCTTCGTCCTGCGCCTGCGGGGGTGCTTGGCGGGCTGCATCATGGCGGCCTCGGTGGGTGCCGGGACCTGGGGCGTGGCAGCAGGCGGCGCCGCCTCGTCGGCAGTGTCCGCGCCGGTGTTCTCGGCCCCAGACGTCTCGGCCTCCGTCGTGTCCATCAGCTCCTGCACGGAGCGCGACTCTTGCTCGTGACTGTTCGTTGGTTGCGCGTTCATTCAAAAGGACGTGCGTTGCACACACAGGCGAGGGCCGCAACGCAACGCAAGCGATCCGCTTACCTGCATGATGCGCAGCCGGGTGCGCTCCGTGTCGGACTCCTCCTGGCGGCGCGCCTGGCGCTGCTTCTTCTTCTCCCTGTTCTCCGCGATCTTGGCCTTCCTCTCCGCAGCCTCCTTCGCCATGCGGATCTCGCGCTCGCGGATCTGCACGGCAGCAGCACGACTCGACAGTGATGCGGCCCGTCCACATGCACGTGCACGGGTGCGGGGCCGCGGGTGGGCGGCTCGGCTGCGCTCACCTCGCGCTTGGTGGGCTTCTTGGGCGTGGCCTCCTTGGCGGGGAGGTTGGGCATCTCCAGGTCGAAGTCCGGCACGACGGGGACCTCGACCTCCGCGGTGGTCGTCGAGGACGGGGCGGCCGCCTTGCGGGCACGGGGCTTTGCCAGTCCGTCGGCGCCGACGACTCCCTGGTTGGCGCGCGGCGGCGGCGCAGCCACCTCCTCCACCTCCTCTGCACAGTGGGCGCGGGTCGCGGCCGCGTCAGCCAAGAAGCGGCTTGGGAACAGCGCGGCGACCTCGCAACACAACCGCTGCGACACGTGGGCGGGGGGCCTGCGCGCACCGCTGTCCTCGGGCTCGGGCTCCGGCTCCGCGGGGGGCGGCATGCGGTTCTGCGCGGCGATCTGCGCCTGCGCTTCGCTCATGGCCTGGTCGATGATCTGCTGCGCGCGCGACCGCGGGGAGAGCTGCGGGCCCTCCTCCTTCTCCTTCTGCGCCTGCGCGATCATGTCCTTCATGGCCCCCTTCTTGCCCTTGGGCGCGGGGTCCTCGTCCTCGCCGGCGCCGGCGTTCCTGCGCGACGACGGAGGCGGCCACGCGTCAGTGCACGACGGGCGGCGCGGTCGGGTGCGCGGCGCGCGCCGAGGGCTCGTCGGCGCGCGTGCTCACCTGCGGCGGCGCGAGCGCTCGGTAAGCGACAGGTACTCCTTGCGGAAGGCCGGGTCCGTGCAGTAGAGCGTGCAGTACTTCTCGACGAAGGTCGACACGCGCTCGCGGGCCTCGGGCGCCTTCCCGCCCGCCACGAGTTCCGCGGCCGCGTCCTTGAGCTTGATGCGCTCGATGAACTTGGCGTCGCGGGCGCGGTACTCGTCGCGCAGGGCGCTCCGCTCGGCGTACACCGCGTCCTTCTGGGCCACGAGCACCTCGCGCTCGGCCTCGATCTTCTTGATCTCCTCGCGGATCTGCGGAGGGACGCGGGGGCACGCAGAGGGTGAGGGCCGCCCCGCCACCACGCAGCGCGCCAAGACCCGGGCCGCCGCGGGCGCCGCAGTGCGGGCGTGTGAGGGTGCCGCGGGCGCGCGTCGTCGCGCGGGCGCCCCGCACCTGGTCGCGCTCGGCCATGACCGACTTGACGGCGACGTTGACGATGTCCTTGTCGCCCTTCAGGATGGCGAGCTCGCCGCGCATGTCCCTGATCTGCGCCGACAGCTCCTCCCGCTCGCTCTTGCCCACCGTCAGCTCCGCCTGGCGCTGCGCGAGCTCCTGCACAGAACAGAGGGCAGGGTGCCGAGAGGACGCGGTCGCGCTCGTGGCGGCCTCCGGGGGGGGCGTGGTTGGCGCGCCGCGGTAGGACGGCGGCGCCGCGGTCGTGCGCGGGCGGGGCGGGCGGCTGCGCGGGCTCCCCGGGCGCGCACCACGATGATGGAGCGCTGCGCCTTGAGCTTCTTGATCTGCTTGATCAGCTCCTTCTCCTGGGCCAGCGGCATCGTCTCGTGCGCGATCTTCTGCTCGTACGACTCAATGCGCGCGTCCAGCTCTTCCTCCGACCGACAATCGATCTCGCGAAGGGCCTCGCGGATCTCGCGCGCCTGCACAGGAGGGGGCCGGGGCTCCGGCGCTGTGCAACGCGTCGCACGGCACCGGGCGGCCCGGCAACAGCGATGAACGTAGCATGTAGCGTGCGACGCAGCGCAGCAGGCCTCCCGCCCCCGGGAGGGGTCGCGAGGGCCGCGTGCTCGCAGGGATGCGCTGTGGCGCACCTCCTTGTCGTGGCCCTCCAGGCGCTCCTTGAGGGGCATGATTTCGTCCGCCTTGGCCTTGTACTCGCCCTGGGCCGCCCGGAAGCGCGTCATCTCCTCGTTCACGAGCTCCTGCCGCTCCTTGAGGACGACCTGCGCGTGCGCTGGGCCGAGCAGGTGGGCTGCGGCCGAAAGGGAGCCGCGAACACGGCGGCGCACCGACAGATGGCGGTACACATGCACCCTGGCGTCCGCGATCGCGATGCACGATGGAGGAGCAGCCCCGGAAGTGACCGCGGAGGCTCCCCGCCATGCACGAAGGGCACGAGGCCTCGCGCTCGGTGTGGCCCGCGCGAGCACCGCTTGTCAGCCATCGCGGTTCGTGGGCTTTGCAAGGGGGGCGGAGGTGAATCTGGATGGGATGTATCGCACCCGCTTCAGACGCAGGGACTCGTTCAAGACCTTGACAGTGTCAAGCAGGCCCGAAAACTTCGCCTGCAGGTGGTCGAGCTTGGCGTTGTCCTTCTCCGCACGAGGAATACGCAGAATCCAGATTCCGTTCGTAGCCTTGCGCTGCCTGTCGTTGCGAGCCAGCTTGCCCGGCGCAGCGTTAGGCTCTTGCCGGCCCGCCGGCCCGGCATCTCCCGAGCCCGCATCAACGTCGGGAACGATCGCGTCCGGGGCATCGGTCTTGGCCGCGGGCTTGCGCCTGCGGCGCTGGTCAAGGGAGACGTCGCCCATGCTGTCCTCGAGGTATTCACGCGGACTCGAGGCCGCTGTAGCAGAGATCACGCCCACTACCGGACGAGGGCCAGCACAAAGATGCCAGACATGTGCCGCACGCTGGCCAAAGGGGCTCCGTCGGGGCGTTTCGGCCAGTGGCGCGCGGGGGGGGGTCCTAGAGGGCCTCGCGGGGACCGGAAACGCCTGCGGAAAATTCGGTGGACGATGCCCCCGGCCTAGCACGACATCGGACACTCGCGCGCTCGATGTCAGGCTCCTGGAACCGGCAGGGCGGGGCCCTGCTTGACTGATCTCACACAATGGTGGCAGCTATGCGTACACTGGCGCACGTCCAAGCCTGGAGACGACCGCTCTTCCGCGCACCACGGGCATGTGCGCCACATGGTGCAAAGGCACGTGAGCAGCAATGCCCCGCCCTCGCGCTGTACGCATGTCCACGTGCAGTGGTTGCTTCGTAGCATGCCCCGCCTCCTTCGCGCCGGCGTGCGCGGATGTTGTGAGTTGCAGCGCTCAGATGTGGACATCCACCGCGGCGCTGAGCGTTTGCAGGGGCGGTGTGCGTCGCAGCGCCTGCTTGTTCGCCCCAGGCGCGATCAGCAGTGCTCGGCAGTGCCGGCGGGCAGAGCGCCTGCACCGAGAGAGATGTCGGCGCAACGAGTGCGTGACGAGGGCGGCAACCTTCACGTGTTCTTCGCTTCCTGTCACCCGGGGCTCGAGGTCAGGGCTGCTGCAGGTCACCCGCAGCAACGACGGTCGTTGCCTTCCTGACGGCACACACACGCTGGCCCTGGGCGACCCCGCCCCGCGCACTCCCGTTCCAACACACGCAACGTATCGCCCGCTCCGAGTTTGTCGGCGTCTGCAGGAGGTCTTGGCGCGGGAACTGGAACATCTCGGCGCAATGGTCTGCCACCCAAACATTGCGTTCGCACGCTGCTTGGCGCTCACTGAGCGCGGGGGGGGCGATCGCTGGAGGCCGTGCGGCGCGCGAGCGCCGGCGCTGACGGGCCCGTGCGTCGAAGTGAGGTGCTTCGCATGCACATTGAGCAGCTGCCCTGGCCGTGACGCCACTGCAGGAGATTCGCGAGGCGCGCGCGGGCGTGATGTTCCGGGGCGATGTGGGGATGTGCTACAGGTCGTGTCTGTGGCTGCGGACAGCGATCCGCATCCGCCAGCGGCTTGCAAGCGGGTGCGCTCTGCGTGCCATCGCCACCGCCTCCGCCGGCCCACCCGCTTGGTCGCAACGCACAGGTCACGTTGCGCCCCGCCGTTCTGTCGACCGCAGATTTCTGCAAGGCGGACACGTGGGGGACGAGCTGTACCAGATGACCAGGTGCGCCCCTCGCGTTGTTGCTGCTCCGCCAGCGCCGCGGATGGTCGGTTCGCAGGAAGCCCCTGCTGGCGTCGCCAGCGAGATGCGTCCCGCCGCAAACATCATCAGCGCCCGGCCAGGGCGTGTCATGCTCACCACGGCCCTGACATGCGGCCCTCTTGGCACTCTCGCACAGGGATCTGGTGCCGTGGGCCGACGTCCTGGGCGGCACCGACGCGACATTCTCCGTCGATGCGACCGCGGCGCGCAATCCCGACGTGCGCAACACCACGATAATCAAAACCCGCGTTCGCGACGCCATCTGCGATGCTGTCCGGGACACCACGGGGCTGCGCCCTGCGCCCCCGACTGGCGTCGCGGACGTGCCGCTCCACGTCTCAGTGTACGGGCCAGAGGTCGTGTTCTGGAGAGACCTGTCGGGCACATCCCTTCATAAACGAGGGTACCGGTCTGTGGTGCACAAGGCGGCACTGAACGAAGTTGCCGCCGCCGGCATCCTGCAGCTGGCGGGCTGGGATGAGATCTGCGCTCAGGTGTGTGTCTTTCCAGCGGCGTCCGCTTCCTGAGACCATGGCGGGTTGGACAGCAGTCGCAAACAGCGCAGGGCTGCCTCGTCTGCGCCCCTGCGACACGGCACGTGTGCACTACTCGCTGCAGGCCGATGACGCTGTGCTTGTCGACCCCATGTGCGGTTCCGGCACGTTCCTGGTGGAGGCAGCGATGATGGCAGCTAGACAGCCACCTGGTCTGTGGAGGGCGGACTGGCCGTTTCTACGCTGGCCCGACGCCGACCAGGTCGTTTGGAGGGCGGAACTGGTACGTGCGGTGGTTGCGGGAGCGGTGCGTACACAAGGGGGACGATGGTTCACACCTCCGTCAGTTGACATGTTGCGTCGCGACGTCGCCTGCAGGACCGCGCGAAGGAATTGGCTCACGCAGGGAAGCGTGACTCGAGGCACGTCATCGTTGGCTCGGAGATCCACCCGGGCGCGGTTGCACTGGCGCGGGAGTGTGCCTCCCGTGCGGGCGCGGGCAATGTCGCCATTCGCCACGGAAACTGCGTGTCCTGGCGGCTGCCTCGCGCACCCGACGTGATCGTCACGAACCCCCCCTGGGGCAGACGGCTGCACGACGAGCGTGGCGCGAGACGCGGTCACGAGGACGAGAACGAGGTGTGCCTGCGAGCAGCCGACAGATGTCCGCAAGCTGCCTGGCCGTAGTTGCTGCGGTGACCCTCTCGTTTCCGCATGCGCCCTGCTCGCGGCAGTCACGAACAACGGCGTTGTCAGCCGCCCTGCAGGCGCTGGCGGGTGCATGGAGGGACCTGGCGAGTTTCTTCAGGGAGCAGTGCGGCGGGAGCAGGGCGTACATTCTGAGCGGCAACAAGGACGTCACGAGGCACCTGCGGATGAAGGCTGCCCAGCGGCACCCGCTGACCCTTGGGTCTGTGGACTGCAGGTTGATTGAGTACTACATTTTGCCACCGAAGCGCGACTGACGCAGGACCAACGACCCACGCGCAGTCGCCCTGGTTGATGGCTTCCGGGAGCGACGGCCCGCTGCTGGCGGGCACGACCTCGCGGTCGCAGGGGGGGGTGTATCACTGATGTGGGTGCCAGCGCTGACACCAGGTCATGCCCACTGGCGCATCGGCAAGATGCAGATCGTGCGGCCGTGTGAACATGCAAGATCGTCGACGTCGCGGTTGCCCGGCCGCCAGGCAGTTTTCGAGGCTGCCCAGCGCGCCGGCTGCCCTGAGTAGCAGGCTCAGGGCATGGTCTTGTTGCAGGGCGCTGAGGCAGCATCGCGCCCCCTGTTCGCGATGCCGTGGCGCGCCGCTGTAAGTCCATCACAGGCACCCGTTGGCAAGTCATTCCCCCTATCCGTGAGAGAAGAGATGTGCAGCAGAAATAGTGGCAGCGCCAGCATCACTCGAGATGCATCACTCCGGTCGCTTGCGCCCGAAGGGGCGGGCCGTGTGCCTCCCGACACGGGCGTGGATCTGGCGGGCTGCAGGTTCGTCGAGAAGGGGCAGGCGCCGCGCCGGGCGTGACGCACGTTTCGCCGCAACTCGCGGGTCCGTGAGTGGCCGCCTGCCGCGCGCTGCGTTGCGGCATGATGTGGCGCGACGGCACATGGCCTGGAGAGCCGGTAGTCCGGAAAGCAGACTTGTGTCCGGCACTCCATGAATATAATCTAACTACTACTACTGAATGGTGCAGCAGCACTGATCGTCAGGACCAGCAGTGATCCATCCTGGAGTTGGCGTTTGCTCATATTCGAACACCTCCGCGAGAGCCCCCCCAGCGTCGTCTTTCCATCTCACCCGCAGTTCGATACTCTCGCTGCCGGTGCTACCTCGCGGCGACGCGTCCACCTGCGCACTCAGGGCCAGGTGCCTCGCGGGTCGTGCACGGGCAGCACAGCGCGGCCGTGTGCCAGAAGCTGCCCGACGCGACACTCCGCATCAGGGGGCGTCGCACGGTGCCTGAGAGGCTAGGAGCGGGCAGTGGCACGGGCGGCCTGTGTGGAGGCCGGCCTCGCCCAGGAGCGGCAGACAGCCACGGCGTACCTGCGGGGCTTCTCCCTTGGTTTCCCGCTCCTTCGACTTGACGTCAACATGAAGGTCGTCGACGTCTACTGGTCGGTCCATGTCCAGGACCGCTGCCTGCCTGCCTGCCTCTTTTCAGCAACGCGACCTCCCTGCTCGTCGCTCTAGCTCGCTGACACGCACATGCTGCAATGCCCTGGTATGGCACAACGCGCTCGTGTGCACTGCTAGGATCGACGTTCACCCCGGAAGCAGGTTACGTCATGCTCGCTCATGCCCCAAACAACCAGAAGCTGTATGCGCGGCCTCTCGTGCCGCGCGCGGTGCGAGCCTGATCTGCGCCGGTGCCACACGACAGGCCCCTGAACACCGCGGCGCCGCCCGCTGCTCCCCTCCGCCGCGAACACCCCTGCGAGCCCGTCTGTCTGAGCCTCGACCGTCCGCGACGACGGCGTGGAGCGTCGCGCCGTGATGATGCGCGGCGTCGGAGGGCCGCATCACTCGCATCTCGGCCACGACGGACCGTCGAAAGAGGCTCAATGGGGAAAGGTGGCGACAGTAGCGGGGGCCGCGCAAACGGCTCGGCTGCCACGGCGCCTCAGGAGTCGTTTTTCGGCGATCTCAAGAAGGTGAGCGGACCGAACGTTCGGCAGCTCGAAAGCCATTTTTCTGCGTACCGAGCGGGAGGCGCTGCGGCGTGCCATGCTCCTGGACGCGTCGAGCGATCCCTCGTCACTGGCAGGACTGCGGACCCCGTCCCCGGGCCTGACCTCCTCCGGCTCCGATCGCGCCACGAATGCCTGCGCACGAACAGGCGCATCCTCCCTGCGCGCACTCCCGTCGCACCTCGCGGGCTGGAGGACAGCCGTCGCGAGCATCCCAGCTTGTGGGGCAAGGGGTGCCCGTCGGGTGCCCGCGCGGGACTCGCGGCGGCATCCAAATGCGTCACGGTGAAGCAGAGATGAGCCGGAGTGCCGCTGTTGGGCGTCCACGGGCAGAAAGCCGGCCGTTGCGTGGAATCCGCGGCAGCCCTGGAACCCTGGCGAGCCTGAGGTTGCACCGCGATCCCCGCTGCACGCTGCAGGGCGTGAGGGGGGTGAAGCAGGACCTCGAGGTCCTGAAGAACATCTGGTTCAAGTCCCTGAAGGCAGACGTGGACCATGCCGCGCGTCTCGAAGGATTCTACAGCGGCCAAGCTGCGCAATGTACGCTCCTGTGCCCTCGCGAGAATCAACGCCGCCCCGGCGCCCCGTGCAGGCCGATCGCTGGCACGATGCGCCCCTCGTGTACCGTGCGTGTCGCTCCGCGCCCGGCCACGCAACACGGCGCCCTGAGCCCACCGCACGGGCGCGCCCCGCGCCTACGTCCCCCCTGGTCACTCGCGCTGCCGGAGAGCGGCGCGCGCGAGGCCGCTGTGCAGCACGCCCGCTCCCCCGCGCCTCGGTCTGTCCGCCACGTCACGCGCCGCGTCCTCCGGCACCGGGCGCAGACGACAAGTTCCGGGAGCACTTTTTGTGGGGCCGACGCCCTATGCTGGCGGCCACTGCTGCGCGGCTGAGGGAGACGGGGCGCAAGGACCTGGTCTGGGTGGACCTTGGCGGCGGGACGGGTCGCAACGTGGAGATGATGGCGGACTACATCGACCTGAAGCACTTCAAGAAGATCTACGTGGTGGACCTCTGCGGGTCGCTTTGTCGCCAGGTGAGGGCCGCGCGGGGCGCACGCGGCGGTGGAGGTGCGCGCACGCCTGCCGCGCGATCGTCGAGTTCGCGAGCGAGCGCGCGTCGTCCGCTGGCCGCAGGCGGAGGAGAAGGTGGCGGCGCACAAGTGGAGGAATGTGGAGGTCGTCGAGGCGGACGCGTGCACCTTCAAGCCCGCAGTCAAGGCGGACCTGGTCACGTTCTCCTACTCCCTCACGATGATCCCGCCGTTCCTCTCGGCCGTGGACAACGCCATCGACATGATGGCTGATGACGCCATCCTCGGTGCGCCCCCGGACCAGCGCGCAGCAGCACACCGCCGCCACCCTCCGCGTGACAGTTCCGCCCCATCCAGCGCGCCCCGCGTCCCCGCGTCGCCGCTGCAGGTGTGGCGGACTTCTTCGTGTCGGGCAAGTACGACTCGCCGCTCAGGCGGATGTCGTGGATCCGGCGGTTCTTCTGGCGGGCGACGTTCGACACCGACAACATCGACATCGGTCCCGAACGGCGTGCGTACCTCGAGCACCGCCTCCAGCGCGTCATGGAGGTCAACAGCCAGGTGCGCGTCATTGTGTGCGCGAGCGGGTGCTCCGAACGCCCTGGACCCGGAGCGTCGAGGCCGGCGGCGGGGCTGACAGCCGCTCGACGTCGTGTCCCGCCTCGCAGGGTTCGATCCCGTACGTGCCGTAC
Source organism: Pedinophyceae sp. YPF-701 (assembly GCA_916048055.1). NCBI lineage: Eukaryota > Viridiplantae > Chlorophyta > Pedinophyceae > Pedinophyceae sp. YPF-701. The sequence goes on from CAJZHL010000031.1 coordinate 1,288,799, forward strand.
CTGAGGGCGCCGTGGTACGTTTGGGTGGGACAGAAGGGCAAGCCGGGCGTCGACGTCGACCTCGAGAACGAGCTCCACCACGAAGCGCCCCCGCGGTTCCCGCCCACGTTCCTGTACACGCAGTCCTGGGAGGACCCGCGCCCCGACATGGAGGTGCGCACTCCCTCCCCCTGGGTCGCCTGGAGCACCCCGCACGGCGGATCTGCGCAGGCACGGCAACCGCACAGACACGTGCCGCTCCCGCAGGTCCTGAAGATCAACTCCGATGACGTTGTCCTCACGCTCACGTCGGGTGGCTGCAATGCGCTGAACTTGTGCCTGCAAGGCGCGCGGGAGGTCGTCACCGTCGACTGCAACCCCGCCCAGTCGGCGCTCGTCGAGATCAAGAAGGCGGCGATCGAGCACGGGTCGTACGAGGACGCGTGGAAGCTGTTCGGGGAGGGCAAGCACGAGGACATCGAGAGGCTGTACGAGCGCGAGCTGGCGCCGTGGCTGTCGGAGAACTCCCTCAAGTTCTGGAACTCGCGCCTGCACTACTTCCGCGGGGGGCTGTACTACCAGGGGGGCATGGGGATGGTGGTGTGGGCCATGGCTGTGCTGTGCCGCATCTTCTTCCTAACCAAGACGCTGGACAAGTTCGTGCACGCCCCGACGCTCGAGGAGCAGCGGAAGGTGCGACCCGGCGAGCGTACGTGTGCGCCCGCGCGTCGCCCCGCGCCCCGAGCGTCGTGAAGCACGCCCGAGGTGTGCTGTCCTGCAGGTCTGGCTGGGCTGCTGGGCGGTGCGATTGTTCCTGCACGCGCCGGCTTTCTTGAAATGGATCCTGTCGTCGCTGTGCGGGATCCTCTTCCTGAACCGCTTCGTCATGTGGTTCGGCGGCGGCGTGCCTCTGAAGCAGCTCGAGCTCATTGAGAAGGACGGCGTCCACATCACCGAGTACGCCCGCCGCGCACCGCCGGCCCGCACGCCCGCGCGCTATGCCGCACGTCGTGCAGCGCCCTGAACAGTCCGCCCTCGCAACACGCGCCTGCAGGTACGTTGGGCGCACGTTCCACAGTGCGGCGATGAACACCCACGTCCGCAACGACAACTACTTCTACTACAACTGCCTCACCGGCCGGTTTTCGAAGGAGTGCTGTCCGTCGTTCCTCACGCAGCACGGGTTCCAGGTGAGACCAGCGCCCCCCGGGAGCAAACAGCATGGTCGGCCAAGGAGGGGGGTGCGCTGCCCTGCCAGGCCCACATGCGGGGCGAACAGGCTCTCCGCGCGGACCTTCCGTTTGCAGGAGCTGAAGAACGGGAAGATCAAGAACCTGACGGTCGCGAACAACTTCTTCGTGCCCGAGCTGGCGAAGAGGAAGTACAGCAAGGTCATTATGATGGACCACGCGGACTGGCTCCCCGTGGAGTCCTGCGAGGAGCTCGCGCAGACTCTCGGGAAGCAGGTCGTCAAGGGCGGTGTCGTGATCTGGCGGTCAGCGTCGTACGAGCCGCCGTACGCCAAGCTCGTCGAGAAGGCAGGGTTCAAGGTGAGAACACGCGGCGGCGACCCGGGCGCGATCCTGTGCTTGATCGACGCACGCCCCGCGCATCAGCCGCGCGCCTTGCGATGTGCGACGCAGGTCAAGTGCATCAGCCGGGCGGACAAGGTGGACTGCATGGATCGAGTCAACATGTACGCGTCCTTCTGGTCAGCAACGAAGCTGTAGGCGACGGCGACGTTGTGGCTGTGGACGAATCTGTTGTTTCGCGGCCGTCGCGCAACGTTGCGACCTCAACGGGCCCTACCACGACGTGGACACAGACATCCAACTGCACATCACACACAAATAGGCTCCATGACGACGGTTCCTGGCGAGTGACATCGAGTCGTGAACCTGATCACGCTGTGCACGCCAGCTGCGGAGGTGTCGCGACACCGAGCTTCTCTGGCGCTCGGTCACACGCGTGCGCTACGAAGCCTCACTTCGCCGCGGGACGCACAAGGTCCTGTAGGGCGTGCCTCGCTTCCCCACACACAGCGATGTCGAGCTCGCGCGTGCACGCTTCCTCTAGGGATGCATAGATAGCCACCAGCGCTGTCGCTGCGCCCGAGATCCTGCACGCATCGAGAGGCCGTGCTGCGGTCCTGCCTGCTCCAGTGCAGTTCTGTGCGAGCAAGTCTGCTAGCGCGCGGGCACGGGGCCACGCACCGGTGCAGCGTCACTTGTTTGTCGTTGTCCTCGTCGTCCGTGTCCCTGAGCGCCACAAGGAGACCTTGCAGCATGCGGCTGCGCTTCAGAAGCACGTCTCGCAGGGGCCTCGCGTCGCCGACGACGCACCACCCCAGAAGCGTAGCGACGGTGCGGGCGACCTGCGCGCTCAGGGTGCCCAGGGACCGGTGCGACTCCTGGCCGCGCTCGAGCTCGTCCTGAGCGATCGTGGGCTGAGCAGGGGCGCGGGAGTCGGGGCCGAACGGCTGCAAGGTCGATTCGTCTTCGCCGAGCACCGGGTCGAGCGACCGTGAGACGTTGATGAGGGCTTGAACGGCTGTCAGGAAGCAGTCGCCCAGCACCTCCCGCCCGCGAGCCTCTCTGATTGCGGCCGCAGCATGCAGGCGGATTTTCATGTTGCTTGAGTTCTGCGAGAGAGGGGGTGCGTTGACATGAAGTGCACCCGGAGCGAGGAAGGAGCTCTTGCATGGAACCGCCACGGCCGTAGCACGCACCTGAAGCAGCAAAAGAAGGGACTGGACTATCATCTGAACCTTGAGAGCCAGTTCGCCCTTCTGGGCGCTGCAGGGGTGCCCGAGCAGGCTGCCGGCCGCGAGGCAGGCATTCCACTGCACTTTAGCGTTCCCAGTGGCGAGTGCCGTCTGAAGCGCTTGCGAGGCCGCGACCAGCCAGCGGTCGTCCCTGCCCTCATGCGTGCTGGGCGCCTCCTGCGTGGCGTCGAGGCTCAGGATGTGCCACAGGGCGCGCAGCCCGTGTGCACGAACCTTGTCGTTCCCAGCTGCCGTGTCAACTGCATGCGCCGCCGCGACTGCCGTCAAAGCACGACCCTGGTCGGGAGGCAGGGCCCCGCGCCGAACTGCCGCGCGCACGGAATCGCACGCGTTCGCCAGGGACCACGCCGCCGCGATCTTGATGCTGCCCACACGCGCAGTGAGGCAGCCGACGATGGTCCCGAAAATGCTTTCGAGCTGCGCGAACGACGACGAGAGGACGTCGCTGGACACGATGGAGCCGAGCGCCTTGCACGCGGCTGCTTGCGTGGCCGCAGGCGTGCCACTCCGCGCCTCCATGGTGACGTGCGAGACCACGAACGCCTGCGTCTGGCGCGTCAGCTGGGTCAGGCCTGTGCCACCCAGGGCGCAGACACAGGCGAGCGCCGCACTTCGGACCATCGCGGACGGGTGCTGCATCCCCAGCCGCACGTGCACGTTCATGACCTTCTCCAGCATCTCTCCGGTGCCCGACTGAATGTGCACCGCAGCGAGGCGCTCAGCCACTTCCCCTGCACAGTCATGCGGTGATGCCGACCCTCAACGCTCGGTACACGGCACGAACGAACGCCTCCGCCCTGGTAGAGCAACGTGCAATGCGTATGTGCCCTTGCCTGCAGTCGTGTCTGATTCCATGTCGCCGGTGCAGGACAGCGCTTCGAGGATGTACTCGATCACTCTGAGAGTTTGCTGCGCAAAGCGGTCCTGGCCGGAATCCCCAGGCGCGCCCCCTGCGGAGGGTTTGCGCTGATGACCAGACTTGGCGGGCGACTTCATGCCGCGCGGGCTCACGGGGGACGGCCCTGCAGCAAACACGCCGTTCGGGGGGCGTTACGATCGCGTGCACCCTCGCATGCCGGCGTGCCACCGAGCAACGTGCAGCTGCAGAAACGCGTGGGCTGCACCTGACAGTGCTGCTTCTGTGAGCGCGAGGATGTCGTTCAAGTGGTCGAACAGGACCATCGGATGGCACTTGGCTAGCGATGCCAGCGCGCACATCCCTTCCACGCGTGTGTGGTAGCCCTGCGAGCTCGACGAGCAGAGATCAATGACCGTCCTGGGCAGACTCTGCACGCCCCGAGGTGCGGCGGGGAGCCGCGAGTCGCCCGCCTGCCCGCTGGCTGCAGAAGTGAGCAGGGCTCTGATCGCGCCATCCGCGTCTTGCGCCTGCGAACACGACGTGGACCACTGCGTGGGTGCAGGCGTTGCTGCCTGCGGCGACCTCGGGCGTCCGAGCGCAGCGACCGGCCCTCACTGACCTGGAGTACGGCGGCTGTGCTAGTGAGCGCACTCGCAAGCATCGTGCCGGTGTTCTCGGGGGGCAGCGCGGCCAGTGCTTCAACTTCCTGGGCGACGACGACCAGCACGTCCGCCGGGAGGGTGGACGGCCGCAGACGCTCGTACGGCGTCACGGAGATCGCGATTGCAAGCGTGCGTAGACACGCCGCCAGCGCCGCGGGCTCCTTCTCCTCCGCGCTCGCGTGCAGCAGTGCCGCGTGCAGGACCAGGAGGACCTGAGCCAGAGTCTCCGACGCGGACGTGAACCCCTGGCGCTGGCGGTGCCCCGATGACCTGCGTGGTGCAGCGGTCCCTCGACGCGCGTGCGGGTGTGCAGAGCCCGGGGGGCGCAGCCTTGCGGGTGCGTTGGCAGGGTGTTGCCGGCGCACCTGTTGTCGGCGATGGCGAAGTACTTCTTGTGGCTCGGGGCCTCGAGGATCATCGCGATCGTGGCGGCTGCCGAGGAGCGGACTTTGTGGTGGGGGTCGTGCAGCAGCGATCCTAGGAGCGACGGACATCGCTGCAGCAGGGGCACGGGCGGCGCGGCAGCCCGGAACACCTGCGGCGTGCTGTACGAGGGGAACAGCGCCTGCCACGACGAGTGCACCGACGACGAGTCCGCGCGCACGCACGCCTGCAGGCAGGCGAGAGCGCCCAGGCGCACTTTCGAGGCGTTGATGGGGTCGTCCACCCCGTCAGCCTCGCTCGCCGACCCGTCGACCGCTCCCCCCGTGGACAGCTGCCGCGCGTTGCGCCCCACCCGCGGCGACGACTTCTCGCGACGGTGCGGGGGAACGAACACTGCGAACGAAGGAGACAACACGAGGAAGCGTTGACGAGAGAGCGATGCGGACGATTGACACGACGCACGCGCCGCCAGCAGGGCACGTGGCAGTACCTGCGGCTGCGCTCGCCGCCCCCCCGGCCCCGCCCTCCTGCTTCGCTCGTGGCCCGGGCAGCGAGAGGCCGAACCCCAGAAGCCCACTGAGCACTTGCACGAGCTGCGGGGCCACGTTCGCCGCCAGGGACCGAGACTCGCTCGCGATGTTGTTGATGGCTTTCAAGATGGCCACTAGAGACGCCGAGCACGCCAAGTCTTGCGTGAGATTGCCTCCTGCAAGGCGCAACTCCACCGCAGTCAGCACGTGGGTGGGTGCGCAGCGGCCGAGGGCATCTGCTGGACGGCGCCCTGCGTGCACGTCCCCGCACCTCGCGTCATCGTCTGCAGGGCGTCGGTGCACGCTTTGAGCGTGTGCGCCGCGAGCTCCACCTCCGTGATGCCACCCGTCACCCGCGACGCTGCCGTCTGGATGGATGCGGCGGCGGCCTGCGCTATCCTGCGCTCCTCCTCCGTCATCCCCGGTGCTGCCGGGGGCTCCCATGCTCTCGGACGGAAGCACCGCGCTGTCGTCAACGCAAGATTTCGAATAACCTGCAGAAACCAGAAGAACGTCCTGGGCCAAGACAAATTCAACGCTGCGAACAGCTCGCGCGATAGACAACCACGACTGATGCGGCTGCCGTCGCCGCGAGCGTCGGAATGGTGGGCCGTAGCGTGTGCCTCGCATCAAATGCAGTTGGCGCGAATTCCCACCTGAAGCGCGGTCGGCTTGCTCAGCGATGCGATGTACGTCGTTGTGAGCTTCTGAAGGGAGGTCACGGCCACCGAGGTCGCGCCGGTGTCCCGCTCCGACCGCAGGGCGATCTTGGAAGCCTCAGTGCATATGTTGTGCAGGGCCTCGGCCGAGTTCACCGGCTCCTCTCGCGCAGAAAGCCCCGAGGCTATGCGCACGAGCATCAATGATTTCTGAAACGCGGCCTGGGCGTCTTGATCGTGCCCGTTCAGGTCGGTTCTCGCATCGCTGCCAGTCCTTGCCTCGCTCCCCGCGGCCCCAGACAGCAGCGCGAGTGCGCCCGAAATATCAACCCAGCAGGTCTTGGTGACCTTTCCCGCGAGCGTTGCGGCGGCCGCGGCGTCCGTCTCTCCTCCTTCCGTGCACAGCACGGCGCCGAGGTCCTCCAGGCGTTTGGCCGAGACCGCCGCGTGCAGTCCCGACCACGTCCTTGTCGATGCCATCTCTACGGAGTGGGCGACTATCCTCGCCAGCATGTCCAGTGAGTCCGGCTGAACGCGTCTGGACGGACCGCGCACGAACATCCCTTCGGGAAAGGAGGGGCCTTCGATTGCCGAGGGAATGACAGTCCCGGGATCCGACGCGCTGTCGCATTGGCTCCACGGGAGCGCTGGGAGGCCAGTGGGATTCTGCATTGTCGACGACGTTGCGTCAGCTCGCCACGGGATGGCTGCATCCGCAGTCCGCGCATGACATGCGCTCTCGCAGGGGCCGCGCACAATGGCCGGGACGACGCTGCGGCCACACGCAGTAGAGAACGCTCGCAAGTTTCTGTCGAATCCAAAGGTCGAATCCCATGCCGAGGGGGTGCGCCTACCCCTGTGTGCATCACCAAGCTGCCCCTCACCAGCCGACGCCCGGCCCGACATATTCGATCGTGTCGAGACGTACTTGCGAGTACGCATTTATGAGCGTTGTCCGCAAGGTGTCGTGCAGGTGAGGCACGCAAGCGAGGCGGACAAACGGCAGTTCCTGCTGGGCAAAGGCATCACCGCGGCTGAAATAGACCACGCGTGGGAAGCTTCTGCCAGAGACTCGGCTGTGCAAGAGGAGAAGTCGCAGGTTGCGCCGCGCACGAGTCGAACGCCGTGGCTGGCGGCAGGCTTCCTGTTGACAGCTGCACTTGCATACTACAAAGGGAGAGAAATTTACGACCTGGCACACTCCATCACGCACCGCGCCCTCCTGTACGTGGGACTACGGAGTCCTGCCCTCGCGGCGCCACAGGACGTCCCGCGTGACGGTGGAACACAGCAAGGCACTCCTGAGCCTGCCAGAGGCGGACCGAGAGCTCCCGGGGGCAGCCCGCCGGCTCTGAGCTACACCGACGTGTTGGACCTTGTTCGCCGCGGGCAGCCGGTGCCCGGCATCAGGACGTCGATCGACAACACCCCAACCAACGAAGCGCGCTCCCGGCCCCTCGGCTCCTCGCAACAGGCCAAGCGGAAGCCCTGGGCGCCGGACGATGCGTCTGGTGCGTGCCCCCCTCACGGAGCGAGGCTCGCCCAGCACGGTGCGCGTTCGCTGCGTCGTTCCAGAGCGCAGCTCCCAACCCTCCCTGGGCGCAGGGGGATCGGACGGTCCGTGGCCGCCGGGGCGCGCGGAGCCAACGGTACCGGCGTGGCGCCCTCCGCCAATACCGTCAAGTTCCCTGCAGCCACCGGATGCACCACCCGAGGGTCAAGAGTGAGCACCTCTGCGCCCGCAGGAGCCGCCCTCGCACCACTCCGGCCGCATCACGCCCTCACAGCGCCCGGCCTCCTCGACGCCTGCACCGCCACCGCGTCCTCCATGAGCAGCTTCTCCCGCTCCAGGAGGGCCGACGCCTCCCTCTTGAGGCCATTCAACTCCGTCACCAAGCGGTCTAGCGTCTCCTCCGCCCGCGAGTACCTGCCGACCTGTGACCTGACCACCTTGACGAGATCCATCCTGGAAAGCGACACGGGTTGCGTCGGGGATGAGCTAGCGTGGCGCGCAACTGTTGCTGCTGCAAGCAGACCGCGTGCGGTGGGGCGCCCAGGCACCGCGGGCGCTTACACTCGGTTCATACCAGGCCCAGGCCACTCGCCCGCGTCCCGGTTGATGGGCCGCGCCCCGCGACTCAGCAGCGTGGTGCGCTCTGCCACGCGCATGTCGACCACCTGCGGGGAAGCGAAAGGTGTCCCGCTTGATCTGCACGGAGGCGCACCCAGCAGCGCCGGGACACGTAGAGCGCCGGGACACCTGGCGGGCGCGCTCACCTGCTGCCGCAGTGTCCGCAGGGACAGTTCCAGGTCCTTGTTGGTGCTGAAGAGGTCGTCCAGCTGCACGGACGAGCGCCGCGGGCGACGCGGTCGGATGCGCGAATGCCGCGCTATCCATGGGAGCGTGCGTGCGGTGGCACAAAGGGCTGCGCGGGGTCGGCGCCGGCGGGGAGTGGGGAGTGGGGCGCGCACCTCTGCCTCCTGCTTCCGGACCAGGTCCGCGAGGCGCTGGCTCTCCGCGACGGCGGCACGCGACTCAAGGGATCTGCAGCAGGGGGGCTGGCTGGGCGGTGAGGGACGGCGGCACACGGGAAGAACACAACCTGTCAGCAGTTTCCTCTTGGTTTGCCACGGGTGCGACGTGCGGCGCCCGGGTGATGGCTCCGCTGACGCGCGATTCCTGGTCGTCAGGTCGCCAGGTCGTCGTCGCGTTCGTTGTGCGCGCACCTGTCGACCATCTCCTGCTCCTTGTGCAGCAGCTTCTGCTGCAGGTCCTTCACTTTGTCGCGCAGGCGCTCGTTGACGCGCTTCCCAGCCATCCACACGCGCTCCTCTTGCTTCAAGTGTGCGATCTCGAGGTGCAGCTCCTCGTTGCGGGCCTCGATGCTGCGAGGACAGCATAGTGCGTCCGGCGTGGTTTGGACGCCGTGCTACTTGTACCGCAAGAGGCAGCGATGTCAGCACGTCCAGCGCCACACACCTGCTCAGCCGCTTCGTCAGCCACTCGTTCTTGTTCTTGGAAGCCTGGCTCTGTTGCACCGTGTTGCGACCTGCCGCGCTGGCAGCACTGCGCTCGGCCTGCAGCTCCGCCTCCAGCACGGCCGCCTGCGTCCCACCGATCAAACGCTCGTGGCGCGGGTGAGCCGCGAGGGGGCGTCACGTCATGGTCGGGAAGGCCGCGACACGCCAACAGCACCCGCACCTTCTGCAACGCTTGCGAGTGCCCCTTGCGGAGGCTCTCGACCTCCCTCTGCAGGCCTGCGATGTCCGATTCGTAGCGGTCGAACACCTCGGCCATCCCCACCTCCGCCTGCGAGGACCTCAGCAACGCCAGCTCACTTGCAACCTGCACAAGCAACGCCACGCACGTCGCATGCAGCGCCGCCCAAATCGCACCTGCAGCGCGCGACACCGCGAATTCACGCGCGTGGCTTCCTTCCGCGCGTCCTCCAGCCGCAGCTCGTACACCGTCGCTTGCTCCAGCCGATCCAACTCGATCGCCTGCACAGCACAACCCGCGCACCCGCCGCGTCACCTCCCCGGCGCCACGCCCGCGACACACGCACGCCCAGCACGCCCTCCGCCTCACCTTGCACCTCTCCTCGGCCAGCTCCCGCTTCCGGCGCTCCGCCTTGAGCATCGCCAGCAGCACCTCGTTCTGGTCGCCGCCGGACACGTCCTCGGGCCGCAGTGGACGCTCGACGCCGCGAGCGCCCTGGCCCTGCGTGTCGCCCGCGTCCCCCGCGCCGTCGTCCTCCGGCTCCAGCGCGTGCAGGTCCTGGACCAGCTTCTGCGAGTCAGGCGACAGCGCCGTCTCGTCTTGCGCCTGCCCCGCCCCGATCCGGCTCACGTCGGGCGAACGCGGCTCGTGCTCCACGGCCGGCGGCGGCTGTTCGGTCGCGAGGCCCCCCTCCGCCTCCGAGCCCCTGACACTGCCAGAAGTGTCAGGGACGGGGGCGCCCGGCTGCACGTCCGCTGGCGCGCCCTGCCCGGCCTCGCTGTCGCCCTTCCACTGCGCGAGACTCGGGATCGTCGCGATGCCCTGCGACTTTGGCGCCGTGCGCTCGCCTCCCTGCCTGGCTCCGCTCGAGTTGCTGTTGGCGGAGGCCGCGACGAGCTCCTCCCACGACATCAGCGCGGCTTCCTGCAGCGTGGGCTGCCTGTCGACACCTGCGCCGGCCCCGCACAACATCTGCCAGGGTCGGGAGAGGATGACCTGCAACACGGGCAGCAAGCTGTCGGGTGTGTGCGAGCCGGGCTGCCCGTGGCGCGTCGCGGGCGACTCACCTGGCACGTCTCCCCCGTCGGACTGCTCGGGTGCCTCGGTTGCGCGCGCCGGTTGCGTCTGCGCCGCTCCCTCTGTGTCCCTGTAGCTGTGACAGCTGCTCCCGCCGCCCCCGGACGCCCTCACTTGCAGGCTCTTGTTCTTGACCAGAGTCTGGTGCGCGTCCTGTCGCCCGCCCCCCGCCGCACTCGTGCCGCCCCCCAGCCACGGCGCGTCTGGCAGGGACCCGCCCTGCGTCGCTTCACGTGCTGCGCGCGGCTGCCCGATGTCCCGCGCCGCTTCCGTCGACAGCAGCTTGGCGACACTCACGAAGCGCACGTCCTCGCCGCGGACGTCGCAGCTCTTCGTGCACGCCGTCCTGATCCCTTGCGCGCGCGTGAGAATGCGCATGGTGTTGATGGTGTCCAGGTAGTGCGCCTTGCTGTCCGCCACCGTCCCGACCATGAAGCACCGGCAGTTCCCCGCCAGGAACGGGAAAAGCACCCTGCACGCGCGCCGCGCCGCGGCGGCCTCGTTCGTGCGCTCCAGGATGCGGCGGCAACCCCAGGGCGCGGTCGAGGGCGTTGGGAGGGGCTCACCTTGTCAGCTGGCAGTCCTGCACGGCTGGTACGACCTGCGGAGTCGCCTTTGCGGCCGGCGCGTTCCGCCGGGACAGTTCGGCGACCAGGCGGTTGAGGGACACTATGTTCATGCTCTCCTCCCGCCGCTCCACGCTGGCCTGCGCGCACGAGGAGGAGACGCCGCTGTGAACGCGCACGTGCGTCCCCTCGACCGTCCCAACGCCCCGTCCCCGCCACGTCGCGGGCGTGCGCACCTGGGTCAGCATGCCCGCGGTAACGTTGCGGGAGAGCTCCTCGGACGACGACTGCCCGACCAGGTCCGCGACCGTCACGCTCGCGAGCCGCTCTTGCGCCCTGTCGTACACGACGAAGCGGACGAAAAAGTGCGCGCGATTCGGCAGCGCGACGAGGGGCTGGGCCTGCTTCGCCTCCGCCGGCAGCCCCCAGTTCGCCGAGCGCCGCTGCGCGAGGGACATCAGGGCGTGCACGTCGTCCGACGTGGCCACCGCGCCCGTGGTGAACTCGAGCCACGCCCCCGGCAGGTTCTGCACCTGCACGCGCCCGTCATCTGGCTTCCCTGCACCACGGACCCCTCCACGGGCGGCGGTCGCGACCGCGCGCGCAGCAACGGCGGCCGTGCGTGGGGACGTCGTCGTCGAGACGGACTCACCCGTGCGCAGCAGGTCCACCGTCGTCTGTCCCCGCAGCTCCCACACAGACATGCCCAGTTCCAACGACCGCCTGCCCTCGCACTTGTCCAGAAGCGCCCTCGCCAGCACCGGAACGAGGCCTGCGGGGACGGACACGTTGGACGCGGCCGTGTGCGCCGGCGGGGTCGGTGCGTCCCTGGCGCGTATCGTGTCGTGTCGCGCACCTATCTGCTCGTACGAGTGGGTGCCTCCGGGCCCGAAGAGCGTGTACGTCTTCCCTGTGCCCTCCTGGCCGTACGCGATCACCGCCGCGTGGAAGCCCGCGTCCAGCCACCGCAGCACGTCCTGGAGCAGCGGGCCGTGCACGTCGCCCTGCGAGGCCCCGGGCCCGTGGGCCCGGTGCACGCGGTATCGCCGCGCCCTGGCGTCGACACTCGCATCGTCGCTGGTTGTGGGGTCTGTCACGGCGACGGAGTCGTCCCTGCGCGTGTCACGAGGCCGGCAAAAGCGACGTGGTGGGTGCAAACCGACACCGGCCCTGGCGGCTCTGAGAGCACGGGTAGTCGCGGTGGTGCGCGATATTTGAGACGTCGGTACGGTCGTCCGTGTCGCGGCGCGGGCCACAGTGGTGAAACGCCGCCCCGGGCCACGCATGGCAGGGCGCAAATGCAGTGCGCTGGAGCCGAGTGCGTGGTGGGGGCCCGTCTCTCTCTCTGGCACGACATGGTGGCCGGCAGATTTCTCTCTTAGTGACAAAGGCCACGCGATGCAAGCCTGCCCGTTCCACCAGGGCCGCCCGCGGAGGGAGCGCCCCGCGACGCTGTCGCGTGTGCATTCAAGCTCGGATGGCGCCGTTCGACGCCCCTTGCCTTCGAACCCGGCCACTGCGGGGGGTGCCGGCGCACCTGGCATGGACGATTCTCTGCGACTCGTCGTTCGCGAGCGGGCACACTCTGACGACGCACTGCAGCGCCCCCACCGTGGCGTCGCCGCCGCCCAGGCCCTCGAGCTCCCGCGCGAGCGCGTCGTCGCTGCTCGTCACGGGCGCGTAACGGAAGGCGCTCATCGCGTCACCGGCGCGACGGTCGCCGCGAAGTGTCGCGGCGCGCCGCGGCGCCTCCCGCACGACGCCCGCGCGGCTCCAGGCGCTGGTGGCAGACTGGTCACCAACACAGCACCCTGCCGTGCGCGCCGCCGGCCGCTCGGAGAGCGAAGGCGACACCGGTCCTTCCGAGGACCCCTGCTGCGTGGCGGAGCGGCGTGATCGAAGAGGGTGGCGAGTCGCGACGCAGCGCGCGGTGTGCATGTGACGTGCGTGAGCACGGGGACGAGCCAGGCAGGGACCGCCGCCGCCGTGGTGGTCGGCACACAGCACGCCCGCTCGGGAGGAGCGCGCTCGGCGGCCGCGTCCGTCGACTCGGCCGTGCCGACGCCCGCCGCGGGCATGACCCGGACGTACCCGCGTGGCGGTGCAACTCGCGCGTGCGGCACGGCGATGGCGACGCGAGCTGGAGGACGGGTCTCGTCGCCCGCCCCGGACGTAGCTGGTCCCGAGTGCTCGGACACCTTTCACGGCCTGGCGCCGTCGTCACGGCACCCCACGCGGGCACGTTCCCAGCTGCACTGCCCAGGTGGCTCGCAGCCGTCACCCGCTGCAGACCGACTGATCCGCGCCGGGACGCGCCGGGCTTATCCGTGCACCATGTGCGCATGCTGTCAGGGCGACGCAGGCGCTGTTCGCACCGTCCGCCGGCGTCCTCGGGGCGAACCCTGCGAGGCTGTTGACCAGCGTGGCGTGCTCCCGCCCGCTCGTTGGGAGCGCATTACGACCATGCAGCGCTAGTTCGTCCGGATGCTGATCATGCGTGTCAGTTCGAGGCGTCGAGCTGCTAAGGGATTGCGCCCACGCGCCCCCGGCCTCGCCTGTGAGGAGATCTTCGGGAGAGCCGCAGGGGCGGACCAGCTGTGCCGCACAGTGCGCGCCGCGGCCGCCATGGCGTTTCGGAGCTCGCAGGGATCGCCGAGGCCGCGGGAAGCGGGGGCCTTGGTGCGCTCGCGCGGCGCAGGAGCGGAAAGGTGTCACTTAGGGTGCCGCGGCAGACTGAGCCGGCCTCCGACCGTCACGTCGCACCACCCGCCCGCGCGGGGACGACGGGGGGCGCCGCGGCACATTTGCACACTTCTGCGGCCCCACACGGACGTCCGTACACGTCGCAGAGGCCTCACAATGGTGCGCATGGGACGCAGGGCTGCGGCCCTCCTGGCTACCCTGCTGCTCCTCTGCCTCGCGGGGGCGTTCACCACGACCCACGCGGCGACCGACAGCACCGCTCTCGGCACTGATTCCGGCAGCTCTTCCAGCAGCGGGGTTCCTTGCGCTGTGGTCTGCGAAGGTGAGCCCCACGGTCAACGAGGGCGGCCTGCCCGCCTCCGAACGGAATTGTGTCGGGGCAGCAGCGTGCACGGACGTTTAAACCGCAGTCAACCGGAATCCGCGGCCGGTACACAGCGCCCGGGCGCTGTCGAAGCGCGCCTGGATGCCCCTGCCCCCTCGGCCTTGCCGGCTCCCCGGCGCTGTGGGAGCGGCCAGACGACGTACCCACATCTTTCCTCCCACGTCCGTGTTGTGCTCGTGGCCTTGCAAGCCGCGAGATCCGCGCGTGCTGTTCGGCGGCGCGCGTTCGCGGCTCGGGCCCCCGAGCATCAACAACTTCGGCCCGGGCCGCACGTCGCTCTTTGTGCGTCCGCGTGCCGCGCCTGCGACGGGAACGCAAGTGAACTAGGGATCCCGCCTGTTGGTTTCGGCTGCAGGTGAGCACGATGGCTACGCTCCGAAGGTGTGCCAGCTCGTGTACATCGACTCGGGCAGCGGCGGGGTGAAGGTGTTCGCGCGCGTCCTCCAGTGGGTGAGTACATATAATCCTGGCCAGCGCGTTGGCGAAGTCGCGCGCTCGTTGCGGCCACGAACTGTTTGTTGGCCCACCCTGCGGTCGGCTCCCCGTCTCGGCCGCGCGCGTGGCGACGGCTCACCGGCACGCCCCCTCCCCCTCGTCGCAGTCCTCCTTCGTCATCTCCCTGTCGCTGTTCACGTTCTTCTCGTACCAGTACTTCGTCGCGACGTGCGGGTGGGAGGTCATCTACGTTGGCGCCCTCGAGTCCATGTACTACATCCTCGAGATCTTCTTCGAGAGCTACCCGCCCTTCACGGTGTACAACGCGAACGGCGCGACCGCCGCGTGGCTCAGGTGCGCGCCCGGGTCCCGTCCCGCGGCACCCAACTGCAGCATCTCCCCCCGCCCGAGATCGCCCCCGCGGCGCCCCCGCCCGACCGCCAGACGCCCGCGACCACCCCGCCGCAGGTACATGTCGTGGCTGCTGACGTGCCCGGTGATGCTCATCCACTTGTCCAACATCACGGGCCTGGGCGAGCAGTACAACAGCCGCACCATGCGCCTCATCACCTTTGACCAGGGCACCCTCATCATGGGCGTCACCGCCGCGCTCGCCACGGGCGTGCCCAAGATCATCTTCTTCCTCATCGGTGTCGTCTTCGGTGGCACGACCTTCTACACGGCCGCCCAGGTGCGCCGCAACCGCCCGCGCACACGCCGCGCCGCCCGCACCGCGCGCCGCCGCCCGCGCGCCGTCCTTCCCTCCCCCACCGCTCCCCTCCCCGCGCGCCCCTCCCCGCAGATCTACATCGAGTCCTACCACGTGGTCCCCGCGGGTATCTGCCGCCAGCTGGTGCGGTACATGACGTGGGCGTTCTTCCTCTCGTGGCCCATCTTCCCGCTCAACTTCCTGGCGGGGCCGGAGGGCTTCGGCTTCTTCAACTCGTCGGGCTCCGTCATCGCCCAGAGCGTGTGCGACCTGATCTCGAAGAACCTGTGGGGGATGCTCGGCTGGTACCTGCACTACAAGGTGCACGAGCACGTGGTCATGCACGGCGTCGTCACCAAGCGCATGGAGGTGGACTTCTTGGGGACGAAGCGCGTGATCGAGGCCTGGGCCGACGAGGACGACCCGGACGCCACGCGCCAGGCGTCGCACGCGGTGTCGCAGCGCCGCTCCATCCGCAACATGCGCACCCAGCTCAAGTCCCGCGGCCGCCGCGTGCGCCCGTCGCTCGACGAGGACGCGGAGATGCCCAGCCACATCGACCAGGAGATGATCAAGCCCATGGTCGCCGGTCCGTTCGGGCCCGTCAAGTCGGACGTGGCGCTCGGCACCGCGCGCGGCCGCCTCCCCGCCGCGCCCGCCGCCATGGCCGCGAACGCCGGCTGGAAGACCACGCCGTCCGGGCCCAAGTACAGCCTGCCGTCGTCGGCCCTCGTGGTGGTCGCCGCGCAGGACGAGGGCACGGTGGCCTTCTTCCGCAGCCAGTTCGAGCAGCTGCCGTGCAGCGTCACCGTGGAGCACATCCAGAACGACAGCGAGGCCATGCAGTGCCTGGGCTACTACAAGTCCATCAACCAGACGGTCGACTTGGTGCTCCTGCAGCCCTCGGTCGCGCAGGCCAACCCCGCGATCGTGCAGGCCGTCAAGTCGAACTTCGGCGTGCCCGTCGTGGCGTTCAGCAGCTCGTCCGCGTCGGCCTCGCAGCTCGGCGCCGACGACAACATCGAGGGCCCCACCCTGGGCACGCCCTTCAACAAGGACGTCCTGGCGCAGGCGCTGTCCAAGCACCACGGCGGGGCGCGCTCCGCCGTCGCGAACCCGATGTACTCGGCCGCCCCCGCGACGCCGATGACGCCGGGCTCGGGCGCCATGACGCCCGGCGGCGCTCAGTACGACCCGGCCATGGTCAAGTCCATGATGGACGAGATCGCGCGCCTCAAGGCCGCCGCCGGCCTGCAGTAGGCCCCAGCACCGCCTCCAATCACCGACCAAGCCACTTTCTGAAACTTGCATACCGGCGTGCATCATCGGCATATCGGGGGTGGTGATCTGACGGGCTTGCCAAGCATGTCGAGACTTGACGAACATCATGACACTGGGATCGAAGCTGTCGGACCCGTGAGCTGGATGCGTGCGGCCGAGCATTACTGTGACACCGCCCGCCTCGCCGTCTGTGGCCGTGCTCGCATCATCTCTACAGCACTGCAGCACCCCGTTCGCACGATGCACGGCGTCTCGCTCACATGACCAGCGTCACGGTGCCTCTCCTCCAGCGCTTTGCCTCGGATTTGATATCCGCAGGGCCGGAATACGTTTGTTGCGAGGCTGAAACGCTGCGGCTGGGGGTGTTCGGATTGGCTGGACCGAGCGCAACGACGGTGCCATATGCAGCATCGGCGCGTGACGCCTGGGCTCGTGCGGCGCAGGCCTGACACCGTTGCGGTTCTCACGCGAGCACGTCACGTTGACGTGCGTAGGATAATGGACTCATGCTCCGAAGCAGAGGCATATGCCCGAACGCTTTTTGCCTCCTACTTGACCTGCGCGCAGGAAGGCGGGGGCGGCGATGTTGGCTCGGGCTGCACCATCAAGCGGCTGTCGACGACAGGCTCCATGACAGGCTGCGCAGCATCTCACCTCGCAGCTCGCCACGGAAGGCATGATCGACCGGCTTGGCGGGCACTGGCTGGTGTCCGGACGTGTACTCGCCCGTCTGACCACCGGTGGACAGGCCCAGGGTCGCCTTCGTTGCCGCCGAAGTCGTCTCGCACACAGGTGTGAGGATCGCGGACGGCTGCGGCGGCCGGCCGCTAGCGGGCGAAGTTGTGGCCCTCTGCTGTACCTGTCCCTGATGCGTCCTAGCTCCTGCAACGATCAGAATGATCAGAGAGACGTGAGGAAAACGAGCGCTCCTCGGACGATGGGTTGCTTGGACCTTGGAGGCAGGCCTGCTTGCATGCCTGTGCCTGTGCTCGCAGGAGTCCTCTCACCTGCATCGCTGGCGTTGACGTGCTGCTTTCCGTCGGAATGGAGGCCCGGCAGCTTCGCCCCGAAACGTTTCCAAGCAGGCTGACCGCCGTTGGGGTTTTCTTGCTCCTGCCGCGCACTGGCAGAGTGGGGGCTCTGAATCGCCGACACGCCCGGATGGGACTGCACCTCCGAAGGGGCGAATCGCGACGACGAGTACGACACCTGCACGCAATTCGACGAACGCATCAATTTGGTTTGCGCATGGCTCAGCCGCAGCGCCTCCAGCGCAGTGGTGACACGCCATGGCCAGCAACGCACCATGGCCAGACGCATCGGCGCGCCCGAGTTGGACTCCCTGACTTCGCGTCGGTGCACGGAAGATGTCGACGCTGGCGGGCCGGCCGTGCCGAACATCGCCTCCGACTTGGGGGCGCGGGGCACCGACGTCGCCTGATGGTTCCCGTGGAGGCCGTGGAGGGACGCCGTGCCCGCGAGCGAGACCGCCGCCTTGGCGGCGCGCACGTCGATGCCGAGCTCGACGTCGGAGGTGGACGCCCCGGGCCGCGCGTTCCCTGCCTCCATTGCCGAGGTCTGCACCGGTTCGCGGGGGCGGTCGAGGGCCAGCAGCGGCGAGGCGAGCAGCTCCATCGCGGACGGTCGCTGCGCCGGGGGCACTTGCAGGCACGCCGTCACGAATTCGCCGGCCTTGGGGGGCATCTTTGCGGGGAGGGTGAAGCGCCCTTCAAGGATGCGCGCGATGGTGGCCTCGCGCTTGTCGTGCAGGAACGGCGTGACGTGGCAGAACATCTCGTACGCCAGGCACCTGCAGCAGCGGGGCGGGACCGCAGGCGATCGGCCGGCCTGGCCCGAGGCCCCCGCGCGACACGCATGGCCGTGCCGCGTCGGGCGGGTGCGCACCCGACGGCCCAGATGTCCACCTTTTCGTCGTAGGGCGTCCTCTGCTCCTTGGGGATCTCGTTGCCGGGCAGCGGCAGCACCTCGTTGGTGATCCCCACCGGCGTGATGCGCCCGCACATGATGACCTCGGGCGCCATGAACTCCAGCGTTCCCACGCGCGACACGCCCTGCACGCCGAGGAGGAGCCGCACGCGGGTGGGGTGCCGCCCCGCGAGGCGGCGCGCGGCGCACGCGGGTGGTTGTGCAGTGGTGGTGCGCACCTGGTCCTTGGAGGTGTCGAGGGCGAGACCCAGGTCGGCGAGCTTGAGCTGCCCCTGCTGCGTGAACACGATGTTCTCCGGCTTGATGTCGCGGTGAATCACGTTGTTCGCGTGCAGGAACGCCACCACCTCGAGCAGGGGCCGCAGGACGCGGTTCACGATCGCCGCCTCCTTCATCTGCACGCGGTGGCTCCGCCGGTACAGGTCCCCGCCGTCCGCGATCTCCAGCACGATGTAGAAGTTGTCGGCGTCCTGCGCGCAAACACAAACCACGACGCAGGTCGGCTCTTGATGTTGGTCTTGCAAACAGCGGCACCGAGACGTGCGAGCCGCGGCGGGCGCAGCGAGGCCGCCAGTCGTACCCGAAACGCGCCCCAGAGCGCCAGCAGGTGCTTGTGTGTGATCGAGCCGTGGATCAGAATCTCCTTCTCCAGCTGCTGCGCCTCGCGGCTGCTCAAACTTCTGCACTTGATCTTCTTCAGCGCCACCTGCCGCCAAGAGAGCCTGTCCACCGCCAGCATCACTTTGCTCTTCGCCCCCTGCGCGGCACGAGCTCCGGAAGTGCGTGCAGGTCGGCGCGGAGCGCTGCTGCTGTCAGTGCATCCCCAGGCACGCGGTGCTCGGGTCGAGACGTCTGCCGCAGGGACGACCCCGTGCGCACGCGGTGGTCCGCATGACCGACTGATTCTGAAGAGGATTCCACGAAAACGTGGCCCAGCACACGCTCGGAAGGGCGTGCGTGGCACTCGCAGGCTGGGGCCTGTGCACCGCTCGCGGGGCGCGCCCGCCAGCCGGATTCCAGGGCGCGTCGCACAGGAAACGGTAGTGCAGGCGCGGGAAGGTGATCCGCTTTTGAAGTTGTCGGCGGAGCGCGACAATCAGGTGCTCGAGGTGTGCAGCGAGGCGACTACCACTGCGGGCGACGCGCGCGTGACAGCGGGCACACAGTACCGGCTTTCCAGCGCTGACGCAGGTGGCATCAGGTGGGGGGCCAGTCGCCGGACACACCGCTCGGACATGCAGGAACGAACCGAGACGGATGCGCTGCACAGGTGAGGCGCAGCGACGGCCGGCTGCCCGCCGACTGGGATTCCGCCTGCCTGATGCCGGCCGATCGAGATCGAAACCGGTCAGAGGGGCGCGAGCGCGAGAGCTCCACGCCCCCGGGCACGTGTGTGCGGAGCCTCTCACCTGGCCCAGAGGAAGCACGATCTTGAACCTCTCCGCATTCCAGTCTTCGGGCCTAGCGACCATGTCCGAAGGACAACCGGGAGCAATATACGGGAAAATACTATCGCCATGTCCGTTTGGAGGCGCCATTGTGCCGTGCAGTCGACCTGGGCCCCACGCGAGGTGCACGCGTCACGAGCACGGCTCCTGCTGCACGTTCCGCCCTATATATGTGCCCGAACGTCTGAGTCGGCTAAGGGGAGCCGCACATGACGCTCGGGCTCGGCAAACCCTTCCCGTACAAGCTGCGCGGCTGCTCGGTGGCCTCTTCAACAATCGCGCGAGCGGCGTCCCGTCGAACCCTGAGCTGGCGCCCTCACCGTCGCGCACAAACGAGTGGCCGACGACGGGTGCAGCGAGCCCACTGTGGCCCGACCTCCGAGCCGCAGACCGTCTGAGACGGTCTCAGACGCGCGGGAGGGGTGTCGCCAGCTCGGCGGGAAACAGGCGCCAGCACTGGCCGGCGCGCTCCGGGGCGGCGCTGCGGCAGAAACGGTCACGACGCACGCGACAGCAGCGATCTCCCATCTGGGTCCGAACACAACGCGACGCCGTGGCGCGACTCCGCCGCCCCGGAGGTTTACTCAGCCTTACCACATGCGTCACGCGATGACGCGAACGAAGTACCTGACCACCGCCGGGCACGCCGCGCCCCGCAGGGTCCTCTGGCGTCCTGGAGGCCGGGCGGCGGCTGCTCCTGCCCTGCGTACCTCGCGGCACCGAGATGCGCACCAGCTGCTCGAGACAGTTCTTTGCTGACCTACGAGCACCCTCACCGCGAGGATGCCGGAGCGACCGAAATGGTACGTTGGCGCTCCCCGCGTGTCACGCCCGGACGTCGCTGGCGTTGTGTTTACATACATGCATTACGTCACTTCATGCGGTCGACGTCCAGGTCGCCGTCCTGCTCGCCAACTTGCACGTCGCGCAGGGAGTACACGCTGTACGTCTTGCCCTTGATCGTCTCTTGAATCAGCTGCTTGAGCGGCGCGAACATGCGCATGGCGGGCCGCAGCGGGTAGTTCACCGACCGGTCTGTGGCGGCCACGCCCAGGTCCGGGGGCAGGAACCCCGACGTGAACCACTTCGCCATGTCGTCCGGCAGGAACGGACCCTGGATGCGGTCCTGCTCCCCCGTGTACCACCACACCGGCTGCTCCGCGACGCGCGTGCACCCGGCCGTAAACAGCTTGCGTGCTGCGGGCGCCTTCTCCACGGCGCCCGCGAAGTGGGGCCCCTGCACGGACGCACACCGCAGCAGGCTGGGTCGGAACGCGCCGCCCCAGGCGCAGGCTCGCGCGCGGTCGTTCGGCGGCGCGAGGGAGGGCGAACGCACCACCTCTGGGGCCCCACGCCCGCGCCCGCCCCCTCCGCGCCCGCCGCCACGCCCGCCCCAGCCGCGATCGCGCCCGCCCCCGTCCCGGCTGCGCCCACCGCGGGGGCGGTCTTCTCGGAAGTCTCGCCCGCGCGGCTCCATGTCGCGCCCGCGGCTGCTGCCGAACCCCCCCGAGTGGTTGCTCTGCTGCCCGCGGTGACCCGACCCGGACGCCGAGGCCCCCCCGCCCCTGCCTCCCGAGGGGGGCTCCTGGAGGCGCGCGGCGCCCTGCAGCGACGCACAAGCGATGCGGGCGGTGTGGGCGCACTGCAAGGTGGCAATGACGATGCTTACGAGGTGTCGAGCGCCAACAGGTGCCAAGTGGGGCTGCTCGCGAGGCACGCGTACCTGCGGTGCCTGCGGCTGCGGCCCGGTCTGCTGCTCGATCTCTTCGGCCCAGGAGGAGATGTGCGGGGGCTCCGGCGCCGGCTGTGCGGCGTGTGCCTGGTTCCCCGACCTATCCACGCTCACCTCCGTCCGAGACGCCGCGCGACTGCCCTTCGGCTGCTCAGCCTGCGCTCGGCTCAGCTGGACGTTGCGAGCGTCAGCTGCCGGGCCCACGCGGGCGGTGGCGTGGACGTGCGCGAGTGCAGCGAACCAGGCGGCTGTGGACATGTGATGTGCAAGTACCTTCCGCTGCTCCGCGAGCCCGTCCTCCGCGTTGGCTGCTGCATGCTCCTGTATCGAAACGGCCGCAACCCGGTCGGCGACCGCGTTGGCGCCCTTGGCGGGAACGCCTGCGCGCTGCGCTGGCGCCGGCGGCGGGGGCTGCACCTCGACGTCCCCCCTGGGCGCGGCCTCCTCGCGCGGCGGGGGCTGGGCGTGCTGCGCGGCCGGCTGCGGATGGCTCGTCTGCGGCTGTGTGCGCGCGCGGAACGCCTCGGACGCGGCCGCCTGCGCCCGGTCGACGGGCATGACCACGTTGTGCAGCGCCATGGGGTGGCCGTGCGCGCCGGGGACCTCCTGCGCCATCGCGGGCCCGGCCTGGCTGTGGATCGCGACGGCCTGCACGCTCACGCCGTGCGACACCGGCGGCGCGAGGTGCTGCGCCTGGCTCACTGGCGACCCCACCTGCGGGCCCATCGAGGCCGCGGCCTGCATCGCGTGGTTCGGGCGCCGCGGGGGCGGGACGACCGCCTGCGGGACCGCGCCCGCCATGCCGGGCATGTGCGACAGGTGCGGCAGGACCTGCGCGCCCGCGGGCACCACCAGCGGCAGCGCCGCGCTGTGCATGTGCGGGACCGCGGGCGCAGAGCTCGCCACGGTCATCTGCACGGGCGCCTGCGCGACGTGGATGACTCCTGCGCGCGCGTCCGGGGGCACTCCCCGCTGTGAGGCAGGTCTGCGGCGCTGGCTCAGGCGTGCGTTGCGAGGGAGGGGCGGCCGCGCACCTGAGCCCGAGGGCATGGCGTTCATGCAGTTCTCGTGGAACGAGGCGTCCGCCTGCAGGGACTGGATGGCGCTGTCGAGGGACTGCCAGTGTCGGTCGCCCAGCCGCCGGACCGACAGGTTGGCCGTGAACCGATCCGGGTACTTGCCCTGCCACGTCAGCATTCTGCTCGCGTCGAACGGGCCCTGCGAGCACGGCGCGATGATGACAGGGCCGGTCAGCGGCAGTGCCGGACGCGTCGTAGGCATCGACGTCAACGTCCCGCCCGTCACGGGGGCCCCACCTGGATGATGCGGTTCGGGTCCTCGTACTGCCACGACACGGCTTCTTGCTGGACGACTCGCATGGTCGACACCAAGGGCGCGAAGTCGGTGTTGGAGCCACACTTGCGCACCTGCGTGGGGTGTGCACGCGCCGGGGCGTCAGCGGCGCGGCGCAGCGAGGCGGCGTGCCCGCGTCGCGACAGGTTGGAGCCAGTGCGATCGGGCGCCGCGTGCAGCACCCCGGGCTCCCCCGCGGAGGCCAGGCACTCGACGGAACGTGCCACGGAAGGAGAAAACCACCTCCGCGCTGACCAGGCCGTGCTGGGCGGGAAACGCGTCCTGGATCGCGGCGCGCTCGGTTCGCTCGTGACCGGACGGCGCAGGCGCGCGCGCGGGCGGCAGGCGGGGGGCGCGTGCACGACAGCGCGGCCGACGTAGGCTTGTGTGGCCTTGGTCGAGGTGCCCTGGCCGGCGCGGGACGACACGCACACGGCACGGCGTCAATTGTCCAGGCGGGCTCTGAACATCCGTGGTGGCCGCGTTGCTTCGCGGCAAAAGCAGCGTGGGGACTGATCAGGCGCCAGTAAACGGTTTGGCTGCTGACCGGACCGTGGAGCTGGCGCGCAGGGGCTCGCGCCAGGGAAATCGGGCCACGCGATCGAGGTGAACAATTCGCGCTCGGCGCTGAGGTCACCGGCCCGGCGCGGTTCGGAACGAGGGCAGCGCGAGCGTCGAGCGTGACGTGACGAGCTAGGCGACCTCTGCGCGGGGCCGACTCACCCCTAGATGCGGTCCACACGCATTGTTCATGTACCACTTCAGGAGAGCATATGGCGGATAGGGCCCGAACGGTCTTCCGTCGGGTCCAAGGCACTCGTAACAGTGCGCTCTCTCGTAAAAAGGGCCGTCCTGGTGGTGCATTGCGCGCGCCATCGCGCCTCGCTCGCCCTCAAGGCCTCACGCCCCCGGGTCTCCGCGGGCGCCCGAGCGGCAGCGCAGCGGGTCGACGGAGACGCTGGGAGACGGCTCCTGGCCGCACCGATGGAAGACGACGCGGAGCGGCGCCAGGGGCCCGCTCTCGCGCCCGCCGGGCCGGCCGCGTGCTCGTCCGCTGCCGAGCCGAGGCCGCTCGACGCGCCGCGCGCAGCTGGCCGTTCGGAGCCGGCGCGGGCTGCCAGAAGTCCCAGCCAGGGCCCAACTCTCGCCGCGCGCGTCCACGGGGCAGAATCTGTAACGATGGCGCGGAACTCGCGAGCAATCTGCCGGGCGGCGTCCGCGCGCGCCTGCCAAGGTTGCGGCGGCCGCCCGGCCCAGGTCTGACCCGGTGCGACGCAAGGACGGCTCACCAGCGCAACCACGCACGCCCACAGGACCCCCCGCAGGCAGGAACACGTCGGCTCAGCGCGCCGGCGGCATGTTCCACCGCACGAGCGCGCCCACGCGTTCCATCCGGGCGGCGAGGGTCCTTGCCTCCGCCACGTTCGGAGCCGCTCAACCGCCTGCACAGCCTCGCTGAATTCGCACGCGCGCCGGCCGCGACCAGGAGCTTGCCCGCCCCGGTAGACGCCGAACGGCGCCGGCGAGGACGTGCGGCGGCGCAGAGTCGAGGCGGCGCGGCGCGCGAGCAGCTAGGATGTTTTCGTCCCTGTTCAAGGAGACCGGTGGCGCGTCGGACAGCTGGCTGGGTTTCGCCGCCGCGGGGAAGAAGGAGGAGGCGGGGAAGCCGAGGAGCGCTCCGCCGGCGTCGGATCCGCCGGCGGCGCACCGTGCGGATGACGCAGGCGCGCAGCGGAAGAGGCGGGCCAAGGCGGACGGTCCCGCTCCGAAGAAGAAGCAAAAAGGTGCGTGACGCCCCGCGATCACGCCGCGTGCAACGGTGTGTATGTGAGTCCATCCGAGGGCCATCGTCCGCCTCGGAATCTGCGGAAGCGACCCGCCTGCGCGCACGTAGGCTGCCGGTGAGGCGGCTGTCACGAAGCAGCGCACCTGTGACGCGCTCCTCATCGCCGCGCCAACCTAGCGCGTGCAGGCGAGAAGCGGACCCGGGCGGATAAGGCGCCCGAGGCGGAACTGCGAGGCGGGACGGGCAAGGCGCCGAGTTCGCCGCCAGTGACGCCTGGCGACGGTGACGGTGCGGCGCCGGCGATCGAGTCGCCGGCCGCGACCGCGGCGCAGCGCGCGGAGGACGAGGCCGAGAAGACGCGGCGGACGGTGTACGTGGGCAACATCCCCCTGGCGAGTACGCGGAAGGACGTGAAGCGCGTGTTCAAGCAGTACGGGGGGGTGGACTCGGTGCGGCTGCGGAGCGTGCCCGTGTCGCTGGACCAGGGCATGCCGCGCAGGTCAGCGGTGCTCGGAGGTGAGGCCGCCGTGAGTCGCGTCGGAACGTGCGTGCGCGCAGCTGAACTGAACTGCGCCGGTGTTGCGAGGCCGTCGGCGGGGTCCTGCGCTGGGCTTCTTTGTGTCGCGAAGGCCCCGTCGCGTCGATGGCCGTGTACGTTGCGCAGGCAAGGTGAACGCAGAGAAGCGTTCGTCGCAGTCGGCGTACGTGGTGTTTGCCACGGAGGCGGCAGCACGAGCAGCGCTGGCCGCCAACATGAGCGAGATGAAGGACCCGAAGAGCGAGGCCGTCAAGCACATCCGCGTGGACATGGCGCGGCCGACAAAGGTGGCGCCCGTCCTTGGAGCCCTCCCAACGCTCCACACAGCTGCCCCGCACCACTCTCAACCCTGGCGCGGCAGCCCCGCGGCCCCCCGCGCCCACTCCTTCGCGCTGTCCCCTAGCCCCCGCGCAGGAGAGCACGGGCGCGCTGTACGACACGGCGCGCACGGTGTTCCTCGGCAACCTGCCGTTTGACGTTGAGGAGGAGCAGATCATCGAGTGGCTGTACTCGGACGCGTCGCTCGAGGAGGCGCCGGAGGTCCGCGACGCCATCGAGGCGGTCAGGTGCGGCGCGTGCGGCGCTGTGCTGCGCGGGCGCCGCGGGAGGGGTGTCGTGCTTGGTCGCGCAGTGATGGCACGACGGACGCTCATCGCCGCAGGTGTGTTCGAGACAAGGACACGAACATCGGAAAGGGATTTGCGTACGTGATGTTCAAGCACAAGAGCGCCGTGCGCGGATGCCTCGCGCTCGACGGCGCGCGCATCGGCGACAGGCCCGTCCGCGTCAACAGATGCGTGGCCGTGTCCGACAAGTGCGAACTCCCCCCGCAGCCGCCGTCGCTTACGTGGCGTGGCGTGCGCGAAACGCGCGGTCCCGGATGCGCGACGCGGCGCTGCGTCCCAGGCGTGCTCGCAGGCTGAAGAACAAAGCAAGCAGACAGTCGGAGAGAAAGGGTGCGGGCGGGCGCGTCGCAAAGGACACGCGCGGGCAGCGCGGTTCGAGGAGCGAGGAACCGCGGAAGGCCAGCGATAAGGACTGGATGGGCGTCAAGGTGCGTTTTTGGCAGTGCATGTTTGTCCCTGCACGTGGCATGTCGGTTTTGCGAAGGTCCGGCGCGAACCTGGCGCATTCCTGTCCGTTGTGCTGCAGGTGAAGAGGTCCAAGGCTGGCAAGCCGAAGGTCACACGGCCTGCTCAGGCGCAGAGCAGCCCGCACAAGGCGCACAAGCCCAGCAAGCCGTCCGCCGAAGGTCCGTCGCAGCGCAAAGCGCACACCGGAGCCGGCGGCAAGCGGCCCGCTGTGGCCGCGCGGAAGGCGAAGAAAGCCAAGGGCGCAAAAGCACCCTGAAGCCCTGCCAGCGTTCTTCCACGACCACAGCATGCAGCTCCGACAGTCGCGCCCTCGCCGCGTGCATGAGCACACAGCGCCAGCGCGTACGGGGGACCACGATACTGCTGTGAAATGACCGCTCTCCGCGTCGTCCCGGCGCCTTTGTCGCCATCATGCGACCCGCGTCAGCACAAGTGCTAGAACGCAGCTACGTCGCCCTCCTCCTCCGACCAACGAGCTCCCCAGTGTCGCCCGTGCCGCCAGCCATGGTCGAGTCGCGCCCCATGATCCACGCTGCACGCGCGGGAGCAGAGACAGTCCAGGTCGCGGACATCCATCTGTCGTGACAGAGGAGCTGCGCACACTGACAAAGCGACGCGATCCGCACCGGGCTGGACACGCGCGCGCTGCATCTGGCACCGCTCGAGCACGGCTGCGCAACGGAAATTGCCTCGACTGTTCGCATCATTTGCCACAGGAGACAAGACAATGGACTAGGCGCTGGCATAGCAGACCGCATCTCAATCGGTGTTGAGGCGCGTACCCGCATGCCCCAGCGCCGTGAGCGTGAGGCCGAGGAAGACGGACGTGCGCGCCCTGCCCTTGATCCCGAGGTGGTTGCAACACTGCGGGGCAGGGAAGTTGCTACCGGTCGCAGCGCAGCAGGAGTACGTGTAGCGGTGCACACAGAGGCGGAGCAAGATTGTGCTAACCTGCACGCTCAGCGGGATGGCCAGTGCGTAGCCGAGAGGGGCCCAGAGGTGCGCTTGAGGCGTCCGTCCCCTGCCTTGCCTAGGGGGCGAGCTGCCGGGCGCTGCTGCGTCCGACGTGGTCGACATCGCACCTCCGCATATGCAATCACGCGGTCAGAGGCCACCCGTAAAGCGCGCGCAAACGACTCTGCGAGCGTGCGATGCCGTGGGTTCCAGCACAGGCAAACTTGCGCTCTGCCCCCACTCAGAACAACAAGAAGCTTATAGGCCTGCAACTGACTCGAAGAGAAGAGGCCCTTCCGAGGATGAGCACGCGGCGAACCCTCTCTCCTGAGGGTGTCCGGCGCACGTCTAGCTTCGTGCACAGCGCGAACCGCTCCACTGGCGCCGCCCTAGCGGCTACTGCCCCTCTGACAACGACCAGACAGCCTACGCTCGCGGCCGCAACGTGCTGCTGCAGCAGGGCGCCGTGGCGCAATCCCGTCTGGACCCTTGTGCGGCTGCCGCGCCGAAGGTGACCGTCACTAACGGTTGAGAGAGACCTTGCTGCACAGCGTCAGGGGGGGTCAGACCCCCTGACTCAGGGGGGGTCTCATGGACGCGGGGGGGATGTGTTGTAGACATGGCGTCGCAAGGGTCCCGTGGATCCCGCCGATCCTGAGCCCACCGGAGAGGGCGCGGGCACGGGCGCAGTCCGTACAGCTGCACACCCGAGCACACACAATATGCAGCTCAGAGGTGCATGTCATCTCAACAAGGCCCCCGTGCAGGACCCATGACGGTAATAGAGCGAGTCTCACAGCCCGCTCTTGCTGCAAGTGCACGCGCACACGGGCGGCGTCGCCGGTTCTGAATGAATTAAAAAGTGTTGCGTGCGCGATTGCGCCGGCTTCATCGCTGCCGCGCCAGCGGTCCGCCATCAGGAGTATCTTCCGCCTCGTGCTCGGGATCGGTCTGCTGTTCCTCGGTCTACTGTTCCTCGGCCGGCTGTTCCTCGGCCGGCTGCTCCTCGGCCG
The DNA here is from genome assembly GCA_916048055.1 of Pedinophyceae sp. YPF-701. Lineage (NCBI taxonomy): Eukaryota > Viridiplantae > Chlorophyta > Pedinophyceae > Pedinophyceae sp. YPF-701. The sequence continues at coordinate 1,316,898 of CAJZHL010000031.1, forward strand.
GCTGCTCCTCGGCCGGCTGCTCCTCGGTATGCTCCGGCTTGTATCCGGCGCGCAATGTGTTGAAGATCTCCTCCTCGCAGGCCAGGTGCCTGGTGCCGCCCACGTGGAGGTCCACGCGCCGCAGCTCGATGCCCGCCTTCTCCTTGGCGGTGTCAACGTAGTAGGCGTCGTTCAGCTTGTCCTTGCAGTCATCGGGGTCGACCCAGTCGTCCACACAGAATCGTCCGTGCTCCTCTTGTTCGCGTCGATGTCCGGGTCGCCGTACAGCGCGAGCGGCCGGATGAGGATGTTGTGCGACATCAGGCGCACGATCATGATGCACTCGGTCACCATCCCTCTCTCCTGGCACTTGTGCACGCCCTCGGGCATGCGCTCCCACGTCCGGTTCACCATGTCCCTGTACTGCGTGAACTGCACCCGGGCAGCCTCGCGGTCGTAGATCCCGAAGTCGTCCTGCACGAAGAACCAGGCGGCTGAGTACCCGCGCGCGCCCAGTATGCCCACGCCCGCCGGCGCCGCACCGCCCTGCGCGAGGTGCTCCTCTGTCGCCACGCGCATGTCCTCCTGGATGCGAGCGAGCGTCGGGAAGGGCCGGTGGAACCACGCGTCGGTGCGTATTCGCAGGACGATTTCGTACGGCAACCCCCCGCGCGCCGTGGCCTCGCGCGTCTCGAGCATCTCCAGGCACATGCGCGTCTTGAAGTGGATGCGGATCTGCACGTGGTGCGTGTCGCCGACGTCCACGTACCGCCCCTCGGGGCGGTACACCGCGTACGGCTGGGCCAGCGCGTTGTTGTCGGTCGAGGTCTTGTCGACGGGCGACAGGCCGAGGTAGACTTTGTCGACGACGCGCAGGTACTGTTCGGCGTGCTCGAGGTCCTCCAGCTGGTAGTCGTAGGTGCGCCCGAAGGCCGCGAAGGTCGGGTCCGCCTCGATGACGAAGAAGTAGTCCGGGTCGAGCGCGTCGACGACGTACTTGTGCGTCTTGTAGTACCCGCGGAAGATGAACCCCCGCAGCAGCCCGGTGACGCACGCCGCGACGGGGGGGAGGGGGGGCGCCGTCGTGGGGGGCGCGGGCGTCTGCGGCGGAGGGGGATCCGTCGGGGGGGGCGCGGGCGTCTGCGGCGGAGGGGGATCCGTCGGGGAGGAGGCGTCTGTCTGCGCAACAGTGCGCCCAGCCCACCAACTGGACGAGGCCAATTGCGTCCTGTGCGGCGCGAGCGCGAGGAGGGCCGCGGATGCGGCAGCTGCAGCCACTGCGAAGATGAAGAAGATCTGGCGGTTGCGCGTCCAGAGCGGCCCGTCGCGCCGTCCGGCCATCATCGTCTCACGATGAGGCAAGCCCGCGGAACTGTCAAGTCGCCCTCAACCACGCCGCGGCGGGCAGCGCTTCGACGCGAGCGTCTTGTCACTGAGCCATGAATGCGCTCCCGGGCGTCCAACCGTTCGCACCACGTACGCTCCTCCGCCCGGGGAGCACGACCCGCAACGCACACCTGGCGATCGGCCAGGCCCGTGGCCACGGAGAGCTGGGAACGCAGTACCGACGCCGTGCGGAGGCCACGTGGACAGCATGCACCAGCGCATCGCCATGACCGAGCATTCGCAGCTCGGGCAGCTCCGGGGGTTGTCAAAGTAGGACCGACACGCCGCGCCCGCGCTGGCCGGGCCGGATCTTCCGATCCACGCGCGGCGCCGTTCGGCAGTGCCGCTCGTGCGACCTGGCCGCGGAGCAGTTTGACACTCTCCAGCCGAGCACATCGGCGAGCCTGTACGCCCGGCCCGGACTGGCTGCACCAGGCTTTTTCGTGGTGCCGCGGGGAGGCGCAGACCGAGGTCAACCATGGTGACTCGCACCGCGCTCCCTCGTTCGTCGACTGGGCTGTCGCAAGAGACGCGATTCAGGGCCCCGGGACCGCGGCACCGCGCCCCCCCCGCGCGACGAGTCCCCTCGGTCGTGCGGCCCGGCGAGCAGCGCTGCTTCCGGCGCACGTGCCAGAGAGTCGTGCCGCCCTCGAATGCAGTGCGACCGGAGAAGCAGGGCTGGCCGAAGCCGCGGGCAATCGTCGCAGGGGGCGGCCCAGCAGGGTCGCTAACTGCGATGCACCTCGCCGCGCTTGGTTTCGAGGTGCGGCGCCCCCCGCGCGCGCCAAGCCCTCTCGATGCCCCACAGCTGCGATACTCAATTCTTCGGCCGTCGAATCAGCGCTGCAAGGTCCCTCGACGTGCGCTCAGTCTGGCGCGTGCGGGTCCTAAGCGCTGCGGCAGTTGCCTCCCCCCTCACCGGCGCGCGGTGCGTGCGCTCGCAGGTCGACGTGTACGACGCCTACGCCGACCCTCACACGGTCGCCCCTTCGAAGACCCGCGCGTACGTCATCGCGCTCTCAGGCCGCGGGCAGGAGGCTCTTGCTGCCGCGGGCATCAACATCGACGAGTGCGAGGGGGCGGTGCGACGTGAGCGCCCGCCCGCACCCGCGCCCCGCTGCGCACCCGCCACCAGCCGCGCCCGCGCCCGCGCCCGGCCCAGCCGGCCGTCCCCGCACACCACCCTCGCGCTCGCCCCGTGTCCGCAGTGGAGGGGTCTGCGCGCCGGAACAGCGACGGGAAGATCCAGCTCAACCCGAGCCCGCTCGACCCCCCGCTGGTCGCGATCGCCCGGCAGGACCTCACTGCGTTCCTCGCGGACCGCGCGGCGGACGCGGGGGTGACCTTCCACTGGAACCGACGCGTGCAGGCGGTGGACGTGGAGGCGGGCAGCGTGACGATCGGCGGGGAGGCGCTGCCGTACGACCTCCTCGTGGGCGCGGACGGCCGGCGCAGCGTGGTGCGGAAGCAGCTCGAGTCGGACGCGCACCTGGGGTTTGAGTGCCGGAAGCAGGAGGACGACATGGAGTACAAGGTGGCGGTGCTGGCGTGCCCGGACGGGGACTGGCGGGAGCTGCTCGAGCCGCGGGCGCTGCGGGGCGCGCGCGGGCGGCTGAGCGCGCGGGACCGGGCGCCGCGCGTGACGCACACGTGGTCGGACAAGTCGGGCCTGCGGACCGTGTACGGGTTCCCGCGGCCGGACGGGTCGCTCGTGTGCACGGTCATCCTCCCGCCGGGCGAGCACGACGACCTCGAGCACCGCGGCGCGTACGCGGAGGTGCTGTCGCGCTTCATGCGGGACGTAAAGCCCGGGGTGCTGGCGGACATCGCCAAGCAGATGAAGGGCGTGTCGCCGGCGACGGGCGGGACGAACGTCTGGTGCTCCGCGCTGCACGGGCCCGGCGTGGCGCTCGTGGGCGACGCCGGGCACGCGATGTGGCCCTCGCTGGGCCTGGGAGCCAACACCGCGCTCGAGACGGCCAACGCGCTGGCCATCGCGCTCAAGGGGTCGCAGCAGGTGTACGCGAGCCAGGAGACGGAGCACGAGTGGATCCGCTGGGCGCTCGAGCGGTTCTCCGGGGAGCACCTGCCCAACGCGCGTGCCGCCGTCGACTTCAGCGCCAACGCGTTCGGCGGGAGGCGCCGCCGCAGCACGACCAAGCCGTCGCTCCTCTGGTTCATGCGCGTCTCCCTCAAGCTCGTGATCTCCAAGGTGCGGCTCGCGCCTCCCGTGAACCCCCCTGCCACACGACGCCGTTGCGTCCATCATGCACACGCGCCGTTCGCTGGTGCCGCCGTCGTCCGTAGGTGCTGCCGTTCGTTAGGAAGCCCGCCGTGCTGCGGATCAACGGCGCGGAGCCCATGAAGAAGCTCTGGAAGGACGACCGGCTCGAGTGCGGGATCTTCAACGGCTCCATCGCCCTGGCGCTGATGTGGCTGCTCGCGTGGGTGGGCATGCAGATCATTCGCCGCATCGGAGCCGCATCGCCCGCGTAGATTTGTCCGCTCGAGGCCGCGAGTGGATCGGCGCTTTGCCATGAATTGTAAACACGAGCAAACACGGGGGTGGCTCCATCACGCCTGACGCACGCCTGCGCAGCGACGGCGATGACACAGTACGGCGCCCTCGGAGCTGTGGCCGCAGCCGACGTGCGACGCGCTTGCAGCCGAGACGGCTGTGCCCCAGTGCCTGCGAACATGCAGTGCTACCTTCGCTTGTGGGCAGAAGCGTGTCAGTACTGACGACGTCACACTCCGAGATCTACCAGTCCCGGCCTGTCTTGACAACCCCTGTTCCGGACCGTCAAACAACAATGAGCCCAGAACGATGCTAGCCCCTCTGCGGGCGCTGTATACTGCTGGTCTGGCCTAGAGCTTCTTCGGGAGGTCGACGGAGACGGGCACGAGGTACTTCTTGTTGTCGAACTTCGCTCCGAGGTTGGTCAGGTTGGTGTAGAAGGTCACGAAGTCCACCTCGTAGTCCGTGCGGGTCACCGTCCGCCGGCTGCGGTCGTACCCGACCTTGCCGTTCTTGAACGCCTCGTCCGCGGCCACGAGGCGCTCCTCCTCCGCGTTCATGTCCGTGGAGGCCGCACCGAGCAGCAGCAAGGTCTGCAAGCACCACGGCACTCAACCCGCGCGTCAGCTCACGCGCCGCCGCCGCGTTCGCGCGAGGTGCGCGCAACGGTGGGCCCTGAACGCACCGGCTTGTACCAGAAGGGCGGCTTGGGTCCGAAACGCGAGATGGGCTCCCCGGCATTCTTGTAGTTGAGCTTGAAGAAGAACTCCTTGATGGTCTCCACGTCGTCGCCCGGCTGCGGCACCGCCACGTTCGGGCCGGCCTCCGTCGCGTCGACGCGCCCGAGGCGCACGGGCCAGTCGGCGCCGAACGCGGTGGCGATGGTCTCGCCGCCCGAGGGGATCTGTGCCTTGTCAACCTTCTGCTTCCGCCACAGCGCGAGCGTGGCGATGCGGCCCGCGCACACCAGCAGGTCCGCCCAGGACACCTCGCCCTGCCCGACCTTGGTGCTCTCCTCGTCGATCTTCGCCTTGATGCCCTTCAGCTTGGCCACCGTGGCGTCCAGGCCCTTGTTGCACGGACGGTCCAGCTCGAACACGACGCTCCTGCGACGCACGCGGGCGGAGGGAGGGGAAGGTGGTCAGGGCGCGGTGCGAGGCCGGAGGCCAAGCTGCCGGGGTTGCTGTGGTTTCGGGGGCGACGGGGGCGCACCCGTCCATGCCGCCCGTCTTGGAGGGCAGGTCGAACGTGGCGGCGTCGTTGAGGACGAGGCGCAGGCAAGTGGAGGCGTCCTCGTAGGTCAGGCCCTCCTTCAGGTACGTGTTGATGCGAGCCAGCATCGCGTCGCGCTGCGCCGAGCGCTGGAAGCCAGACAGCGAGTCGACGGAGATCTGCGCGGGGCAGACGATCGTGAGCGGCGGCGTGAGCGGTCTCTCACATCGCGTAGCTGGCGCTGGGGGACATCACGGCGTTCGCCGCGCCGTTCAGCGAGGGATCGTGGCGGACCAGACATGCGTGGGCAGGGAGCTCACCTCGCCCACCTTCCTGGTCGCGATCTCGCCCTCCGCCATCGCAGGGCTCGCCATCAAGCCCATGAGTGCCCCGCCTGCGCAGCAAAGACCGTTGATCGCTCGCACGCCATGAGAGCCCCAGATCGCAGGATATCCGCAGCGGCGGGCCGCTTTGCAGGCGCCGCGCGCGCTGCTCTGACGGCCAGAGCGCCGTCCGACAACGCTCCCTGATACTTCAGGAGTGCTGGAGCTGCGTGATTAGCGGCATCGGCGCCGCAAACCCGTGTGGCGCGCGCCGCGGGCCAACCACCCGGGAGCCCTGCTGTGGGGGGAGGGGCGCGCACCAGCCAGCATCACGTCGCGGCGCGGGACGCCGCTCGCGGCCGCGCGGACAGAGCGGCGCTGCGACTGCACCGCCGCGGCGGGAGCGGCCACGCGGGTCGTGGCGGCGAACATTGCGCGGGCGGAACCAGTCTCTGGGAAGCGGGGCGGGCGTCGGCTGCGCAGGGAGATCCCGCGAACGAATTCGTGATCGCGATGGACGTGAGCAGGCCTCCGTCATCGACGCCGCGCCCCCTGGAGCCCTCAGGCTCCCTGGCCCTGCCAGGGCGGGTACAAACAAACACCCCTCGCACAGGTGCCCGCGACGACACCCTGCGGCGAAGTCCGCACTCGGGGTGGCCGGGACGCCACGCCGCACGCGCACTCGCATGCCCGTGGAATGCGCGCTCGCGGTTGCAGTGTCTGGCGCCCGCCGCCACGTAGACGTAGTGTTTCATGTCCTTGGTGTCACACGCGCGTGCCGGCCGCCTCGGTCTCCGCGACCGCTGCCGCGACGGCGTCCTTTCTGAGCAGCCTCGGTGTGCCCCCGCGGCCCACCGCCGCCTCCAGTCCGGCGGCCGCGGCGTCGTCCAGCGCGGACCCGAGCGCGGACGCCTGCGCACTGCCCCCCGCCGCGCCCAGCGCCACGCGCGCGATGCAGGCCAGGTCAACCTGCAGCGCAGCCGCAGCCCACTCCCCACGCGGCCCGTCCGCGTCCTTGAACCCCCGCTCCGCGCCCTTGAGCCCCGCCAGACTGACGTGGCACACCACCGAGGAGCGCGTGGCCTCCAGCGGCGCAGACGCCCCCCCGCCGGCCTCCTGAAACATCCTCTCCACCTCGCGCTCGATGTCGCGCCCCCGCGACGCCGCGAGCGCGCTCACGGGGTCCACGACCGGCGCGTTCGAGCGCTGCGTGCTGCCGCGCTGCGCCAGCACCGCCCCCGCCTCCGACCCCGCAGCCGCCAGCAGCCGCATGAGCGCCCTCGCCGGCTCTGCGCACAGGAAGGGGACGCAGTGTTGAACGCAAGCGCGGCGCGTCCGGCGCGTCCCGTGCACGCAGGCGGAGCGGGGGGCTGCACACCTGACGCACACGCGGGCTGCGCGGTCGCGGCGAGGGAGCCCCGCAGCGCAGAGCCGAGGTCCGCGGCGGGGTCCGCCCAGGCGCGCACGTACACGCCGAGCATCGCCGCGGTCGCCGCCGCGCACCAGCGCCCCTGCCGCGGCCTCCCACTCCCCTCCCCGTCCCACAACCCCCCTTCCCCCCCCGGGAACTTCCGCGCCAGGCACTCCGCAACGCTCCGCAACCTCCCCGCCAGCGCCCGCGCGCACAGCGCGCTCGCGAGCACCGCCGCGCGGCCCCCCTCCGCCCCGCACACCTCCTCGAGCGCGCCACGCAAGTCGCTGCACCCGAAGGGCACCGCCTCGCTGCCCGCGCGCTCGCTCGCGGCCCCGAGCGGACGGAACGCGGCGCTCTCGGGCAACACGGGGGGCGGCGCGTCCTCCGGCCACCCGGGCCACGCCGCTCCGGTCCGGGCGGCGCACGCGCGCTGCGTTGTGTGCAGGAGGAGCTCCAGCAGCGACTGCAGGCCGTAGGAGGCGGCGTCCCGCGCGAGGCCCTCGAGAGCTGAGCGCTCGCCGGCGTCCACGAGCGGGGACACCGTGTCGTGCAGGCCCCGGAGCGCGCTGACGGCGGCGGCAGTCCCATAGCTGTAGACGTTGAGCGCCGCCTGCAACAACGCCGCACGGGGGCGCGTGGTGGGGCGAGGCGCTGCGAGGGGGCGCTGATTGCGGGGACGGAGTGAGGGGGGTAACGCGCCTGCACGGCGTCGTGCGCGGCCGCGGGGCCGTCGGCGACGACGACGCTCCACAGCAGGGCGACCGCGCTGTCGCAGGGCAGCGCGAGGTACTGCGCCGTGGCGTGCCGCAGCGTCGCCGACACCACGGCGGCTGCCTCCTCGCCAGCGCCGCACGAGGGCACCGCCGCCTCGACCTCGCGCAGGTCGCACACCACCGCCTGCGCGCAACAGGCACCCAGCGCGGTGTCGCGTCCAGCCACGGCCGTCGACGCACCCGGCGCGCGGGGCAGACGCCACGCGGTTCACCGCACCTGCAGCGCGTGCGCCACCTCGGACGCCCGCCACGCCACCTCCCCTGACGCCTGCGTCCAAAAGACCTCCGTGCCCACCTCCGCAGCCACGTCGCGCGGCGACTTCAGACCCCGCCCCAGCACCACCTCCCGCGACAGCGGCCCCGACGGCGTCACGCCCGCGAGCGCCGCCCGCAGCAGCTCCCCGGCCTGCGCCACCCGCGCGTGCACCGCGCCGTGGAGCGACGACCGGTGCCCCGGGAACATGCGCCCGAACGCGTGCGCCGCGTGCCGCAGGAGCGCGAGCAGCTGCGCCGCGACGTCCTCCGCGATCTGGCTCGCCGTGAGCGGCGCCGAGGGCACCGGCGACGTCGCGCGCGGCGACGACACGGGCGGCGAGAGCGCGCGCGACACCGACGGCCGACCGCCCGGGCCGCGCGGCGACAGCGTCTGCCTCGCCCGCCGCGCGCGCCCGCGCCCAGCGCGCCCACGTCGCCCGCGCCTCCTCCGGCCGCGGTATCCGCTCCGCCACGCCCTCCCACGGCGCGAGCTCCTCGGCCGCCGCCGCCACGGCGCCACAGTCCGCGAGCAGCGCGGCCCCCGCGGCGAGCAGCGCGCACGCGCGCTCGTCGAGCGCGGCGAGGTAGTGCCCCGCGAGCGACTCCGCCTCGTGGCCCATCGCCTCGAGCAGCTCGATCGACTCGCTCGCGGCCTCGCCGCCCTGCAGGATCCTGGCGCGGAGGGCCGCCCCGATCTCCGGCTCGAGCGCGCGGCACTCGGCCCTGGCGGCGCGCATGGCGCCCTGGTGGCCGAACGCGGTGAGCGTGGGGAGGGCGGAGACGTAGAGTCGGGCGGCCGCGGCGGGGTCGGCTGCGTCGAGGGCGGCGCGCATGCGGGCGGGGAGGCCGAGGAGGGCCTGAAGGCGCGCCATCATGCTCTTGATGCGGTTGAGCTCCTCGAGGTCGGTGCGGGAGGCGTGGACCTTGGAGTCGACGGACTGCGAGAGGTCGCGGATCGATGCCATGGAGTCCTGGAGGCCCTCGAGGTTGGACTGCATGCCGCCGAGGGAGTCGACCATCGTCTTGATGGTGTCCGTCGCGTCGATGAACTTGGAGTAGTTCTCGTACACCTGCGGGGCGCGCGCGGGCGGACGGGCGTCTGGCGCCGCGCGGCGGGCGCGGGAGACGGGCGCCAGCCGAGAGGGCGTGCTCTCACCAGCGCCTGGAGCGCCGAGTCGAGCTCGCGCTGCTCGTGCGATATGTTCGAGTGGTGCTTGAGCAGGTCGGAGAGCCGCAGCGACCGCAGCACGCTGGACACGTAGCGGTCCGCGTCGAAGACGTGCGAGTCCAAACCGCCCGTGGCCGCGCTGCTCGGGGCGCGGCTCGCCGTGGCCGCGCGCGATATGCGAAGGGAGCTCGGCAGCGAGGCGTCGGGGGCGTCGAAATCGGAATAGTCGCTCTCGCGCGCCTCGCGCTCGCGCCGGAAGCTTGACGGGGGTCCACCCGCGGTGCCGTAGAACCCCGAGAGCAGCTCGCGGACCCTCCTGGCGCGGTCATCCGCCGCCACGGTCGAGCTCGATATCGAGTCCGCCATGTTCGTCCACCTAGCACGCGCGTCGCCCCATCGGGCTGCACTTCACCAGCGGAAGCTTGCAACGCAACGAGCCGCCCTAGCTGCCGTGCAGAGGATGCTTTCTGCTCGCTCACGCCGGGCCAGAGCAACGCGGCGCTCTGTGCGTCCGTATCGCACGCACCGCACATGAGCCGGAGCGCATTGAACACAGAGTAGTAATTGACCACCCGCGCACGAAACGAAATGCGGGTGTGCTATCGTCCTGATCAAGGCGGCAGCGTGCTAGGAGTACTCGCGCGAAATGCCATGTGAGCGTGCCATCATGTGCCAAGGGAAGGCTCTGACCTGCAATCAGTTAGAGTGAGTGGCGGGCGTCGTCAGCAACAACGCGGCGAGCCGCGCGAGTACTGGACGACGCCCGCCAGCCGACGCGCCGAAGTGCTGGTCCACGTCCTAGGCTGCTTGTACCGGGGGGTGTCGGCAGCCGGCTGGGTGACAGCGGTGACTGAGTCTGCGGCATTGTCCGCGTTGTGTGGCGACGCGCCGACGGCTACTCAGCTCTCCTCGTCATCGCCGTCCCCCGCGCGTGGCCTGTCATGCGAAAAGGGATCATACCTCGGTCTAGCGGCCACGGAATACGCGCATGGCCAACATGTCAACATCGGGGGGGTAACAGAGTGCGTCATGTGTGCGGGCATGGCTGGATAGTTCCGAGCCAGCTTCGCAGCGCCGGGATCATGTATGAGGGTGACGAGTTGCAGGGCGCCGGGCACGCCCTGTCAGCAGGTTGGCCAGTATGGTCTGCAAACTGCACGTGGCGACGCACGAGGTCAGCCAGGCCCGCCGGCGTGGCAGGGCCAAAATGCGGGCTCGGGTGCGTCCGGCAGGCGGCGCGGTGGATCGCCAGGACCTGTCGCATGCAGTAACCTCGATGCGCACGCATGCAGCGCATCATGGCCGACATCTTGGCTACGTAGCTGTCGCGGTCAGTCACCTCGCTGGACACGCGGATGTGTTCGGTGCGGACGATGTTGTAAAGGTGTCGTCGCAGCAGCGCACACGAAGCGTGGGGGTACTGTATGAGGTGAATGTTCTCAGGAAACAGACCGGGTTTGTCATAGTGCGAGATCAGGAGGAAGCCCTGATATTCGGGATGCGGACGCACGCGGAGGTCTAGGAAGGAGACACCGTCGAGCGGGTTCGCTGGGGCGTCAAATTCGACCTCAAGACAGGGGGGGTACATGTTATGTATACCAGAGATGAGATCTACGATCGACGACGGGGTTTCGGGGGGCGGGGTGGGGGGGCGGGGGTGGGTGTTGAAGTAGCGGTACAGTGCGTTCGCGAGAGAGAAATTGTCGTCGATGTAGCGCCTGGAATAACGGAAAGACCCCAAGACCTTCAGCCAAGCGACGTCGCCAGTGCTCAACCAGCGGTCGCGCAACTGGCAGAGGAACGCGAGCTCATGCCGGAACATGTAGCAGTTCGCGAGGTGGGGGGAGGCCGAGCGCCCCATGGGCACACCGCAGGTCTGGTGATATACGACGCCCCCGAACACCACGTAGGCGCGTTTGACGAGGATGTGCACGAGACCATGAAGTTGCTCGATGCTCGGTGCCCATTTCCCAACCATGCCGTCCGCGTCCGGCCGCTGCGCCACCCACCACCACGTCTCCCTCGCGTCAAACGCGGGTTGCAAGTCGATCAGGAGGTGTTGCCCTGGATGCAGTGCAAAAACAGCGTCGATGTGTTCGATGACGCAGTCGATGAGGCCGGTCCCGTGGTCCGCGCTCGTCTCGTGCCGGATGTGCGGGTAGAGCCGCTTGATGTCGGCGCCCAGCAGCAGAGGTGGTTGTTGAGCATGTATCGCTGAGCGTGGTGGGTTGTCATGTAGATACGCGGTCACCATGTCACGCATGCCGCGGCTGGAGTCCACCAAGAAGGGCGCGAAGCTGCTGCAGAGGTCCTCCGGGACGCCGTCGAAGATGGAGCTCCAGACCTCCACGAGGGTGGCGTGGCACATGAGCGCGCCTAGGGCCTTCGTCAGCAGCTGCGCTGCGGGGCGCGTGATGTCGCTCGAGCAGTCCGAGATGTACCGCACGTCCACCTTGGCCTTGTGAAGCTTCATCGTCCCGTAGTAGTGCGGTAGACCACCGCACTCGCGTTCGGTGCGTATTCCTGGTAGCTGCAGGTTGTCCAACATAGCCTCCGTCGTGTTAGCGACGTTCACCACGTGCCTGGCATGCGTGATGTTGGCATTTGCCGGCTCGTTGACAGCGAAAGCGTCGTTGCTGTGCAGGGCGTGCAGGAGGACCTCGATGTAGGCGCGCCGACACACGAAAACCAAATTCCCGGCGTTCTTGTCCATGGTCGTGATGGTGAGGCGTGGCGCGTCTCGCCGCAGAGCCACGCGATCGTCGGGCTGAATGGCCGCCAGCGGCGGGGGCCATGGAAGGCGGAACCCGGGTTGAAGAGCGGGTTGGAGTGCCGTTTGCGTAGCAGCAAGTATAGCATCAATGTACGGCATGCACGCTGCCGCGTCCATGTCGGCGGCCTTGCTGACGCGTTTCGTCCACCCGAGCAGCGGCTTCTGGTAGGCTTCAACGATGCTAGCTACGGTCGCGCTCGTGGCTTGGTGCAGCTCCGGGACGTGTCGGTGCTTGGCACCGCCGACGGCGAACAAACGGCGGTACGCGGTGCTCTGGATGCCCGCCGCAGCAGGGTCCAGCGTGCAGAGGTGCCGCACAGGCTCGCCGTCGATCTGCCAGTAGGGGTCCTCGAGCGTGAAGTGGCGTCGTAGGTCCGGTCCTTGGTGTTGCGCAGAGTCGCACTGCGTCGCCATGATGTCGTACAGGCGACTGCGTGCAAACTTGGCAACTCCGCTGTGCGTGCACACCGAGCGCGACAGCGGTGGAAACCTGACCGAATAGCGCGGGGCCACCAGCAACAAGCCATCCATACCTTCGCGGATACGCTCAGGTAAGAGGTTGAGAAAGTCATCATTATTGACGAGGGTTTCGAGGGGGGCGAGGCTAGCCAGGGGGGTAGGGAAGTCGTGGATCATGAGGGTACGGCTCCCGAGGTCGATGTCTGCGACGGGAGGGTAGTGGTGGTTGATGGCGGCCTGCAAAACGGTGCGGGCACTGTCCAACATCTGCTGTGTGTAAAAGGGCTCGTCGAGACCCAGGTTAAGCGCATCGGGATGCATGTGCGACACGCAGTGATGGAGGGAGAAGAGGTATTTTCCGATGTTCGCTGCCGTGCAATGGTTCACCGCGCGTCTCCAATGATCGTGCTCTGTGTCGCCGGCGCGGCGGAACAAAACAACGTCAAGTAGGAGGCGAGTCTGGTAGATATACTCGCGTGTACCGAGGCGCGGAGACATGCCTGCGATAGCGGGGGGCAGGGACAACGCTGGTGCCGTAGTTGTGAGGCAGTTGTCAGCGTCGAGGTGGATGGTACGTTGATGCGTGGAGGAGATGGCAAACGTTGGCTGGAAGAGGGTCGCCAGCGCTGGGAGCCCACTCGGGCCGGGCGGGACGGGGAAGTCGTTGTGGGGGATCGCTACGGGGTGGGGGTCAGCGGCGATTTGGAACGCCAGGGGGGATAGAGGCCATGGGGCAGCATCAGAGTGGCCAGCTCCGTAGCCGAAATTCCACATGCCCTTGCAGTAATTGAGGCCGCCGGGGTATGGGGAGCCCAGACAGCGTATCATGGTCTGCTCCCAGGCCAGGGAGTAGGTGCGGAACTTGTGGAACCAGGCCTTCAAAGCGTCCGGGCTAGTCGCCGGCGGGATGGGCACCTGGCGTGCGAAATTGATGCGAAAGAGGGGCACGATGGTGAAGTCGCGCCACGGGACATGGCCGTTCGGCGACTGCGCCCACACTCGTCGCATAAACTCGTAAAGCGGGGGGTGCACGGCGTTCGGATGGTGCGTGAATGCTGCATCAAAGTGCTCCTGCAGTCGTTCGATCGCTGTGCGTTATGTCTCCCCGACATAGTAAAAGAAGGGGTATTTCCGGCACAAGAGGACATAGACAACCCCGCGCGCCGCAAGCGGGGGGTTTGCCGTGACCGATGGTAGCGCGGCGAGGTCCGAGAGCGCCGGCGGGGGCGGTGGGAAAGGAGCGCTCGGTGGGGGGCACGGGTGCGGGTATGCGGGCGCCCGTTCGTCGCGGGGCACGTAGTCCCAGTAGGGTCGAGGGGCTAGTGCGGAGGCGGGGTGGGAGGGTGTGTGGTGGGGGCTAGGAGGGGGCCAGGCACGGGGAGATGCCTGCGGAGCAATAGCGGCCGCGCTGCGGCGTGCGTGCGTGATGCTGGGTCGAAAGTTCGGGTCGTGGTCATTTAGATTTGCGACATGGTGGAACAGGGTGCCATTCGAAAGGTGGCCACGCAGCGTGCGCGCCTCGGCGGTGCCGGCCTGGTCGCTGAGACGCAACGCTGCTTGGAGCCGTTTCCTCCGTCGGCGACCGATTGGAGTGCGCATGGTGAGAGGTTTTGGGGGTGAAAAGAGGGTGGTGTGCGGAACTAGACCGAGGATGCAGTAATCAAGCCACGACGGGAGGGCGACGATGACGGGGAGAGCTCTACCTAAGTTGCGCGTTCCTAGCACGCCGGGCGGTGAGCCACGGACGTGAGACGGCGGAGTCAGTTAGCCGGAGGCAGGCTCGTCTACGCCGACGGTTGAAGGCCGGAGTAGGGAGGTAGCTCTCAGCTGGCACTGCGCCAAAGCCCCAGGTTCGAGGCCCGGCGCAGCACAACACGACACACAGAGTAGTAATTGACCACCCGCGCACGAAACGAAATGCGGGTGTGCTATCGTCCTGATCAAGGCGGCAGCGTGCTAGGAGTACTCGCGCGAAATGCCATGTGAGCGTGCCATCATGTGCCAAGGGAAGGCTCTGACCTGCAATCAGTTAGAGGGAGTGGCGGGCGTCGTCAGCAACAACGCGGCGAGCCGCGCGAGTACTGGACGACGCCCGCCAGCCGACGCGCCGAAGTGCTGGTCCACGTCCTAGGCTGCTTGTACCAGGGGGTGTCGGCCGCCGGCTGGGTGACAGCGGTGACTGAGTCTGCGGCATTGTCCGCGTTGTGTGGCGACGCGCCGACGGCTACTCAGCTCTCCTCGTCATCGCCGTCCCCCGCGCGTGGCCTGTCATGCGAAAAGGGATCATACGCATTGAACACACTCCCCCCCCCTTCTACGGGCCTGACGCCGCACAGCCCCCCACCGGCAGCAGAACGCGGTTCGCACGAGTCGCTGCCCGCGCCGCTGTGTCGCGCACGTCCTGCTGCCGGTAGGCCTATCGCATGGATCACTCACACGCGGCAATCACTCCCGCCTCCCCGCGCTGCGCGGCCCGTCCGCCAGCGGCCTGGTACTTTGCGATGAGGTCGGCCTGCACGTCGGATCCGACGGGGGAGTGCTGCGCGTACTCCATGCTGAACTCCGCCTGGCCCTGCGTGATGGACCGCAGCGCCGTCGAGTACCCAAACATCTCCACGAGCGGCACGCGGACCTGCGCGCGACCAGAGGGTGCCAGAGTCAGCACGCCGTGCCTCGCGACAGGGAGCGCTTGCTTGCACGCCGCGTGCTGGGAGGGGGGGTGTTCGCACCATGAGGACGCAGTCGTCGGCCTCCTGCGTCGAGTCCACGATGACGCCCTTGCGCTTGACGAGGTCGGACATCACGGTCCCCTGGAACTCCGCGGGCGTGCGCACCTCGACCTCCATCACCGGCTCCAGGATCACCGGCGCGGCGCCGGCGTATGCCTCGCGGAAGGCGTTGGCCGCGGCGATCTTGAACGCGAGCTCGGACGAGTCCACGGGGTGCGACTGCCCGTCGAGCAGCACCACGCGCACGCCCTCGACCGGGTGCCCGACCAGGTGGCCCATGCCCACCGCCTCTTCGAAGCCCTTCTGGATGGCCGGGATGAAGTTCGGCGGGATGTTGTTCCCGACCATGCCGTTCTCGAACTCGAACTTGGTCGGGTGCCCCTCCGGGAGCGGCTCGATGTACCCGATGACGCGGCCGAACTGCCCCTGCCCGCCCGACTGCTTCTTGTGCAGGTAGTTGAAGTCGGACCGCTGGCGGAGCGCCTCGCGGTAGGACACGCGCGGGTTGCCGACGATGCAGTCCGCGCCGTACTCGCGGCGCATGCGTTCGACGTAGATCTCGAGGTGCAGCTCGCCCATGCCCTTGATGATGGTCTGGCTCGACTCTTCGTTGAACTCGACGCGGAAGGTGGGGTCCTCGCGCACGAAGCGGTTGATGGCCTTGGAGAACGCGGTCATGGAGCCGCGGTCCTTGGGCGTGATCGCGAGGCTCATGACGGGCTCCGGCACGAAGAGCGAGGACATGCTGTAGCGCACGGTGCCGTCGGTGAACGTGTCGCCCGACGCGCAGTCCACGCCGAAGAGCGCGACGATGTCGCCCGCCTGCGCCTTGTCGATGTCCTCCATGTCGTCGCTGTGCATCCGCACCAGCCGCGACGCCCGCACGCGCTTCCCCGTGGTGACGTTGAGCATGGTGTCGCCCTTGGTCAGCGTGCCGCTGTACATCCGCATGAACGTCAGCTGCCCGAACCGCGACTCCTCCAGCTTGAACGCGTACGCCACCATCGGCCCCGACGGCGACCCGGGCAGCGTCAGCTCCGCCTCCCCGGCCTGCGCGTCCAGCGCGGTGTTGGCCACCTCCAGCGGGTTGGGCAGGTAGTCCACGACGCCGTTCAGCAGCAGCTGCACGCCCTTGTTCTTGTACGCCGACCCCATGAACACCGGCGCGAACGACCGCGCCAGCACCCCGCGCCGGATCGCCCCGGCCAGCTCCTCACCGCCCACCTCCTCCTCCATCAAGAACTTGTCCGCGATGCCCTCGTCCACCTCGCCGAGCGCCTCCACGAGCGCCGACCGCGCCTCGCGGATGCCCTCGTCGAGGTGCGCGGGCCACTCCACCTCGACCACCTGCTCGCCCTTGGGCCCCTCGAAGCCGTACGCCTTCATGCGCACGAGGTCGACCACGCCCTGGTGCTGGTCCTGCAGGCCGATCGGGTACTGCACGGCCGCCGCGTTGAGCTTGAGCTTCTCGCGGACCTGCGCGATGACGCGGAACGGGTCGGCGCCCGCGCGGTCGCACTTGTTGATGAAGCACAGCCGCGGGACGTTGTAGCGACGCATCTGGCGGTCGACCGTGATCGTCTGGCTCTGCACGCCGCCGACGGAGCACAGGACGAGCACCGCGCCGTCCAGCACGCGCAGGGCGCGCTCCACCTCGATGGTGAAGTCCACGTGCCCCGGCGTGTCGATGATGTTGATCACGTTGTCGCCCCACCGACAGTGCGTCGCCGCGGACTTGATCGTGATGCCCTTCTCGCGCTCCAGCTCCATCGAGTCCATCTTCGCCCCCACGCCGTCCTTCCCGCGGACCTGCAGCGCGCAGCCCAGGTGCGGGACAGCGTCGGTGCGGGCCGGGGCGCGAGGCCGGCGCGCGCACGCCGCCGCGGAGACAGTCTCGTGCGCAGATCGCTGCGTCAGGCACGCCGCGCGAGGACCGGCGCGACGCGCGGGCGCCGAGGGAGAGCGCATGCTGCTGCGCCGCCCGCGTGCCCAGCGGGCCGCGTGATTCGACGCACGGCTCGGGCGACTGCCCCTCCAGTTCCAGCCCAGTCACGCCGCAGCGACAGCGGCCCGCCACGAGCTGCGAGCACGGCGGCGGCGGGGCAGCCGTGCTGCGGGCCCACCTCATGGATGTCCGTAATCCGCCCCGTGTAGTACAAAATGCGCTCCGTGAGCGTCGTCTTCCCGCTGTCGATATGCGCGCTGATGCCTATGTTGCGGATCGGCGCCCTCGACTGCCGCTCCTTGTCCGTGGGCGGGTGCAGCTTGGCGGCAAACGAGCGGCTGGCACTGCACACCCGCCACGGAGCAGCCCACTCCGCACCGCGCTCGACCGGGGGCGCCAGACTGCGGAGCGCCCGCAGAGCGCGCCATCCGCGCTGCATATCGCGTCGCGGCCCGCGGCGCTGCCGGCCCCGCGCCCAGCGTCTCTCCTCTGCTGCGCCACCTAGGGTTGTGCCGCCACACGGCGCGGTGCGGGCGTCACGGACCTCGCGCGCACGCGCACGTA
Organism: Pedinophyceae sp. YPF-701; assembly: GCA_916048055.1. Classification (NCBI taxonomy): domain Eukaryota; kingdom Viridiplantae; phylum Chlorophyta; class Pedinophyceae; species Pedinophyceae sp. YPF-701. The sequence goes on from CAJZHL010000031.1 coordinate 1,334,396, forward strand.
CGCAAACGACGCCGCGCCAGCGCCCGGCGCCGCCCCAGAAGGCGGGCACGTCCGCTCCGGGCCTGGGCGGGCGGTTGAGGGGGGTCAGGAGCCGGTCCTAGCAGTGGCGCTCGCAGCGCCGTAGCCGCGCCCGCGCGGGGCGCCGCGGCACTCGCTGCACGGAGACAAGATGAGCGACACTATTTCGGAGTTCACGGACCTCGGGTCGGTCTACGGCGCCGCCGGGAAGGAGGCCGCGCAGGAGCGGTACCAGCTGTTGAACGAGTCGTTCGTGCGCAAGTTCGGGGCCGGCCCGGACGTCTTCGCGCGCAGCCCGGGTGAGCAGCCGCCCCGCAGTCCTGCCGACGCCGCGGCTCGCCGGCCCGCGTCCTGCGCCGGGCGGGAGCGCTGTTGCCCTGCCTGGGCCTTGATGGCCGTGCAGCGGCCCCGACTTCGCGTGTCACTGCGATCCACCTGCGTGCGATGCTCCCCACTGCACGAGGAAGGCCGTAGGCGCACTGCCTCGGCCGTTTCGGACGCGCAGCGTGCACCGCACCCCTTGGCAACCTAACTGCTCCGCCAGCGCCACGTTCTGCAGGCCGCGTCAACCTGATCGGCGAGCACATCGACTACGAAGGCTACGCCGTCCTCCCCATGGCCATCAAGCAGGACACGGTGTTCGCTATCCGCAAGTGAGCCGGCTTCCCCCCTCCCTACCACGCCACCGCGCGCGCGCCCGCGGCCTGCACCCACGGCCCTCCCCCGCCGCGCACGCCTCGCGCACTCCGCCTCCGAGTCCGCGACTCCCGCCGCGAGGCCCGATCTCCCACAGCACCCGCGCGCGCGCGATTCCCCGCGCCCCCGCGCCTGCCCCCACCCTCCCGTCGCCCGCGCTCCGCCCGCGCCCGCAGGGGCGGCGACTGCCTGCACCTCGCGAACCTGGACGAGAAGTACGAGGACAACAAGTTCCCGACCGACCCCGCGCAGCCCGTCGACGTGGGCAAGCACACGTGGGGCAACTACTTCCTCGCCGCGTACAAGGGCGTGTACGCGCACCTCGAGGCCCGCGGCATGCCCGTCCCGGAGCCCGTCGGGCTGCAGGTCATGTGCCACGGCCAGGTCCCCACGGGCTCGGGCCTCTCGTCGTCCTCGGCCTTTGTGTGCGCGGCGTCCATGGCCATCCTCGGCGTGCACGGCATCCAGCTCACGAAGCGCGAGGTCGCCGAGTTCACGTGCACCACGGAGCGCCTCGTCGGCACCGAGTCCGGCGGCATGGACCAGGCCATCTCCATCATGGGGCGCCCCGGGGTGGCCATGATGATCGAATTCAACCCCGTGCGCGGCACCGACTGCCCGCTCGGGGAGGGCGCGACCTTCGTCATCGCCAACTCCCTCGCCGTCAGCGCCAAGGCCGAGACCGCGCCGTACAGGTGCGCCCGCCCCGCCGCGAGTGCCGTTGCGTCTCCTTGCAGGCGCGCGCCGGCGGGGCGCCGTGGCCCCGGTCGCGCGTCGGTGCTCGCGTGAAACGTGCGAGCGTGCGTGCGTTCGGGCGGGTGCGCGCAGGTACAACATGCGCGTCGTCGAGTGCCGGCTGGCGACGGCGTGCCTGGCCATCGCGCTCGGCGTGGCCCCGGCGGACGCGGTGAAGATGAAGACGCTCGTCGAGCTCGAGCCCCTCGTGCAGGCGCAGCTCGACCAGCAGCCCGCGGGCGACGAGGCGAAGCTCGCTGTGCTCAAGGCGGCGGCGAAGATGGCGGGCGAGAAGCTGCACGAGGCGCTCTACACGCAGCAGGAGGTGGAGGACATCATCGGGATGAAGCTCGCGACGCTCTTCTCCGGGAACGACAACAGCCTGCGCGTCCTCCAGGCCGCGACCAACACCGGCGGGTTTGCCCTGCAGCAGCGCGCGCGCCACGTGCGACCCCGTCCCCGGCACCGGCTCGCCCGCAGCGGGCGCACGAGCACGCGCCGTCGAGCGACCGCTACCTCCGCACCGCGCCACGCACAACACAACACCCCCCTCTCTGTTTCTGGGCAGGTGTACGAGGAGGCCGCGCGCGTGCTGGAGTTCCGCGGGGTGTGCAAGACCCCGCGCGAGCCTGCCGCGGCGATGGCGGAGCTCGGCGCGCTGATGGACGCCTCGCAGACGTCGTGCCGCGACCTGTACCAGTGCTCGTGTCCGGAGCTGGACGAGCTGGTGGCGGTCTGCAAGGCGAACGGCGCGCTCGGGAGCCGGCTGACGGGCGCCGGGTGGGGCGGCTGCACGGTGTCGCTCGTGACGGACGCGCAGGTGGAGGACTTCATCGCCGCGGTGGAAAAACAGTACTACGCCAAGCGCGTGGAGGCGGGCGTGGTCAAGGCCGAGGACCTGGGCAAGTGCGTGTTCGGCACCAAGCCCAGCCAGGGCGGCGCGATCCTGCGCCTGCCGAAGTAGGCCCCCGCGCGCTCAGTGCAGTCATTTTTTTACAAACGCGGTCTGCGGCCGAGGGGCCCGGCCAGACGTGCCGGGCCCGTGCCAGCGTGACGTCGACCGCGAGCCCTGCCTTAGTATGTGTGTGTGTGACCCGGAACACTTCCCGGAAAGGACCACCTGGTCGCGTCAGTGCGCAGCAACAGTGAACGAGCACTGTGTGACCTATCAGTCGGCCCGGCACGTCGTGCCGCGCCGCTTGTGCCCCACGACGTCACGCGCCGGCGACGCCCTTCGCCCCGCGCAGGAGCAGGCCCAGCGCGAGGCCCAGGACTCCGCCGCCCACGTGGGCCGAGTGCCCCACCCCACTGCCCGGCTCGTCCACCATGTAGGACACCTCGAACAGCAGGTGCAGGAGCGTGCCGACGACGGCGGGCATCGGGGGCGTGGGCACGCCGGACACGCTCAGCGACAGCGGCGCCAGCGGGCGCAGGACCGTCAGCATGGCCAGGAGGCCCTCCACCGCGCCCGACGCACCGAGCGCGTACCGCAGCGACGCGATCGACGGTCCGAACCACCTCTTGAGGAAGCCAGGTGCGTCGCCCGGCAGGTCGAACGCCCTCCACATGTCGCCCACCACGCCCCCGCCGCTGTTGGCACCAAGTCGCGACCCCCTGCACGCGACAGGCACACACACCATGGATGCGTGAGATGAGCGTGCGGGTCGGCGCGGAGCTCTAACAGACACTGCCCGGGCACACGTGAAGGCACCCGCGTCAGGGGCCGGTCAGACCTTGCGCAGGCGGGCACCGCACCTTTCCCAGGCCAGCCACGCCTGGTTCCCGACGACCCCGCAGACGAGGTACGCGGCGAGCAGCGCGCCGCTGCCCACCTCGGCGTCGACGGACCGGGCCACCGTGACGAGCGACGCCATGTTCGCCAGGAGGTGGAAGCGCTCCTGGTGGCTGAACGCGGCGCCGACGAGGGACCACCACCGCCCGCTCTCCTGGTTGCGCACCGACACTGCGCTACCGACGAGGGGGGCGGGCGTCCGTGACGGCGCTGCGGCGCTGCGGAGGGCGTGCGCATCGCGCGTCATCGACGGGCGCACCTGTGAAGTGGCGGTGCATGTCTGCGCGGTCGATCTGCAGGCCGGAGTGGCGGTCGTACGGCCCCCAGGGCGTGCGGCCCTTGCCGGCGGACTGCCACATGAGGAAGACAACAACGTTCAAAGCGACGAGAGACCCGACGGCGCCGTTGCAGCTCACCGCGTGTGACGCGCGGAAGAAGCCCCGCGCGAGCGTCCGCAGCGCCGCAGTCACCTGCGGTTCGCGTGCGCGGCACAGCGGTCGTCCACACACATGGCTGCGTGGAAGTGGGCGTCAGCACGTGTTGCTGCGCTCTACGCGCGTCCTCGCGCACCTTGCGCGGCAGTCGTCGGAGAGCCGATGATTCCCTAGCGTACGAGCCCCTGAGGATCCGTATCCGCCTGTCCGCGTCGTCGTCGCGCCCCGCTGCGCCGCCCGCGCCCCGCCCCTGGGCGCCGTCCCGAGCGCCCGCACCCCCGAGTCTGTGCGGCCGTCCCGACCACGAGCCGTCCCCTCCGTGGCCACCGCTCACGCGCCCGTACAGCCACCACAGCCCCCTCGTGGCCAGGAAGAGAACCCCTCCGACCACGATGCATTCCGTGAGCGTCGGCAGCGGGCTCTCGCCAGCGGCAGAGGCCATGGCCGGCGCGGCGCCGAGCACGTGGCCTCACGCGAGGGGGCCCATCGGGTCGACGGTCACGTGGAGCTGTGCCCCCGCCAGCACCACACGCTCGCCAAGGCCCAGCTGTCTGCACAGGCCGCTAACCAACCGGCGAGCGGGTGGATTCGACTTATGGCACAGACGGGCACTTCAGTTGCGTGCGGAGTCGTTCTCGACAGTCTCCTCGCCGGGCGACGCTCAAGACGGGCAGGGGCGCTGCCCAGCAATAGTACTCCACCGCTCAACCCCCAGCCCCGAGCACTCACCGCCCCCGACAATGCAGCGCTCGGCGCCCGCGTCACCAGACCCGACCTCGATCTCCGGCGGCAGGGCGGTGCGTTCCGCCTGTCGCCGTCCATTCTATTCCCCCCCGCCCCGCCGGGTAAGACCAGCAGTTGAGGGCTCCGCGCCTGCCACGCCCGACGGTCCCGCCCACAGTGTGCGGCGCGTCCCGTGCCGCCGTGCACTTTGCGCCGCAGCACGTGGTATCGCTCCGACGTCCTCTCGCCGCGATTGTCTGAATTGGCGACACGGCGGGTTTGATCTGGCGCTCGCGGGATCTCCCCGCGGCCTGGCGCACCTGCGCTGGGCGTGACACCTAGGACGCGGCGCGGGAGGCGGCTTCGTTGTCTGCGGGCCGAGGCGCCATGAGCAGCGCGCGCGCGCAGCGGGTCGCGCGGGCACTGCGGTCGCTTATGCCTCCAACAGCGGGCAGCCAGGGCGCGGCGGCGTCGGCTGCAGCGGCCGAGGTCGGCGCGCGGCGCGCGTGCCACCTCCACACCTGTATGGCTCCGACGACGCTAGGTCGCCTGGCGCGCGTGTCGTCCGCGGGCGGCAGGAACGGGCTGTTGGCTCACACCCAGACCACCTCGCCCGCGCAGCGAGCGGAATATGGCAACAGGGGCTTTTTCGGATCCGCCAGGGACTCCAAGAAGTACCACGAACGCAAGCTGCTGCAGTGAGCGCCCCTCCAAGGCCCTGCGCCGCCGTCGCCCGCCGCCTGCCCACCTGCCAAGACCACCAGCCCTAAGACGCCTCCAGGCCGCGCGCGCCCTCGGCGCGGCCCGTGCGCCGCCCGCAGCGCCATCCCCTCGGCCCCAGCGCCGCCGCTGCGCGCGCGCAACGTCTCGCCGCGCGCTCGCCGACGACTACGGCCACGGTCGCTCCGCACCAGCACGACGCGTGCGCGCGTCGCCGGCGTGGCCCGCAGCGCGCTGCGAGCGTCGCGTCCGCCCCGACCGACCTCTCCGCGTCGCCCTGTTCCGCAGTTACTCGCCGGACCAGCTCTACAGCGTCGTGTCGGACGTCCCGAAGTACAGCAGCTTTGTTCCGTGGTGCGTGGGGTCCAAGGTCGTGGGGAACGAGGGGGAAAACGTCATGCTCGCCGAGCTCGAAGTCGGCTTCCAAATGCTCAGCGAACGCTACACCTCGCGGGTGCGGTCCCGCGCCGCACGGCGCCTCCCACGCATGCGCACACACGCCCCGCCCGCGCGCGCCCGCGACCCGCCGCCGCGCGCAACGATCCCGCCGCAGGTCGAGCTCGAGGAGGGGCGCGCGGTCAAGTCCCGCGTGGTCGACTCGGCGCTGTTCCACCACCTCGACTCGACGTGGCGGATGCTGCCGGGCCCGCGGCCGGGGACGGCGTGGCTGTCGTTCGAAGTGGACTTCTCGTTCGCGTCGCCGCTGCACGCGCAGCTCGCGCACGTGTTCTTCGACGAGGTGGTGCGGCGCATGATGGCTGCGTTCGAGGGGCGCTGCGCGGAGCTGTACGGCGGACCCGTGCACGCGAACGCGCGCCGGCGGGCCAAGCAGCACGGGTGAGCGCGCGGGCGCGGGGGGCAGGCGGACGCGCGCGCCGTGCCGCGTCGCGCAGGACGACGCGGCTGCTGTGAGCGTACATGCCGCCCGGTGATGGCGCGTCGCTCGAGTCACGAAGGGCGAGCCGAGGGGAGGCGCGTGGCGCCCCGTGAGCTGCACCGCGCAGGCTGGAGCGTCGGCAGTGAGGGCAGCGTGCGATTACAGCTCCGGGGGAGTGTCGGCGTCGCTGCTACACGTACCGCGTGTGGCTGCCGCGCTGCCACTCGTCGAAGAGCTCGGCGCAGGACGCGTGCAGCGTGCCCCCCCGCGCGGGCACCCGCCGCTGGTCTGCGGGCAGCGCGAGCTCCTCGTACAGCCAGTCCGACGGGAAGCCCCCCGCGCCCGCCACGTGGCGGTCCACGCCGAACACCACCTCCTGCAGCGCACGGCGGCGGCGCCATGCGGCCGCTCAGCGCGTGCGCCGGGCGCCGAGGGCGCAGCGCGGTTGCGTGCGGTGGCGCTCACCTTGACTCCCGCCCAGCAGATGGCAGCCATGCACATGGGGCACGGCTCGGCCGTCGAGTACAGCACGGCGCCGCGCGTCGCCGTGCGCCCCTGCGTCCGGCACGCCCGCCGCACCGCCTCGATCTCCGCGTGGCACGTCGGGTCGCCGTCCCGCAGGACGCTGTTGTGCGCCACCGCCAGCACCTCCCCCGCAGCGTCGACGACGCACGCGCCGAACGGACCGCCGTGGCCCGCCCGGAGGCCCGCGCGGGCGCTGTGCACCGCCAGCGACATGTAGTAGTCGTCCTGGCTCGACACCGACTCCCCCCCCTGCACACCGCGATGGCATGATGCTGTCGGGTGCGCGTGACCCGCGGCCAAGCGTTCGAGGCGTCCCCGCTCGAGGGCGGCGGCGTGCGAACTCACCTCGAACACCACCTGTCCCGGATGCCGCGATGCCTCCTCCCAGCCGCTGGGCTCGGCGCCGTGGAGGTCGTCGCGCAGCTTCTCGCGCTGCTCGGTGAGCGCGCGGCGGATCGACTCGCGCGGGCGGACGTGCCCGCTCAGCCACCGCAGGAGGTGCAGCGGCGAGGGCACGACGCACGGCACGTGTGCCGCGTACGCAGCGAACAGCGCCGCGCGCGGCCCAGCGCGCATCCTCTCCTCCACCATGCTCGACACCTTCGCCATGAGGAGCGAGTTCAGCGCCGCGCCGGCCAGCGGCCACCACGACGCGTTCGCGTACGCGCCCCACGCCGCCACGCCCCACCAGAACACCTGCTCGCCGAGGTGGTTGGGGTGGCGACACAGCGACCACACGCCCGTGCTCAGGATGTACTCGTCGAGCGCACCCTCGCCGCGCGCCACCGTCCTCTTGTTCGCGGCCACGAAGCGGTGGAGCGCGTCGTCGGCCACCCACGCCAGCAGCAGGCCGGTGCTGCACACCGCGGCCGCGGCGGTGTCGACGCGCGTCCACGCGGGCGGCTGGACGGCGGAGAAGTGCAGCGGGACGATGGGGAGGCACAGCGCGGCCACGAGCGGCAGGTGCGGAAGGTAGGACACCCAGAAGGACACGGTGGCGCGCGACGACAGCAGGCGCGCGGCGGCCCACGTGGCGCGGTTCACGACGGCGCGCAGGGCGCGCGGGAGGCCGCTCGCGAGCAGGCGTCTGCGCAGGCGGCCGCACGCCGACGCCACCGCGGCGCTGATGGCGTGGTGCACGTTGGCAAAGCGCCAGTCCTCGCGCGCGCCGAGGTCGTACTGCTCGCGGCGGAGGTAGTTGTGCGTGAGCCGGGCCGCCCATGTCCAGAGGATGGTGTCCACGAAGAACGCTCGCGTGGACAGCGGCGGCTGTCGAAGCGGTGCGCCGGGCACGGGCTCCTGTGGACGTCGCGTGGCGCGCCACGTGAGGAGACGCGTGGGCGCGCCACGTGAGGAGACGCGTGGGCGCGCTTGGAAGCAGGCTGGGGCGTGCGGCGTCGCGTGGCGCGCACCTGGTCGCTGGGGAACATCCGGAGGTACGCGACCGTCAGCAGCGGGCCCAGGCACCAGTGTGCCTCCATGAGCCACGTCGAGCGCTGCACCGCGCCCACGGCCCAGTACAGCACGACGTAGTTGGCGAAGATCATCGTGCAGATCCAGATCATGGGGTCCTCCGCACAAATCCTGCGAACCAGGTCGCGGCGCGCAACATCGGCCAGGACTGGTGGCGCCGTGCGGGAACGGGGCGCGGCCGGCCGGGCCGCGTGACGGAGACCGCCCGGAAACGCCGGTCAGGACTGACAGGGGCCGCGCGCAGCCTGTCATTCTGACAGCAGGGGGCGTGCGCTGATGACTACCCATCCGTCGAGATGCAGCGAGCACCATCGCCGTACCTGCACGCCTGCTGCTTCAGCCAGGGCGGTCCGAAGAGCGAGTCGCATGTGCCCTGTTTCGCGGCATCCAGCGCCACCTGCGTCACCCACGCGGCGGGGAGCCACCCCGCGAGGAACAGACCCAGGTTCAGGAGCCTCTGTGCGAACGACACCATGCTGGGACGCGCGTCCTCGCGTCGCCAGAGACGGACGTTCACTCCAGCCTATCCCCGGTCCATCCCGTTCGGGACGTCGCTGCCACCGCGCGGCGCGAGAGCGTGGTGCAGTGTCACCAGCGAGACCCGCCGCGCCATGCCGACCCGCCAGGTCTGCCTCGGGGTCGAGCGCGTGTGGGCACGCCGGTCGGCGGGGCGCGGCCAAGTCGCTCGCGAGGCCGCTGAACGATGACGGGTAGGCAGGGAGTGGACCCTCCCAGGTTGGTTGGGGAGTGCGCTTTTCCACCAGCCGGGCGACTTGGGCCAGCCCGCGCGGCGCCAGCGGGCACACGTCGCGGCAGTTGACGTCGTGGTAGAGGTGCGGCACGCAGCGGCCAGGGCGACACTGCGCTAGGCGGGCTCGTGGCATCATGACTGGGGCTTGGGACGCGTCCAAGGAGTGCTGGTGGAAGCCCAGCACGTGGCACCCTGCCGCGCAGATATGGAAGGGCGGCGGCATGGGCTCGAACGACGTGGCGGCGCTGCGCTGGTACGAGCTCGCCCGGGACGTGCACGCTGCTGTTCGCCGGTGTGGGGCCGCTTTCCCGCGTCCCTGGGCCGAATCCAGCGTACCGGCGCCCCGGACCGACATGCACGCGACGAGCTGGGTGCGTTTCCGGCCCGTTCTGAGCCGCTCACCCCGCGAAGCACCACCTGCAGGAGGCCTGGATGCAACGGACTCGTGCCCTTCAAGTGAGTCAGCCCGACACGGGCTCCGGGCGACCTGCTTGCTGGAAATGACCTGATGGGGTTGGTGTGCGCGAACCGCCGCGTGGGCGACGATGAGCGCGACAACGCTGGCTCGTAGGACAGCCGATGCGCGCGGGCGCCTCCCCGCGCTCCCCCGACGCGTCTCCGCGCACGGGCACGTAGAAGACTTTCGCAACATCGCACTCCGCGCGCTGCCTGCCTCCTGCCTCGCTTCTGAGACGCACCCAGGAGGAAGTGCAGCAGCTGCCCGTCCCCGTGGCCCTTAGGGCGCCTTGGAGGCCGCAACGCTCCCCGCCGTATCCTCTGGTATCCTACGAGGGCCACCGGGCGCTGGCGCACCCGCTCTCTAGCCGGAACAGCAGGGTGGAGGCTCTGGGGAGCTGCACTGCAACAGCCTGGCAGGGTCCTGCCTCGGTCAACCTCGCACCGCGTCGCAACGCCCTTCGCGGCCCTCCCTGACACACCACACATCTGCCGCACCGCGCCGTGGGCGGTCTAGCGCCAGCAGCAGCCCAACCAGGCCGCCCTCCTTCGCCACCCGCAGGTACATGCTCCCTTACTTCGCGTTCGGCTTCGGCGCGACGTACCTGTTCTACGACTTGGTCTTCATCCGCAATATCAACGGCTGGGAGCGGCCGGAGACGGCCACGCCCGAGGCTGTCGCGGCCCAGACGGCTGCGGGCCGCAACGCCCGCTTCGTGTCCAACCCCGACGTCGTCGTGGCGCGCAACCCCATCTACACCGGTGAGGCTGCCCCGCTCCTCTTGTCCTGCGCGCTGCCTGCTCGGCGCCCGGGAGCGAGCGGCGCGGGGCTCCCCGCGCCTGTTGCTGAGCGTCGTGCACTGCGCTGTGTTCGCGCGCAGGCGTGCCGCCGGCGGAGTACAAGCGCAAGTACGAGGACGTGGTCGCGGCGGGTGAGCCCGTGGCGCAGTTCCCGGGCGGCGAGGACGAGTAGACGGTGGCACCTGCATAGCACACCTGTCCAAGCACCCAGACTGTGACGACATCCGAAACCCACAACGGCGGTGGCGCGGCTCCAGGCGCCGTCGCACGCGAGCTCGACGGGCGGGGCGTGCGCGGCGGCCCCCCGGCGCCGTCGGTGACGCAGACAGACGCGTAGATGACGCGGTTCGCGGCCTCAGTGGGCAACGAGCGCGGCGGGTCGACTGCGCGTGACTGCGGTCTGCTGCTCGAGGCGCTGTTCACATGAGGGGCCCCGCGCGTGCCCGGCGCACGCTTGCGGCGTGTTGGCGCTGGGCTGGGCGGGGGGCCCTGTCACCGTGAGGAGCCCCGAGGCTTGAGCCGGTGCGTTCTGAACTGAGCCGGGTAGGCAGGGGAGGGGGCGTTTTGGGGCGGCCCGGCGCACGTGGGTGGTTCGGGCGGTCACTGTTAGGGGGGGAGAGATGTATACGTCTTGGCGACTTGAACAGAGCAGTGCCCGAAGTCGTAAACGCAAGGCCGTGCGCAAGGCGACACATCGTGCACGTCCCAGTCTCTCTAGACACGGGGAGACAGGCAGGCAGGGGGAGGGCGCAAAGCCGGGGGAGGGGGGGACATTGGGGGGGAGTGGGGGGGTCGGTCGGTCTGTGTGCGGCGGGGCCGTGCTGGCGCGAATGCACGCCTCCTGGAGGGAAGCGGCGTCAGGGCGGCGCGTTCGCGGACGACGCAGGGACGGGTGGGGTGTAACGAGGAGGGTGGGGACTGCAGTCCTCCTCGCGAGCGCTGCTGGGCACTCTCGTGAGGCGCGCAGTGCGCGCGGGCGGAGAGCGGACCTGCTGTCGCGCCGGCATGGAAGAGTGCGAAACGAATGTCTAGAGGCGGAACTGTGGGGGGGGGGAGTGCCTGTTTCGATCAAACGAATCACTCGGGGAGGGGGGGTGTGTGCAGGGGGGTGGTGGAGGCGCGCCATTGCGCCGTCGTGGTTAAAAAGGAGCCGGAATGCCGCGACGCGCGGGCCGCGCATCGGCGACACACGCTGCGCACCCACACACCCGCACGCGTCGCGCGCGCAGCGAGGGCACCGCCGCCCCACGGAGGGCGCCGGGCTGCCGCGCGCGCGCGCGGTCGCGCTCAGCGCCGCGAGACGGACCACTGGCGTACGTTGCGCACGTTGGGGTACTTGTCGAGGGGGAGTCCCTTCTTGAACCGTACGCCGCAGGCGTTGCACAGCGTGCGCGGGCCGTCCGGGCCGCAGCGCCACTGCGGCGTCGACGTGGCGCCGCAGTTGTGGCACACCGCCTTGCGCCGCACGTCGGCGCTGGCCTGCGCGGGCGGCGCGATGGGCTCCAGGGGGGCGGCGCCGCGGCGGTGCCGTTCAGCGCCGCGCCGCGCACCGCCAGCCGCGTCGCGGGCTTGCTGCGCGTGCCGACGCCCACGTGCGTCGCCGGCGCCGCCGTCGCCGGCGCGGGCGCGCGGGCGCCGCGGCCGCGGGTGCGCTGGGCCCCACGGCGGCGCTGTCCGCGCCCCCCGCGCCCGAGGACGCCGCGCTGTCGGTGCGCGCGGTGCCCGGCGCGGCCGAGTTGAGCTGCGCGACGAGCGACCGCACGCCCTGCGCGGCGCGGCGCGTGCGGCGCCGCGCGCGGTCGCCTCGCGGTGGCTGGCTGGCGTCGTGCCCGCCGACGCCGCGCCGAGGACGCGGCGGTGGCTGGCGCGCACGCGCGGCGCCGCGGCGGTCCCCGCGGGCATGGACGCGGCGGGCGCGGGCACGGCGGCGGCGGCCGCGGAGGTCTCCTGCTTCCCGTGCAGCCGCCACAGGTCCACCACGTGGCCCGCCGCGGGGTTCTCGCGCGGCGACGGCGACCGGATCATGAGCGAGGCCGGCCCGGAGACGGTCGGGTGGCGCGCGGAGTCGTCGCGCGCGGCGTCCGAGTACCCCAGCAGCAGCGAGTGGTGGTGGCGCTTGCGCGGGGGGCCATCCGCGGCGGTGGCGAACGCGCCGTGCTCGCTGTGCGCCCCCAGCGGCTCGTTGAGGAAGTCCAAGGTCACGGGCTCGCCTGCGCGGGGCGTCCGGGCGGGAAGGCGCGGTCGGGCTAGGGCCGCATGGTGGCCGTCGCGAAAAGGTCGCTGCGCAAAGTCGCTTTCGGCGCGGGAGGCCGGCGGGCGCGGCGGGGCGGTCCGCGGCTGCGCGGAGCGCGGGGAGGGCTGGCGCGTGCGGGCGGCGGGGGCGCGCGCGCGGGGCCCGGCGCGTGCGGGGCGCGGGTGGAGGGTCGGCGGGCGGGTGGCGCAGGCAGGAAGTTGGGCGGCGGGGGCGGCGCGCGGGGGGCGTGGGGCGCGGGGGGCGGGCGCGCACCGAAGCCGGAGGTCATGTCGTCGATGTCGTTGTGGTGCGGGGCCGCCTCGACGAGCGAGGCGTGCCCGGCGAGGGCCTTCTCCGCTGGAGTGCCTGGGGCGGAGGAGGCCACGTTGGGGAGGGCCGGACTGCGGGGGAGCACCAGCGCGCTCGGTGCAGCTTTGCGTGAGAGGGCGGTTCCCTTGCGTCCCTTGCCGCCTGAGCCTGCGACGACGTGGCCTGTCGAGGCGAGGTTGGTAAGCGGCCCTGTGCGTGCGGCGCCGCGGGGCGCGCCCGCGGCTCCTAGGTGGTCGCCCCGCCTCGCATGAATGGAGCAACGCGCGGCCCCCTCGCCCGATCGCGGCTATATTGCCCGGACGGGCCTTTTCGAAGGAGGTGAAGTGCGCGTCACGCAACCGTCCGAACGGGCGCCCTAGCCGGGCCGCCGAGCGTCAACTCGTCGCGGAACCGGCTTCACTGCGCGAGGGACGGCCTTGGCGCTGCCAGTCAACGCCGGAGAACCTCGCACGGCGGGCCATTACCTGGTGTTTTCCTGCCACCCTTCTGACGCGGCTTGCGAGCGTCCTGGGCGTCCACGGCGACCGCCTCGTCGATGTCCATCATCTCGTGGTTCTCGGATATCGACGCCGGGCTCTCAGCGTCGGCGGCCATCTGCTCGGCCCCCGCGCCGGTGCAGAGGCTCAGCGCGCCCGGGCCCGCGGTCCCGTCGACCGCCCCGAACACGGCGCCGTCGGGCGGAGCGAAGATTCTGACGTCTTTTTGGTCAGCAGCGAACGCCTCCGCGAACGCGCTCCCCAGCGGCATGAGGAGATTATCGCCGTGCTCGATGCCCTTGCCCGCCACGCCCTGCAGGTTGTCACCCGCCTCCCCGAGGGCATACAGCGATTCCTTCGCCGCCGTGCGATCAGTCAGCTTCTGCAGGCGGTCCCCGCGCGCAGGAAACGCCTCAAGCGACGCGGATGCCGCGGGCCGGGCCGACGCTTGGTAAACCGGCCCGCTCCCGCACCCCGGGAACGCAGCCACGCCCGCCGGCCTGATGGCCATCGAATCGCCCATTGGGTAGTCCATGGCTGTGGCCCCGGACCGGCTCCCCAGCGCCCCCTCTCGAGGCACAAAGCTACTTAGCTCCACCAACCAGCCTCGACTCTCTGTCGCGTGCTCCCTACTCCTGGTCAGCCTATGATGAACTAGTCGTTGAAATCGATACTGCCTCGCCCGTGGCGCGCCGGCGCCCCTCGGAGCCGGCTCTACGGCGCAGTTCCACCGGTGGGTGAAACCGCTTAAAGACCACCCGGCTCGCTTTCGCCGCCATCGCGCAACGCCAAGGCGCGACCGACGCAGGACGGGCCCGCTCGTGGACGGTTCATGTTTCCCCGCACGCATCGATCCCAGTTCGCACCGCTCCCGGCGTCCCGCGGCGCACTGGGCGTGCCCGGCGCACTCTCCGGCGGGAGTGTCACTCACCGACGCGCCGCTGCAGGCCCTGAAGGCGAGGCGGCGCGCGGAGCAGCGCCAGTGCCGGGAATCGCGGTGCAGATTTCAGGCTCGGGCCGGAATCGAGCGCGCATCTCCCTCGTTCGGCCACGTGTGGGACCGCGCCAACCAACCGACGCCTGCGATGGCCGCACGCGCCGCGGGGCGCGAGCTGCGCCCGGTTGGACGCGCGCAGAGCCGTGCACGGACAGGGCGGGCGCCGCCCGGCCCCGTTGCGGCGCATGCGGTGGCGCGGGTGGGCGCTAGCTGGCGCCAACAGCGCAGCGTGCGGCGCCGCGCCGTCGAAGAGGACCCTCGCGCGTGGCCCTCGAACCTCTCCCTAGCTTCCTACGAGGTGCGGACGCCCTTCTCGCCGTGCTCGGCCGGCGGCGCGACGCACGCGCGACCCTAGCACAGCGAGCTCTCTCCTGCGGTCGCCGCTTCGTTCACTGCCAGGCGGCGCGACCCCGAACCGGCTTCATCATCACGAAGCACGCCGGACGCAGAGGGAGCGCTCGGGGACGCTTCGCCGCGCTGCTGGAGCACGAGTTTCCGTGCCCTACCTGCCTGCACCGCGCCCCGCATCGCGGCGTCCGTCCGTCGTTCCCCATGATACGCGCGCCGCTGCTCGTCGCAGGAGGACGAGGACTTCGACGACGACGAGTCCGCTCCGGCCCCCTACGTCCCGCTGCTCGTGCGCGACGTGATGCCCACGGCAGTGGTCACCGCCCGCCCTGACCAGCTCGTGAGTGAACTCGATCTCACACAGGTGCGCACGCCTTGCCCAGTGCATGATCTCGGCGCGCGCGCCGCCGGAGCGACCAGCCGCGCCGCCAGGATCCGCCGCGCGCCACCCCCGCCCAACCGCCCGCGCCAACCAGCGACGACGCCACCCACCAGCGACGAGGCCCCCGCGCCCGCCCCCGCAGGTCACCGGCATGCCCGTGCTGGACGCAGCCGGCGCCATGGTCGGCGTCATCTCCAAGACGGACATCGAGACGCGCGCCGTTGACGCCGAGACGCGCGTCGAGGACCTGATGTCGCGCCGCATCAAGGTGCGCGCCCGCCCCGCGCGCACCGCCGGTCGCCGCGCGCGAGAGCTGCCGCGCGGTGCGGTCCGGCGGCCAGCGCGACGCCCCGCTGTCAGGGAGGACGCTGCCGGTGACACCACTTCCCGCGGCCCCCCTCGAGGCGCAGGTGTGCCGGCCGAACAACACCGTGGCGGAGGCGGCGGCGATGATGCTCAAGTACAAGGTCCACCGCCTGCCCGTGGTCAAGTCGAACGCGAAGACCGGCGAAATCAGCCTGGTAGGAATCATCACACGCACCGACGTGTACTACGCCCTCGAAACGGGCCGCCTGTAGATGTGACTCGCGCAGCGCAGCTACGGCTGCTCCGCCACGGCTGCTCCGTGCGGAGAGAGAGAGCGTGCGGCGCGCGTGGTGTCACCACGGCACGCCTGCATCGCGCAGCACCCGGACCGGCCCCACGGACGTCAGGTGGTCCATCTCCTGCACGGACCGCACCAGCATCGTCCCCGCGTACCCGAGCGAGTTGACCGACACCGGGTCGCTCCCCTCCGCGCTCCGCGGGAACGCCGCCGCCCACCGCCGGCACAGCAGCAGGTTGTACGACCCCGCGGCCCCCGCGGCCTGCGCCGCGCCCGCGACCTCCGCGCACGCCGCCGCCGCCTCAGCCGCGGACGCGAACGAGCCCCCGAGCGGCGGGCCCATGGCGAACCCCTGGTACGGCAGCGCACGCAGCTCCACGACTCCTCGCGCACCGGCGATCGCGCTGGTGACGACGCCGTCGATCGGAGCCTGCAGGCAGCGGACTCGGAGCCGCTCTCGTCGTCGCTGTGCGCAGACATGCGGGGAGGGGGTGTCATGGGAAGAGCCCTTTTCATGCCACGTGTTGCGTGCGGGTCCGCGCGAGGGGCGGTGGGCAGATGCCGGCGCGTACCTCGTGCGCCACGTCCTCGAGGAAGGGGCACGGGACGATCTGCACGTGCTTGTGGGGCTGACTCCGGCCGCTGAACTCCCCCCGGTTGTAGAACGCGAGGCCCCCGCCGGGCATCGCGTCGAGGACCGCGAGCGTCGCGTCGACGTCGCGCTCGTCCACCGGGTCGTCCTGGGACTCGAACTCGCGCGTCACGACCAGCAGGTGGTGGTCGACCACGTTGAACTTGTTCAGGAGACACGTGTGCGAGTCCGACAGGTGCGCCACCCACATGGCCGGGTCGTACGGGAGGAAGGGGTTGACGAACTTGGGCGGGGGCCCGTCGCCGTCGGGTTTCTTCGGCGCCTTGGGTTTGTCCATGAGGGCAACCGCCACGCGCACCACGAAGGGGATGCCGCCGTCCTCGACGACGCGGGGCTTGGTGTCTATGCTGTACGCCGCACCCGTGTCCCGTGCCGTCTGGTAGACCTGCGGCAGCGAGAGCCGTGGCGCAGCGGACGCCGTGTCTCGCACTGCGCCGCCGCCGCACTGCAGTGGTTCGCGTCGGGCGAGCGAGAACGGAACCAGGGCCTGCGTGGCAGGAAGCGGACCTCACGGATTCTACTCCACAAATCAGGCCCCGAGAGCGACCCTGGGACCGCAGCGGCGTCGTCGAGCCTGCGGTCTGCTCCTGCCTGTGCTCCATCTCCCCCGGAAGCGCGTCGACCGGCCGCGGACATGCACGGGGAGGTACGGTGGCTCGTCAAGGGCGCGGTGAGCCCCGTGATGCGCTGTCCCGACGCCGTGAGCGTCCTGCGGGGGCCGAGCTTGCAGTGTGCCCCCAGGACCATCAGGCGCGCAGCTCAGGCTGTTGGGCGAGAGGTTGCCGACTCAGATCGTATGATACGGGTCCATCTGGCCGCAGCGCGGCAAAGTTGCCGCACATCACCGCCCGCAGCCGCAGCGGACAGCTGCTTCTGTGGTCAGTTGCGCATGCAAAAGGGGGGGTCTCCGGACCCTGACAGCCACAGCAGCGAACAACGCGGGCTGCGCCTCACGCGCAACCGCAGCTCCCCGGGCCGGCACGGCCTCCTCGCGGTCTCCGTACATCACACGGCGGGCTCTCCCTGCGCGAAACAGCGCGTGCCGCCGAACACCGCTCACGCGTTGGCGAGGCGGCGGAACTTGATGCGCTCCGGGTCCTTGGCGCCCGTGCGCGCCTTGTAGTCCTCCCAGTAGTCGTTCCACCCGCCCTGGTAGAACACCACGTCCGAGTTGCCCTCGAAGGCCAGGATGTGCGTCGCCACGCGGTCGAGGAAGAAGCGGTCGTGCGAGATGACCAGCGTGGTGCCGGGGAACCCGAGGATCGCGTCCTCGAGCGCGCGCAGCGTGTCGACGTCCAGGTCGTTCGTGGGCTCGTCGAGCAGCAGCAGGTTGCCGTTCTCACGCAGGACGCGCGCCAGCTGCAGCCGGTTGCGCTCCCCGCCGGACAGGTCCCCGACCTTCTTCTGCTGGTCCGCGCCCTTGAAGTTGTACCACGAGCAGTACGCCCGCGCCGCCACCTTCTGCCCGTTCAGCTCGATCTGCACCCACAGACAAACAACAAGCAAGGGCGCTCGGCGGGGGGGGGTCTGCGCGGCATGCGACCGGCGCGTCGCTGCGCGCGCGGGGCCGCGCACCTCGTCGGCGCCGTCGGCCACGGCGTCGGCCACGGTCTTGTCCGGGAGGAGCGACCCGCGGCCCTGTTCGGCGTACATGGGCACGACGGTCTGCCCGAGCGCGATCTCGCCGGCGTCCGGCTTCTCCTCGCCCATGACCATGCGGAAGAACGTGGACTTGCCCGCGCCGTTCGCGCCCACGATGCCCACGACGGCGCCGGGCGGGATGGTGGCCGTGAGCTCGTCGTACAGGAGGCGGTCACCGAACGACTTCGCCACGCCCTTGACCTCGAGCACGTCGTTCCCGAGCCGCGGCCCGACGGGGATGGTGATCCCGTTGATCTTCCCCGCGCGCACGTACGCGTTGGCCTGCTCCAGCAGGTCGTCGTACCGCCGCAGCCGGTCCTTGCCCTTCTTCTGCTGCCCCTTGCGCGTGCTGTTGACGAACTCGAGCTCCGCGCTGATCTGCTTCGACAGCAGCGACTGCTCCTTCTCCTCCTGCGCCATGCGCTTGCCCCGCGCCTCCAGCCACTCGCTGTAGTTGCCCTCGAACGGAATGCCCTTGCCGCGGTCGAGCTCGAGGATCCACCTGCAAGGACGCGGGCCGGCGCGCGGGGCGGCCTCGGCGCGCGCGCGGCCGTGGCGCCGCGAGCACGCAGGCACGGCGGCGGTTGCGCGACGCACCCGGCGACGTTGTCGAGGAAGTAGCGGTCGTGCGTGACGGCCACGACGGTCCCGCGGAACTGCGCGAGGAACTTCTCCAGCCACGCCACGCTCTCCGCGTCCAGGTGGTTGGTCGGCTCGTCCAGCACAAGAATGTCGGGACTCTGCAGCACCACGCGCGCGAGCGCAACGCGGCGCCGCTCGCCGCCGCTGAGCGTGTCGACCTTCGCGTCCCCCGGCGGGCACCGCAGCGCGTCCATCGCGCGCTCCACCATGCGGTCGACCTCCCACCCGTTGCACGCGTCGATCTTGGCCTGCAGGGCGTCCATGCGGCCCATGAGGGCGTCGATGTCCGCGTCCGGGTCGGCCATCTCCGCGGAGACGTCCTCGAAGTCCTTGAGGAGCTTGCGGACCGACGCCACGCCGGCCTCGATGTTTTCGGCCACTGTCTCGCCTGCGGGGCGGGGGCGGTGCGGGCGCGGTGGGGCCGCGGGGCGGCGAGCCGGACGCGCGCGCACGTGGGATGCGCATGATCTGAGCGTGGCTGGACGCGGCGGTGCGTGGCGCCAGGGGTCGCTCGCCGTCGTTGAGCTCGGGTTCTTGCTCCAGGAAGCCCACGGTGATGCCGTCGTTGAGGATGAGGCGGCCCTCGAAAGCGGTGTCGCGGCCGGCGAGGATGCGCATGAGCGTGGATTTCCCCGCGCCGTTGCTGCAGGGCAAGCGCGGAACCACGCGTTCAGCGCCGATGAGGGGGCACAGGGAACGTCGCGCGAAACGGGAGCGCAGCGCAGGCGCCGCGCGTCAGTGTCGCCTGAGCGCTTTTTCATGATCTCACCTTCCCAGGATGCCGATTTTCGCCCCGAGGTACATCCCGAGCGTGACGTCCTTGAGGATCTGTTTCCCGTTGGGGGCTACCTTGGTGATTTTGTCCATCACGAGGATCGTCTCGCGCGTCTCCTGGCTGTACGCGCCTCCCTCGCGAACCTGCATAGCGGCGGCGACGTTCGCACGGCGATCATTACCCTGCGCGAGCCGCCGGAGCGACGTGTGGGCATCGTCCACTGCACTGCGCGCCTCACCGGCTTGCCCTTCTGCAGCTTCGGGGCCGCATTGCCGCCGCCCCCGCCGGCCTTCTTCCCCTTCTTCCGCCCCGCCATGGCAACGACCGCCCTGCGCGCCTCTAGCCGGCCGCACGGCGCCCCCCGCACGCGCATGGGCGTGCTGCACAAGGACCGGCCGCGCGCGCACGGCGCAGCCGCCACACTGCACTGCAATCCCGCCTGCATCATTCTCACGGGCCAGAACTCACGTCCGAGCGCGAGATCACGCCCTCCCGCCACTCCGCGCCAGGCATCGTCACCCCAACCACCCGCCAGACCGTCCGACGGGACCAAAGCCACCCCCCTGACCCGTCACGCGCGCGTCACATCGTCTCTATCCCCGGCATCGGCAGCGCGGCCTGCAGCTCCGCCGCCGTCTGCTCGAGCCCGCCCACGTCGCACCCGGCGTCCCCCAGGGCCTGCACCACCCCCAGCAAGCGCTCGATCAGCAGCGGCGACACCGCCGCGCCCCGCGCCTCCCGCAGCGCCTCCGCGAGCATCTCCTCGGGCGCCTGCCGCGCCCCGAGCTGCAGCTGGCACCGCGCCAGGTCCACCAGCGACGCCACGAGCAGGTGCCGCGACGCCTCCGACGTGCACGCGCGCCGCCGGATGTCCAGCGACTGCTGGTACAGCCCCAGCGCCGCCTCCTGCTCCCCGCGCGCCTCCGCCACGCTCCCCAGCGCCGCGAGCGTCGTCGCCAGCGACGGGTGCACGGGGCCCATCGCGCTGATCTGCAGCTCGCGCGCGCGCTGCAGGAGCTTCTCGGCCGCCGCGAGGTCGCGCCCGCACTGGATCGCGGCCATGTTGTACAGCGTGAGCGCCAGCGCGGGGTGCTGGTCGCCGAGCGCCTCCTCCTGCACGCGCAGGGCCTCCTGGTACCCCGCCAGCGCCTGGTCGGGGTGCCCCTGCGCGTCGTGGACCAGCGCGAGGTTCGTGAGCGCGCCCGCGAGGCCGCGCGTGCTGTCGCCGCTGCGCGCGATCTTCACGGCGCGCTGCAGGTACGTCTCGGCCGCGGCGAAGTTCCCCAGCGCCTCTTCGGCGCCCCCGAGGTTGCACAGCACGGGCAGCAGGGCGGCGCCCTGCGGACCGAGCGCCGACTCCATGATCGCCAGCGCCTCGTACGACCGGTCGCGGCCCTCCTCGATCTCCCCCAGCGCCTGCAGCGCCAGCGACATGTCGGCCAGCGACGCGGCCACGTCCGGGTGGCGCTCCCCGAGCAGCGCGCGGCGCGTCTCGAGCGCGGCCTCGAAGTGCTTCACGGCCTCCTGCGGCTTCCCGAGCTGCGCCTGCACGCCCGCGAGGCTGTTCACCACGGACGCGTGCTGCAGGCGCAGCGACGGCGCGGCGCCCTGCACCAGCGCGCCCTCGAGCTCCAGCGCGGCCTTCGCGCGCGCGAGCAGCGTCGCGGCCTCCATGAAGTGCCCCTGCAGGCGCGCGCCGCGCGCGCTCGACGCGTAGCAGCTCGACATGGCGCGCGACGACGGCCCCTGCACCGCCGTCACGATCGCCATCGCGTGCTTCAGCAGCACGCGGGAGTCCTCGAAGCGCCCGTTCGCGATGCGCACGTCCGCGAACGCGAGCAGCAGGCGCGCGAGGTGCGCCAGCCGCCGCGACCGCGCCACCCCGAGCACGTCGCCGCTGTCGCGAAACAGGTCCTCCAGCGGCACGCCGCCGCCGCCGCCCTGCCGCGGCGACGCCAGCGCGTCCTGCCCGTGCTGCTCCGCGGCGTGCGACCGCAGCGACGAGAGCTCCGCCGCGATCACCTCGGACGACAACGCGCCGCCGCCCTCGCGGATGCCGATGCCGTTCTCCCGCAGCGACGCGACCACGCCGTCCTCGTACGCGAGCAGCAGCGCGCTCAGCGCGCGCTCCACGCGGTCCTGCGGGATCCGCCCGACGAGGATGTGCGCGGAGAGCGGCACCGCGGCCGCGACGATGACGGGGCTGGAGAACACCTCCGTCACCGAGTCCGGCCGGCCGCTGAAGCGGTCGGGGCGGCCGACGTTGCGGGCGTCGAGCACGCGCTGCTCCTCGTCGAGCTGGTAGATCAGCGCGGCGTGCGTCTCGCACGCCGCGAGCGCCGCAACGATGTTGTGTGTCTCCAGCCGGATGGTGGCCAGCGCCTGCGGGGCCTGCCGCGAGTCGTACCTGCGAGCGACGCGGCGCGGACGGCGAGTGGGCGCGCGGCGGAGGGGTGCGGGCGGCGGGCGCGCGCGCGGGGCGGGCGGGGGCGCACCACGCAGTGAGTCCGAGCATGACGCGCGCAAAGTGCTGCGCCAGCGCGCCCGTGGCGACGTCGTGCAGCGTGAGGCCGCCCGGCACGGCGAGGCCGCTGGCCGCGGTCTCGAGCTCGGCCCGCGGAATCGCCTTGGAGAGCCCCCAGCGCTCGGTGCGCGCGTCGAACGTGAGAAACCCTTGGAGCAGCAGCTGCTCAAAGGTGCTCTCGTAGGCGCCGGCGATGTCCGTGGCGGAGAGGCGGTCGAAGGAGGCCGGGAGGACGGAGAGCTGGCAGAGCTGGACGTAGAGGAGCGGGGAGCGCTCGCGCAGGGACGCGAGCTGCAGGCCGGCCTCGGTGACCACGCGCCCGGCCTGCTGCGAGCGCGCCCAGGCCTCGAGCGCCTCGCCCTCGGCGCGCACGGACGGCTCCGGCGCCATGTTCGGCTCGCGGCGCGCCTCCGTGCCCGGCGGGTCGAGGTGCTCCGCGCCCTCCGACAGCGCAATGTCCTGCGCCTTGCCGGCGTGGTGGTCGGGGCACGTCCACACGCGCGGCACCGCGGTGTCGAACACGCCGTCCCAGCGGTCCGAGAGCTGGAACTCGTACCACCGGTCGTTGTCGTCGTCGATGATCTCGATCTTCTGCATGTGCCACGTCCCGGGGGGGACTCCCGGCCGCCGCGGCTTCAGCTCCACCTCCAGCGCGTACAGCGGGCCCGCGAGGGCGAACTCTGCGAGGACCGCGCAGGCGGAGGACTGCCGCTCGGCCGCGCGCGAGAAAGAGCGGCGCTCGGCCGTTCGCGCGGTGCCAGGGGGGGGAGTCTCGCACACCTTCCGGCACGACGATCTGGAACACGGTGGTGGCGCCCGGCGCGAAGTCGTTCGGCGGTCCGTGCGCGATCAGCTCCTGCGGCTGCCCGCCCAGGATCCGCCCGTGCCGGTCCCGCAGGGTGAGCACCACGCGCTGGTGCGTGCCAGAGTCCTCTCCCTGCGCCGTGATCACCTGCGGGGCGCGGGGGCGCACGCGGAGGTCGATGCGCGGCCCGGGCGTGCGCGGCGCGGGCGCGGGCGCGCGCGGGCGCGGGCAGCGCGTACCGCGATGCGCCAGTTGCACGCCTGCACTTCGCCGCCACGCAGGGCGGCGTCGGTCATCCTGCGCGCGTGCTCCGGCCCCTGCGAGGCGAACTGGCCCGTGTTGCTGGCCTCGCGGATCGTCCCGAGCATCCCGGACGTGTCGCGCGGCGTGGAGAGCGCCGAGCTCGCCCACCCCGTGGGCGGCGCCGCGTCGGTTGGCCCGCCAGCGTCCTCTGGGAGGCCGCGCGTGCCCGCGGGCGGCGGCCCGGGCGACTCCCTCTCGAGCTGCGACGCGGGCACGTTCAGGACCTGCTGCAGGGAGTCCAGGCGGTTCATCGGCGCGCGCTGCTGCCTGCCCCGCATGTGCTGCGCTGCCACCTCCAAGGCTTTCGGGCCGTTTGAGGTCAGGGCTGGCCCGGATGCCGCCGCCTCCGCCTCCTCCTCGACGACAGCTGCGGGCTCGGGCGCAGGGGCGGGGGCCTCGTCGACGGGGTCGGCCGCCGGCACCGCCTCGCTCTCGGGCGCGTCAACTACGTGGTCGCTCTCCGGGTCCTGCGACGGCGCCTCGCCGGGAACCGCGGGCTCCGGCCCCTCCTTTCCGGCGCTTTCTGGCTCATCGTCCGTGCTTGGCTCCGCTGGAGGCTCTTCCACGGTAGAGACGACGGGCAAGGCTTCGGCCAGCGACTCCCACGCTGCGTCGGCCTCCTTGGGCGCCTTGAGAGGCGCCTCTGGCTCCGCCTCGTCACCGGACGGAATACCTGCGAGGGCACGTACGAGCAAGGCAGTATTTACGCGGTCTGGGGTGCGGGGAGGGAGCGGGCTGAAACCTGGCGGGCAGGTGCGCGCCGCGCACGGCCCGGCCGCGCGCGCACGACCGCCCCCGGCTGGCGCTTCGCGCGTCTCGCAGCGAACGCATGCGCCGCGCGGGACCTCGCGCCGTTCGAGCGCCGCGCGCGGCCGGGCCCACCACGTTGCCAGCGCAGCAACCCAAATCCCTTGCCTGACTGCGTGGCGGGCAGCGTCGTGCAGAGGCCCCCGCCCGCGCCCGGCCCCCGCTTCTTCGAGCTGATCCTCCGCAGCAGCGACTTCATCGATGACGGCCGGCCCCCCCGTCGCGCGGGCGCTGCGGCAGTGTCCCGCCAGCGCTGGTGGTCGCACGCGCGCCTACGATACGGCTCGGACGGCCGGGGTGAGCGGTCGCGCTGCTGCGCCAAGTCGTGGCGCGACGTGCGCGCGCCGCGGGCCGATGTGCGCGACGGTGCTGGGGTGCTGGCGCGGGACGACCCCGTGCCATGACGTTGAGGCCCCAGGCTGCGATTGAAGCCTCGACGAAAGTGGACAGCCACCTTCGTGATCCTGCACCACCGCGTGTGAGCCCCGACCACGCCCTCCCGACGACCCAGGTCGCAGCCCACGCCGCCGGCGCGCGGGCGGTGCGGGCGTCGTGCCTTCGGAGCGCGCGCACGCCCGCCTCCGGCGCACGTGCGTGCACCTCGCCGCCGCCATCGCCGCCCCCGCGCGGCGCCGCACCCGCGATCGGAGCCCGTAGCGCCCCCGCAGACCCCGCCCCGCACCACCGCACGCGCGCCGCGACCGTCGAGCCCCGCCGCGCGGGGCGGGGCGGCGCGGCGGGGTTGCTGCCGCCCATGTGCATGCAACCAGCGCGGGCGCGATTGCGGCTGGGGCGCGCAAGCGGGCCCGATACACGGCCCAGCTGGCCCGGCGCGCCCCGCGCGAGCGCCGCGGCCGCGAGCGCACGGGCCCCGGGTCGCAGCGGCGCGCGTGCGGCGCGCACACTGGCAGTTGTGTGCCGTGGCGGCCATGGGTCCCGCGCCGCCCGCCGACGCCGCCGCTCGCTCGGTCAACCCAGCGCCCGGGACGCCTGTGTATCTGACATGCCGCGGAGCCCCGCGGAACGATGCGGCACGGCCCCCAGAGCCGTGCCCGCGGCAAACGACCATCGCCGGGGCCAGCGGTGCTCGGTTGCGCCCCGGGCGGCGCGGCGGGGCCGCCGATGGCCGCCGCGCCCGCCGCCGCAGCGGGGGATCGCCGCGTGGGACCTGTTCGGCGCGTCGGCGCCCGCGGGGAGGCGGCGGGTGTCCCTGTCGGGAGAGCAAGATGAGTCGTGGGAGGGGGGTGAGGGCACAGGGCTCGCGCCGCGCCGGGAGACGAGGCTGCGCGGCGCGGGCGCGGCGGACACTCGTTGAATATCTCTAAGACGCTAGACGTCTACTCATTGGTGCTGTTCATGTACTCCTGAGGAGGCGAGGTGAGCCCGAGCGTAGCGACCCTTGGCCCGGGCGGTGTCCAGGGGCCGGATGCGGATCTTCCGCGCCTTCCCTGCGAAAGTCTGTACCCACATCAGTGCCGCGAGCGGCGCCAGCGGCCGCGTGCGGCCCGCCCGCCTCCGCAAACCCGCTCGCAAGCTGCTGGCTTGCTCCGCAGGCAACCAGGACCGCCTTGGGGTCGCCTTGCGATCCCCCGGAGCGTCGAGAAGGCATTCGAGGCAGGATGGATTGGCGCGACCTCGAGTGCGAGGAGGACGGGCTCGCAGCGACGCCGGGATTGCTTCGTGAAGAACGTGGCCCTCGCGCCGCGCACGCCGATGATATGTTTGCGTTGTCGCCCGCCGACACGTGCCACACAACGCTAAAGGAGAGGATCCAGCTGATGCTGGAGCAGGAGGCGAAGCAGCCGACGCCCACAGCTGCCCTTGATGGCCGTCAGGGCGCGATGGACCAGAGCAGCCGCCTGCAGGTCGCCGCGTGGATGAAGCAGGTGCGACGCTGGTCGACATACTATTCGTCGCGATTTGCGCGCTGAATGTACGCGCGGCGCTCACTCCGCTGCCCCTGGCTCAACGCCCTATGCAGGCAGCGACATTTTACTCGTTCCGCGAGACCGTCTGGCTGTCGGCCCTGGCGCTATGGGACCTATTTATGACGGGAATGACGCCCAAGGTGCGCGCCCATCGACACGCGGGCGCACGACGGAGAACCGCGGCAATACATTTGCGCCGCAGTTGCCCGGCCGGAGGCGCTCGTCGCGGGGCCCTGATCGGACGCGCGCGCTCCTCGTGAATGGAATGCAGGAACGCGAAGACTATGCGCAATTCATTGCGCCCCTCGCGGCCGTGGCGGCGCTGTCATTGGCCGGCAAGGTCGACGACAACCGGCGCCCCCCGCCCATGTCCGATCTACAGGTGCGCGCCGGCCGCCGCCCCCCGCCGACGACTGAACGTATCGCTGTGCGTGAAATGGCGCGCGCAAGGGTACTTGCGCGCGGCCGAGCAGCCCGGCGGGGCCGGTCGCGTGCCGGCACGTGGCCGCGCTCCCCACTCGCGCGGTGCCGCTCCCCGGCCCCGTTCGCGCTCTCTCCGTTTCGAGGATCCCCCATTCATACCGGCGCCACCGCCCGCGGCGCCGTTGCGCGGCGCCGAGGACGGCATTTCGGCGCGGTAGCCGCCTGCCCCGAGGGCGGGCTTTTTCCACGCCCCCAAAATCCAAACGCCCCAGCGACAGCGAGGACGCGCGGCCGCCCCCGCCGCGCCGCGAACCGCCGCGAACCCGCGGCCCCCGCCCGCCCCCGCGCCGGCCGAGCGCGCCGCCGCCCCGGCGCCCGCCCGCTCCGCGCAGGGCGCGCGGCGACGCTCGGCGCCCGCACGCCGCCGCCACCCGGCCGGCCCGCGCCGACCCCGCGCGCCCGCGCCCCGCCTGCCGCGCAGGTGTTCGTGCCGTGGGTGGGCGTGACGTTCACGAACGGCGAGATTGCGGAGATGGAGGGGGAGATCCTGCGGGTCGCGGAGTGGCGCGTGCTGCGCGTGACGGGGGCGGACTTCGCCGACGCGCTCGTGGCGAGCGTCGCGGGCGCGGTGGGCATGTCCGCGCCGTCCGCGGAGCTGCTCCGCGCGGCGTGGTCCGCGACGGCGTGGTCCGCGGTCGGCGCGGGGCTGGACCTGGCGTTTTTGCCGTCGACGCTGGCGGCGGGCGTGCTGCTCTGCACGGTCGACCACGCGGCGTCGCGGGGCGTGGAGGGCGCGCCCTCGCCGATCGACGTGCGCGAGGCGCTCATGCACCTCGGCGTCGTCGACGCCAGCCTCGTGGAGTGCATGCGGCAGGTGGCGTGGCTCTCCGAGCAGCGCCCCGACCGGCTCTGCACCGCCTCGCCGACGTCGCCGCGGAAGCGCGGCCGGTCGCCCTCGATGGAGACGGCCACGCCCGTCGCGACGCAGCGGTTCGCGGTCTCCGCGGGCACGCGCCGCACCGAGGAGCTGGCGGGCGCCTCGCCCACGCACGGCGCGAGCTCGGGCGCGCTGACGCGGCTGGTGGGCGACGCCGTGGCGGTGCCGCCGCGGCCGCTCTCCGCGGGCGCGCCGCGGAAGGTGCACGTGTACCAGGGGGAGGA
The DNA here is from genome assembly GCA_916048055.1 of Pedinophyceae sp. YPF-701. Classification (NCBI taxonomy): domain Eukaryota; kingdom Viridiplantae; phylum Chlorophyta; class Pedinophyceae; species Pedinophyceae sp. YPF-701. The sequence goes on from CAJZHL010000031.1 coordinate 1,361,428, forward strand.
CGACGACCGCGCCGACGGGCTGCCCCGGCTCAGCGCGTAGCACGGCGGCAAGCGTGCGCCACGCCACCCGCTGCCTGCGGGCAGCGCGGCCAGCTTGCAGCGAGCGCCGAACCCCCCCGAGGTCCAAGGCTGCCTCGGGCCCTCGGCGACGATCCCCGTATCGCATTTGACCCTGCATGCGCTTGCTTGAGAAACACCTCGGTTGTGTTTTTCGTGGTGGCCGTCCGGCCCGCCTCCGTCAAAGCTGGCCCCATCCACGCCCAGAGACACAGGGGGCTGCGATTCCTCGACGAGTAAGCATCCACACGCACAATCAAACAACCCCTCCCTCCCTCCTCGGCACACACACAACGCCGACGTGCCGACCTCGGCGACGTTGCGGCGATGTTTAGCACGATAGCCCGCGTTCGCATGACCTGACCGTTGCACTGCAGTCGATGCATCCTGCGTGCGGACGCAAGGCGAGGCACGTGGTGGACGGCAAGCTCAACGCGAACTCTAGCCTTTTCCCCCACGTCCCCCACCCCCCCTCCCTCTCTAACGCCACGTTTCCCCATGTCTCAAGAGACCCCCATTCATACCCCTCCCCTACGTTCCAGGATAACGCCCTCCCGTACTAACACCCCCCCTTGACCGTTGCTGTGCGTCACGCAGTGCTGCAGATCGCTCGCTCCCCCTTGCCCTGGCCCCCGGGACAAGATGCTACTCTCTGCTCACCGCCGCACCAAGCTGCCTCTGTCACAGCTGCCGAACCGTCGCTACCATAACGGTGGGGGGTGGACATTACTCCACTCCACCTAGTCTCATGATCTCCTCCTTCACAGGCTCAACACCTGATGAAGAATTTCCCCAAGTCACTTGCACCACGACCGTCGACGTGATCCTAGAGCAGTGACGGCACGCAGCGCAAGCCGCCGCGCCCGTCCGACGGGGGCCGACGCACCCTGCACGCCCTCCTGGGTGTGGGCCCGTCTCAGCGAAGGGGCCGACACCTGTCGGACCTACCAGACGCGGGTCTAGAATTCCGCCTAGAAGCGCTCCGCAGCAGCCTTCCGCAGCACTCTGTGAACTCGGACTTGACTGCCCGCAGTGCCGCGCCTCTGCCAACACATAAAGTCTGACCCGCAAGCACAGGAACCTGGCGCCCGCCGAGGCCCTGGCTTCCCGCGAAAGAGGCGGGCTGCAGGGAAGGCGGGAGGCTTCCGCACTGCGCACGCGCGCGCTCCCGTTGTTGGGCCGCGTGGTAGCACGCGTCGCTGCTGCCGCTCTCTCGCCAACTCCGCCTCCCGCAGCCGGCCTGCCGGTGCTCCACCCAGCAGCACACTGGGGTGAGGTGTCACATTCTTCGCGTCGTCAGCCATAAGGCTTTGGGTCTGAGAAGATCATACGACTAGGTGGCGAGTCATGTCACCCCCCACCGCTGTGGTAGCGACAGGTCTGGTGAAGCGTCACACGCGTTCGCGGCGCCCCAGCAACTCGCCGGCGTCCTCAGCTGGCGCTCCTGCCGAGCCAATGCGACAGGCGGCTGTGCCGCCCGCTGCCGTCATCTAGAATCCGAGAGCAGTCCGCGTAGCTGCTTCCGAGCCCGAACCCGAGGCCCGCGCCCATCATCAAATACCTGCTCGACGACCCGCCTGCACGCACATGACAAGTTGCGACAACGTGTGGCGCTCGCCCGTGCATGGCGCGCTGAACGCTCGCGGGCCGGGGCGCGCAGAGAGCAAGCACCGGCATCCCGACGGCGCAGGCGATGCGCGGCGCCCGCGACGTACTGGGCAAGGGCGCTGCTCCTCCGGTGGTGCGTTCTGGGGCTCGCGGGGGAAGTAGAGAGCGAGAGCGAGCGCGGCACGGATACAGTGACGCCGGGGCACTCACGTCCGAGCACCAGCGCCGCCGCAGCTCCGCCCAGCACCCCGTAGGCCACCCGCCTGAGACTGATGTCCAGGCACCGCTCCCATTTCTGGTCGACGTCGAGCGCTGCAGGGCGGGCGCGAGCCGGCGCTGCGTCCGCCATGATGACAAGCCTCGGCCGCTGCGGAAACCTGCATCGCGGGGCAGGGAAAGCAACGTCCGCGGAGTCTCGGATCCAGGAGGTGGGAAACGCGCCCGGCGCGCTGCACCACGGGCGTTCCACGGCGGTTGGACCGGCCCTGCGCCGCCCGTAAGCCCAGTCGAGCAAGCGCGAGTGGTGTGCCGCAGTAACGTCGAGTATCCGGCGCTTGCGGCGATGCAAAGGGACAGCCAGGGTCGCCTCGCCAGCGCCGCGCATGGTGGCGTCAGCGGCGGGTTCCGTCGCTCAGGCAGTGGCTCAGACTCTCGACATGCAGGACCCGGCCCTTCGGGGCCGGAGGACGAAGAAGGTCTGCGGGACAGCGGCGCACCTTGTGTGCAGTTACTTGACCGCGCTGTAGGCGGGCCAGAACCTCGCCGCTCGGTTGCAACACTTCACGAATCAGATGCCCTACCTCTGGCGCGTGCCCTCGCCAGACGACCCGCAATGAGCTGGCGAGCGTGGCTGGCCCGTGCCGTGTCAGGAGCCAGTGAGACCCGCACGGCACGGCACGACGTCAGCGCGCACGTCATGGCTGCGCGCCGCCGATGGATGCTCCGTGCTTGGTGATTCTGCGTACACGACGTTCGGTCGCAGCGGCGACCACAGACTCGGCAGTGGGTACCCTGTGCGCGAGTCCACCACGATGGCTGGAGTGAGCCATCAGACGGGATGTGGTCTCAGCGGGGTCCACACGGCGACCTTCCGCAGCTCCACCTTCTCGCGTCGGCCCATTTCCGCGCTTCATCGGAGACACAGCCCCGACGCGCCGTCGCCAGGACCGCGCGAGCTGCAGACGTCAGCGACGCGCGCCGGCGCGTCCGCGGCGGATGACGGCGGTCGCCCTGCGCCGAAGAAGCCAAAAGGTACCACCCATCACCGCGCGGGAGCCGCTGACGCGCACCACCGCTCTGCACCACCCGTCGACTCTGCCATCGCCGCCAAACCCACGCCCGGCCCGCGCGCCCCGCAGGCAAGCTCAAACGGCCGCGCGAGCCCGCAGCTGCGCGCGCGCTCTCCCTCCTCCTGCGCACCTCGCACGTCCCCACGTGGAGCTACGTCCCGGAGCCCGTCGGGCCGCTCCACCGCGTCGACCCGCGCATCAAGCAGCTCTGGCTCTTCGCGCTCCTGGTCGTCATCGCGCGCGCTCCCGTCCCCTTCAAGGCCCTGGCCGGTGCGCCCTGCCCCCGTGCCGCGCCCTGCGCGCACCCTCGCTGCCGCACGCGTTGTCTGTTACGCAGCGGCGCGTAAGGACACGCGCGAGACGAGGCCGGGGAGGCCCGGCGCGTGCGCGTCTGCGACGGGTCGCTGAGCGCCGTTCGCCGCCCCCGTGGACCGCAGCGGGCCTGGTGGTGTTGCTGTCCGTGGTGGGGCTCCCCGTGCGCGTGTGGCGGGCGCAGCTGATGCAGCTCGGGCTGTTCTGCAGCCTCCTGGCGGTGGGGCTGCTTCTCGGCGCGGAGGGCGTGCCGCCCGTGACGCAGACGCGCGCGCCGCCCGTGGGCTTTGACGGATTGCCCGCCATCGTCCCGGAGGCCACGTACGGCTTCGTGCTCGCCAAGCTCGGCCCGCTGACGATCACGCGACGGTCGCTCTCCCTCGCGGTGACCTCCGTCGCGCTCACGATCGCGTCGCTGCAGGTGCGCACCCCGCGCCACCCGACACGGCGGCGGCACCGCGCACGCCAACGCCACCGCGCACCCCGACGCACCCGCACACGCCGCCGCCTGCTCGCAGGGAGCGTCGCTGTGCCTCGTGACCACCAAGGCAGAGGACCTCGCGCAGGCGCTCACGTGGTACCTCTCGCCGCTGGCCGCGCTGGGCGTCCCCGTGGCCTCGATGGCCATGACGCTCCTCCTCTCCATCCGCTTCGTCGGCGTCGTCTTCACCGAGCTCCAGAACCTCCTGCGCGGCCTCGCGGCGCGCGGCGTCGACTGGCGCCGCCAGGGATTGATGGGCACGCTCGATCTCATGGTCGGCCTCATCGCGCGCCTGCTCGACAGCCTGATCTCGCACTGCGGCCACATGGCGCGGGCGATGTCCGCGCGCGGGTACCGGGGGCCCGCGGAGCACCGCCAGCACCTCGCCGGCGCGTCGCCGTCGTCCCCGGTGGCCAACGCGGTCGCGCTGGCGTCGCTCGTCGCCCTCGCTGCCGCCGCGGCGCGCGTGTGACCCCGGTGACTGCGAGTGCGCTACGCTACGATCTCGTCACACGCGGCCGCGCTCGCGCCGGTCGCGTCACGCGGCGCTGCCGGCGGCCAGTCACGCGGCGCGCTCGTTGCCCCACGCGGCGGAGTCGCGGTGCGGCATGATGCAGTCGGCCTGGCTCATGCGCCCCGCGGCGTCCCGCCACACGTGCATGTTGAACGACGACACGAACTGCTGCATCGCGTCCTGCGCCTCGCCGTGCCGCTCGCCGCCCTTGCGCCCCACGACCGGCACGACCTCGTACGTCTCGAAGTCGCCGTCCCTGTAGTCCTTGAGCTCCACGCGCCCGTCGCGGACCAGGAACGACAGCGTGAACGCGTTCTCCACGAACTGCGCAAAGCTCGTCGTGTTCATCACCAGCTCGTAGTACATCACGCGCTGCCCGCCCTCGGTGCGCTGCGTCAGCAGCTTCCACATCTCCTCCATGTTCCGGTCCGTGTCCTGCGGCGCCCGAGCGTGCCGTCGCGCAGTTGTTCGGCGACGCAGCGCGCGGGGGGGGAGGCGGCCGGGCACGGCGCCGGGCACGGCGCGGGCGCGCAGCGCACCTGCTTCTCCAGCTCGTCGTCGACGTGCTCGACGTCCTGCGGCCGGACGGTCGCGCCGATCGGCGCGTCGCGTTTCTTCGGCTTGGCCTCGCGCGCCTTGCGCTCCTTGGCGGGCGCGAGCATGGAACCGAGCATCGTGTCGAGGCCGGGCGTGGCGTCGAAGTACTCCTGCGCAGCGCCGTCGGGCCGCGGGGGCGCGTCGCTGTCGGCGGGCGCGGGGGCAGGCGGGGCGCGCAGCGCACGCAGCGCTCGGGGGTGGTGCGTGGGCGGGCGGCGTGAACGGGGCGGGCAACGCACGAGGCTGTCCTCGCCGAAGTTGGTCCAGTCGAATCCGCTCTGTTGCACGTCGTCGCCGGCCGACGCGCCCGCGCGGGCCGCCGCCCCGTACGACTGGAGCAGAGCTTGAACGAGGTCCGCCGCGGATTTCCGGTTCGCTGCACAGAGACAGAGCGCGAGCGGCCGCGCCGTTGCCGCACGACCAGGGCGTCCCGCTGGAGCTGGTTTGGGCCGAAGACGACGGCGGGCCGGAGCGTAGTGGCGGTTGGCGCCGAGGCACGAGCAGGGCGTGGTGCGGGGCCGTGCGGCGCGCTCAGGGGCGCTGGTCGGTCCGCGGCGGTTCTACGCACCTGAGGCGAACTGGCGGAGCGCGTTCTGGTGGATCTGGTCGCTCAGGCCGGCGAGCTGCTGCGTGCCCATGGCGAGTTCCCGCGGGCGGTCCGCGCCGTCAATCACCTCGCCCAGCCGCTGCAAGGTCTCGGTCATGATGTGCCTGTTCGCTCGCGGGTCCGCGCTGGCCGCATTGCCGTAGTACGACACCACGTCGTTGATCTGGCGCAAGTTCGCGCGCGTCTCCCGCCGTGCACTCTCCATGTTCGTCGCCCCCACCGCGCCTCCGCCCTGCGTCTCCGCGAACGTGGTGCCGCAGCGCCGTCGGCATACGCACAGAGCGAGGAGCTGGCGGCGGTCGTCGTCGTCGTTCGGTACCCGGGAGGCGGCCAATTCAACGCCGGCAAACTCGGACGAAGTGCCGCTCGTGCCTCGTGGCAACGCGGCCCGCAGCCCCGGGCGACGGCTTTCCGGAGTCCTGGCGGAACGAAGAGGCGGGAGCGGCACAGACGGGAGCGTCGCACCTGATCAGCGCGCCCTGCGGGCATCGCACTGTCCTGAACGCGCACGCTGCGCGCGGACGGCTTGTCTGCGCAGAATCACGCCGAAGTAGCCTCGAGAACGCCGCGGGAGGAAGTTCGCCGGTTCCACAAGCCGTGCGCGCGCACCACTTCGCCACTCGCGGAGCCGCGCAGCTCCGCGTGGCCTCGAAGTGCTCAGCGTGCACTGCACTGCGGCAGTCAGACACGGCTTCACGCCCGCCGCCGCTCCTCCCTGGCCATCACCCGCACCACCGTCCCGCACAGACCGCCTGTGCCTCCCCCACAACGAAAGCGCGCCTCGTTGCGGAGAGACAGCCCGCGAGAACAGCCACTGTTGGTGTTTGTATTTGTTGGTAACTGACAGCGCAGTTGCCACTGACAGCGCAGTTGCCACTGACAGCGCAGTTGCCACTGACAACACAAAGTAGTAATTGACCACCCGCGCACGAAACGGAATGCGGGTGTGCTATCGTCCCGATCAAGGCAGCAGCCACTGACAACACGCAGCGCAGATCGCAGGCCGCGGGCTCACAGGGCGCGGGGCGGCACCGCGACTGTCTACCCCGGGCCGGTGCTGCCCGGGTAGTACTTGCCGTCCTTCCTCGACACCTGTTTGCTCTTCAACACCTTCTTGACAAGCTGCATCACCTCCGGCTTCCGCTCCTGCACCTGCTCTTTGGTCATCCCCAGCGCGGCGTATACCTCCAACAGCTTCGCCCCGGGCCTCTCCGTCACGACGCGCACGAACGCCTCGAGCGTGAGCTGCGGCTCGCCCGCGCCGGCAGCCCCAGACGGCCGCGGCCGCTTCGGCTGCTCGTGCGCCGGCGAGCCGTCCTCCTCCCTGCACAGTCAACACGCCGAGGCAGCCGTGAGCGGACGCCACGCGGCGCCGCGCACCCGCGCAGCTCGACAACGCAGCCCGCGCCCCCACTCGCCTGGGCCGCTTCGCTATCGCGGGCATCTGCTTCGCCCGCGCCTCCTCCGCCCTCTCCTCCTCCTCCGCGTCCCCCTCGTCGCCACTGTCGCCCCCACCAATGACCCCCCCCTCCTCCTCCTCTGCGCCGGCCTCCCCCCCGCCCTCCTCCCCGTCCCCGTCGTCCTCCTCCTCCGAGTCCGGCGCCCCCTCAATCGACGACTCCTCGCTCGCCTCCCGCCCGACCAGCTCCGCCATTGCCTTCTTCCTCTCCTCATACTCCCCCCGGTGTATCTCCACGTCGTCGTCCGACGGGGCGCCCTCGAAGTCCCAGTCCAGCGCGTCCTCGGGCCGCGCGCCGTCGTCGTCGTGGATGTCGTAGTCCTCGCGCTGCCGCTCGCGCTGGAACTCGTCAGTGGTGCCCGCCGCGATGTTGTGCAGCGCCTCCACGTCGCGCCGCTGCGGCGGGGCGACCTTGGCTGCGGGCAGAGCGGACGTGAGCACGACGGTCGGAGACGGCGCCGCGACGCGCTGCGAGCGCGCCGGCCCGCAGCACGCACCGCCGCGAGCTGCATGGCACGGACGTGCGACGCTTGCGGCCGCGCTGGCCACGGGAGACGACCCGCGCCGAGGCCACGACGGCTGCGCGCGAGGCGAGGGGGCAGCGCGGCCGCGGCGCACGACAGCGCGCTCCGGCACTCACGTTTGCGCTCCATGAAGTCGTCGTCGTCGCTGCTGCTGCCGAGGCCCGCGTCCCTCGCCGCGTCCCTCCCGGCCTCCTGCTTCACCTCGGGCTTCGTCTCGGCCTTGGGCCCCAGCGCCTTAGCAGCGGCGATCTGGCGCCGCTTCCTGCGGCCGTGGAGGGCGCGTGCGTGGCGGGTGGGGCCGGCGGCGGGGCGCACCGCGGCTGCCGTGCGGCGCGGTCGACAGCCGCGACGCAGGCCTCGCTCTGCGCCGGCGCGGCCTGTTCGGCGTGCGCACCAGTAGTCGTCAAGGTTAAGCTTCCCGATGTCAACATCTCCCTTCGCCGCGCCCGCTTGGGGCCTCCGCACGCCGGTGGTGTTGCGGAACTGGTACCAGTGCTTGATGGGGTACATGAAGATGCCCCCGCTCTCCTGCGACGCGGGCCGCGCGCGCTCGTTCGGCGACCGCGTGTGCACGCCTCGGCGGTTTGCGCGGCCTGCGGTGCCCTGCGCCGGCGCTGGGCCTCACCTTGATGAGCACGAAGTGCCTCGAGAGACCCTCCTGGCGTGTGCCGTGATGCGACACGTGGCCGCTGGGGTCAGAGAGCTCTACGCGCGCGGGGAGAGAGTCTGGGTCCTCAGGCGCCCTCTTGATCAGCGTGTTCTGCTGCGGCGCCGCCGTCACCTGCCATCCATTCTGCTGCAAGTTCCTCGGGGCGCCCGAACCGAAAGCCGCGATGTGCATCCGCGTCGTGGGCTCCGCGCGCCCCTCCTCCACTTTGAGGTCAAGCGGCGCGAGCACCGGGAGCTCCTTCGGTGCCTGCGCGACGCAAACGACCCCAGTTCATACTCGTTGTACGCATTTCTCTGAGACAGGACTGTACGTGGCGAGAACGCGCGTCTAGACGGCACCAGGCGTCCTCTCGTTCAGCGCGCGCGGCCCAGTGCTCGTCGCGGCGACGCTCCCGCCAGCTGCCATCCTCGCCGGACGCACCTGCGAGCTCATGTCCGCGACTCTGGTTCCAGCATCCACGACCCCCGGGTCCAAGCAGCCGCGTGGTCCCCGAGCTCCAGCTACACCTGTGCGCTGAGCTGCCCGCCACCCTGCGACAGTGCGCGTTCCGAACGTGCGATCCGCCCTCCTACTGCCCGCGAGTGCTGCGCGGGCGCCCAGGTATGCCCCGCGCGCGCTCACGAGCGGCTAGGAGCCACCCCCAGCCACCCTCATAGTCCCCCCGTGCCCGCGTCAGGTCTGTCCAGCACGGGCCCCGGAGACGGCGCGCAGCGACGACACACGGGGCTTACGCCGCCCCCACGCAGCGCATCCCGCTCGCGACGCAACCTTCACATGCGCGACCTGACGGCACTATACACCCCCCAAAAAGAAACAAACACCTCGCCCGCCGGCCCGCCGGCCCGCCGCCGCCTGACTGCCCCCACGCGCCCGCTTCAGAACCGCGTCAGGTCCCTCGCCATCGTCGTCATCACCGCGCGCGGCTTCCTCGCCAGCTCCGCCCCAGCACTCCGCTTCGTGCGACGCGGCGACGCGGTCCCCCTGCGGGCCGTCTCCGGGCTCGCCCTCTTCGCGGGGCTCCTGCGCTCTGTGCGCGGCCCCTGCGACGGCACCAGCGGCGCCGCGTCCCTCCACAGCGGCCGGTCAGACTGCACCGGGTCGGGCACGTCCCGCCACTCCATCTGCCCCGCCTTCCGCTGCGGTCGCTTCGGCTTTATGGACTTCGACATGTACAGCGCGCGCTCCTTCGTGCCCTGCGGAGGGATCCACTTGAGCACCGGCGGCGGGCCCGCGTCCGCCACCCTCGTCGACGCCACCATCGGTCCGTGCTGCATGTAGTGGTGCCGCCGCCAGCCGTCCGCGTTGCGCCGCGCAGGCGCGGCCGTGCGGTAGATCTGCGCGGGCGCCGTGCCCGGGCGCGTCGGGGCGCGGCGCGGGGACCGCGGCGGCGACGTTCCCGCCCGTGCTTCGTCGGCGAGCTCCTGCAGCAGGCTGTGCGTGTCGGGGGTGTCCGGCAGCTTGTACGGGGGCTGCTGCGCGCGCGCGAGGTGCGCGGAGACGGGGCGCGGTGCGTCGCCTGCCGTGGCGGGCCGGACGCCGGCGCCCGACGGTCGCGCGGTGAGAGGGCGCGCCGCGGTGGGCTGCGCGGTGGCGGGCCGCGGGGGCGCGGTCGGCGGGCCTCCGGTGGCCGGCGTAAAGGTCAGGGCGCGCACGGGCATGTCGGGCGTCGGCGACATGCCGTTCCGCGCGACGGGCGCGGAGAAGAGACGCCCCGGGGCTGTGTTCCAGACACCCCCCCCGGGCGGCTGCGGGGTCCCCGCGAGCGACCGCGCGTCCCGGACCGCCCGCCGCTGCAGCCGCCCCCCGGGCGTCACGAACTGCTCCAGCCGCACGTGCTCCTTCGGCGGCGGCGGCGGGCTCGGGGACTCCCCCCCTGACCGCGCCTCCTCCCCCCCGCTGGCCTTCACGCTGCGCGAGCTCTTCGCACTGCGCACACTCTTCCCGCTCCGCGCGCTCTTCATGCTCCACGCGCTCCGCGTGCTCCCCGCCGCGGACGCCGCGCGCTCCCGCCCGCTCCCGTCGCTGCCCCCCTCGTCGCTGTCAATCAGCGACGGCGCCTTCTGCGAGAACCGCGCCGACCGCCCGTGCGACCGGTACGCCATCCCCGCGAGGCTCTCCGGGTCCACCCAGTCCTCGTCGTGCTCCTCCGCCACCTCCTGGCACCCGATCAGGTCCCCGAACAGCAGCTCGTCCGCGTCGTACCCGCCGTCGGCGAACCCCACCCCCATGCGCCCCCGCGCCCCGCGGCGCTGCTTGCCCCGCGCGCCCGCGCCCGCGCCCCCGCCGGCCATCTGCTCGCGCCGCAGCATCTCGAGCTGGTGCACCTTTTGCCGGATCAGTCGCTCTTTGATGTCCTCCAGGTTGTGCTCGCGCGGGGGCGCGTCCGGCTGCCGGGCCGACGAGAGCGGGAGGACGAGCGCGACGCGGTCGTACTCGCCCTTGCGGCTGTTGAACCGCTTCACGAGGCTCTGCAGCTGCGTGCGAATCACCACCGGGCCTGCGCGCACCAGAACGAAACGACACGACACTGAGTGCCGGCACGCGCGCATCGCCGCACGGCCCAAGCACGAGCGCGGCGGGGCGCGCACCGTAGATCTGCGAGGTCTGCTGCTGGTCCAGCGACGCCAGCACGCCGTCCTCGAGCGTCCGCCGCGTCTTCGTGAACTGCGGCTGCAGGCGCGTGCCCTGCAGATCGTGCCGGTACTCCGCCCCCGACACGCTCGACCGCATCCCCGGGACGTTGCGGAAGTTGCCCTGCACGCTGGGCTTGCGCCACTGCTCGCGCATCTCCGCCTGCCGCTTCGCGTGCCGCATCTGGAGCAGGCGCTGGTTCGGCGTGAGGTCCTCCTGCGCCGGCGGCGCGGGGCCCTCCTCGCGCCCGCCCGGCGACTCCGGCGACCGCACGCTCTGCCGCACGGGCAGGTGCGGGCTCGCGCGCCCGCCCACGGCGTCCACCGGGGACCTCCGCCCGCCCTTCCGCGCCACCATCGGCTCGTCGAACCACCGCCCGGCCGACCGCCGCCCGCCCTCGTCGTCCGAGCCCTCCTCGTCGTCCCCCACGACCACCACGGGCGCGCCGTCGCGGCCAAACTGCGACCGTGCCAACCCGCGCAGGCGCTCGCCGTCCTCCGTCGACCCCGGCGCGGACATGCGCATCCCGAGCGGCGAGTCCTGCTCGTCCAGCTCGGCCGTCGGACTCTCCATCGTGCTCCACGGCCGCCCGGAGTGCGCCCCCCGGCGCCCCATGCTGCCTGTGGGGTCGCGCAGCCACCGGTGGTCGCCCGAGCCCGGCGTGGAGTCCTCGTGCGCGTTCGAGGGGCTGCGTCGGAGCCCCGAGCGCGCGCTGTCGGGGCTGCGCCGGCGACTCTCGACGGACTCCCCGCGCTCGAGCGGACGCGGCACGTAGTGGCCGAGCCGCCGCCGGGAGTTGCCGCCGCGGAACATCTGCGGCCGCGGCGCCTCCTCGGGCTCGTCTCCCTCCGGAATCTCCTGCGCGGGGGCGCGGAGCCGGGCGGACGGTTCGCGGCGGGCGGCCAACAGGTGGCACAGCACTGCGTCGCAGCGGCGCGCCCGGAGGGTGCACGCGCGAGGCGTTGCGGGTGGCGCGCGCGAGGGAGGGAGTTAGGTGCGCGCACCGGCATGATTGCCAGGGCGCGCGACGATGCCGCGCGCATTGCTGCTGTGTCTGTCCTTGCAGGGTGCGTCCAGGTGCAGCGGACGGCGGCGCGTCTCTCCCAGCGAGCTGCGCGACCTGCGGAGGAGGAGTGAGGGCGGGCAGCGGAGACGATCACGCGGGGCGGGGCGGGCCCGCGGCGAGAGGGCGCGCTGCGAGGTGAGCAGTGCACTGGGCCGGGCACGCGGCAGGTTGCGGCACGCGCGCGTGCGTGCGCGTCGCCGGCTCCGGCTGGGCGCTCGCTGAGAAGTGACATGCGTGGGGAGCCGGCTGGGCTCGGCTTGCAGGCGAGGGGGGGCGCGCGGGGCGCGCGCGGAGCTGCGATGCTGCCATGTGGGGGCACCTCGAGCGGGGAGGGGGCGCGCGGGGCTCGTTCGGACTGCGCGGCTCCGACGCTGACTAAAGGGACGTGGAGGCGGCGTTTTCGGAGAGAAAGCACCGCGCAGGCTGCGAAACTGCGGCCATGATGCACCGGGCCACGTCCCCGCGCGCACTGAGGCGCCGAAGCGGCACACCACGCGGGCCGCCAGAGGCGCTGGACCAGCGTGGAGGCCTGGCGGCCCGCACGGCGCCCGCGTGCCGGCCCTGGCGCACCCCCGCGCGGACAGGAGCTGTCCCGCCATGCAGCGCCGCGCGCGCCGCCCGGCGGGCGCCAACGGGCGCGACGTGAGCCGCGGCCGAAGCCCCCCTCGCTATGCATGAGGCCTGGCCGGCGCGCGCGACTCCCCAGGGACCGCGGCGTGCGGGGCAGCCACCAGGAGACGCACGCAGTACAGGGGTGGGTGTGCGCACCTCGCTACCGGCCTACGTCGCGCCCGTCCATTCTTCTCGGTGATCTTCGGCGCCCCTAGATCGTAGTCCCGCCGAAGAGCGCGCCGACGAACGCAGGCGGCGCCGCCCCGGCCACCGGCGGAGCGAGGCTGTGGGCGCGGAGGGAGATCCGCAGTGCGGTCTCGAAACGGACACGAATATTCGCCGCTCGATGCGTGGGGCCTGGCCCGCAGTGCGCTGCGTTGTGTGGCGAGCTCACGGGCGCGCGGGCCCTCGTCCCGCGCCGCGCGCGGTCCTACTAAGGGTAGGAGGGAAGTGCCAGACAGGCGTGCCGGCCGGGCCCGCCTGGCGGGTCCGCGGCCCCATGGGCGCCCGCGGTGGGCTCGCAGGAACACAATCATCGCAGGAGGTCGTCCCGTTGAGCGGGCAATCGCTTCAGCAGCGCGTTCGCTGCGCCGTATCGTAGTAAACGCCTGCTCGCACGCTGCGCTGCGCGCCACGAGGCGCGCCGAGCTACGAAGCTCGCCGAGGCTTCGATCGATCCACTGGTGCGTCCTATACGATGCCGCGTGGCCCGCTTCGCGCGCCTACCACCGCGCGAAGCACCTGCTTACGACGCGCCCTCGTGGGTCCCTCGACGCCCGCCCCGGTGGTCCATCCCGCGAATCCGCGTCGCCCGCGGGATGATCATGTACCGACTCGTTCCGGGCACCGCTGGAGCGGCGGACTGGGTGCCGCAGCTGCCTGCTCGTGGGGCTGCCTCTTCGGAAGCGGCATGCGCGCACGGCGGTGGCCGCGACATGGCGCGCTGGCGTGCTTTTCAGCCCCTGATGTACATGTATATTCCGAACATGCGCCGCGTGGCCGCCACACGCCCCCGTGACGTGGAGCACGCGGCCCTCCTGCCAGTGCAGCTCCTCGCTCCGCCGCGATGCCGAAGCGAGCACCGGCAATAGACCCGGCCGCGATCATCACCGATGGGCGTCGGTCGCGTAAGAAGCCGAAACGCGACGACGAAGTCGTCGGGGACCAGGCTCTGGGCAAGGCCATCGACGACGGTGTGGTGCGCTCCCTACCCGGGCGCTCGCCGCCACGCGGGCGCTTCACAGGCCCCCGCACGCCCCGCCCCGCCGCCCCAGCCTACTGACTACGCGCGCATCGCGCGCCATTGCCCCCCTCGCGCCCCCGCCCGCGCGTGCGGAGGGCGGCACAGAGCCTTCACCTCGCGCCACTCCGTGCCCCCGCGCGGCTCGCCCACCGCGCACCACGCCCGCGCCCGCGCCCGCGCCGGTGCAGAGAGCCATTCGGAACCAGGAGGGCGAGCGCCGGAGGCGGGAGCGCAGCTACGAGGCGCAGATGCGCGAGCTGGTGCGTCCAAGCGTCTAGACCTTGTTCGGTGCCGCGCGTGCCCGCGGGCGCGCCGATTTTCCCGCGCACGCCCCGTGCAGGCGTCCCCGTCTGCGTGCCCTGCCCGGATCTCCGCCGCACGGCCGCATCGCGCGGCCCGGCCGCGCCCCGCCGCCCAACCCCACACGACCCGCCAGGCGCTGCCAGCGCATCGCCCGCGGACCGACGTCGCCGCGCCCCGCCCGCGCCCCGCACGCAGGCCTCGCTCGACGCCTTCGACGTCCTCCCCGACGGCACCCTCGCGAAGCGCGCCCGCGGCGCCCAGGGCCGGCGCCGGGGCCCCGCTTCCGGCCTGCTGCGCGGGTACACCACCGAGCAGCGCGTGGAGCACGACTGGACGCTCGGCGTCCTCCTGGACAAGGTGCGAGCCCGCAGACACGCGCCCGCGCGGCCGCCCCGCGCGCTGCGGCCCGCCGCCGCCCGCCACGCCGCGCGTCACGTTGCGCGCGACAGAGAGCTCACGGAGCGGCACCGCGCCCGGGTGGTTCGCCGCAGGACAATCGCCACACGATCCTCACGATGATGTTCGCGTACCTGCTCGTGGCCGGGGAGGACGGCGAGGCGGAGGCGCTCCTCGCGCGGTTCCCGGGGCTGAACCCTTCCCTGCACAAGAGCCCGGAGCAGCCGCAGGCGTTCGAGAAGCTCATCGGCACGCTCACCGCGCTCCCGGACACGGCCTCGCGCGCCAACGCCGTGCTCGCCGCCCGGCAGCCCGGCCGACGCCCCGACTCGTGGAAGTTCCCCGGCGGGCCCCCCGGACACGTGCCGTTCCCGGTCGCGCCCGCGCCGGCGATGGCGGCGCCCGAGCCTCCGCTGCGGCTGCAGGCGCTGCCGCGCGGCGGGAGCGCGGCCTCGAAGGACCCGACTCCGCCCAGCACGTGCCCGTCGAGCCCCGGCGCGGGGCAGGGCTCGCGCGGCACGGCGGAGGTGCCTGGCGCCGCCGCTGCCCACGTGCTCGGCAGCAACCCGGCGTCCGCGGTGGAGACGCCGCGGTACAGGGCGATGCCGCCCGGGTGGGGCAAGGTGCCCGCGACGACGCAACACAAGGCTGCGGCGGCGCAGTTCGCGGCGCCGGCGCAAGTGGCGCCCGCGGCGCACGAGGCCTTTTTGCCCGCGCAGGCGCGCGTCGCGGAGGCGCTGACGCGCCAGCGCTCGGACTCGTTCGACGAGAGGGAGGCGGCGCAGACGGCGGCCATGGCGCTGGCGTCGCTCGGCGTCGCGCTCGTGTAGGCGGCAAGGCGCGGCGCTCGCCCAACCCACACGCTGCCCGTCGAAGACTCCGCGCCCGGTATTTTCGCTGTTTCATGTCGCGCATTAACGGCGCCATTCTTGCACCGCCAGCGCGGCGCTGCCAGCCTGGCCGAACGAACGTAGCTTGCGCACTCACCGACCTCTCCTGACAAACGAATCTCTCCTGACAAACGACCAACCTCTCCTGACAAACGACCCACCTCTCCTCCAGCTAACACACCTCCTGCACGATCGACGTGCAAATTTTGCGCCAGGAGAACCCCCCGCTGCGACACACCTCCGAAACCGTCCTGTTTTCCGCCCGTTTGCCTGCCTCCCCCCCCCTATTAGATTCCTTCCTCGTAGATTCAGTCTTCGCGCTCCGACGCGCGATGATCAATGATGTTCACACCGCTCTTCAACAGGCCGCTCCGGCAATGTGAGTGAGACTCTCCGACGCCCCGCCCAGCGCGCCCACCACGCGCCCTCGCCGCCCGCTCAGCTCGCGTCCACGTCCCTGCCCTCGATCACCGCCACGACCCTCCGCGCCTGCGCAACGGCGTCCGGCGGGGCCGCGGCCAGGAGGGCGTCCACCGCCGTGATCGCCGCGTCCAGCTGCCTGCGCGCAGCCTGCTCGTCCAGGACGGACTTCTCGTCCCGCAGCGCGCTCGCCAGCGTCAAGTCGAGAGCTTCGAGCTGCTTGAAGATAGCCTCCGCCTTCTCCGGACCGCCGTTCTCCTTCGAGTACTGCCCCACGGCGCGCGCGTTCTCCCGGAACCCCTTCATCGCGCCCTCGCGCAGGAGGCTCCGCGCCGACTTCGGGTCGTCGAGAACCTCCGCCACAAGCAGCACCTGCTCGCGCCCCTGTGCCGGGGGGCGGGGCGCGGCGGGTGGGCGGCGGCGGCGGCCGCCGTGGACAGTGGTGCGAACATCGCGACGCATCGCGACGTGTGCGCTGCTCCGCGGGGCCGGGCGAGGGCGTGCAAAGGGCGCATGCTGACGAGCCCTGCGGGGGCGCCGGGGGGCGCGTACCTGGATCATGGGCGGGAGGTACGTCTCGAGCGGATCGAGTTTCCGCTTCCGGATGTACTTGTCGATCCCTCGTCCGCCGCTCGCGAGGGGCGACGCGGCTGTTTCCGCGCCTGCGGCACCGGGCCGCGACAACGCCACCAGCCCCGCCGCGAGCCCGGCCGCACCACCCGTCAGCAGCTCCCTCCGAGCGTGGGCGCGCACGGCCACGTCCAGCCGCGCCGCGGGCCCCCGCACGACGCGCGACGACGCCCCGGCGCCGCGCGGTGCCACAGGCGCGCTGCAGAGCGCACAGCCGGCAGCACCCGACATGACAAACGGTGCCTGGATCGCTCGGGTGGATCCTAGGGACTGGCTGGGGCGCCGCAGCCGCGCCCCGCATGTTCTGGAGGGGGGACAATTGATGATGGAAGGTGTTGGGTCCTGAGCGCAGTGCCGGGGGGGCGGAGCGCGGCGCTCTTTGTCGCGGCCGGCCGGCGCGCGCTGCGCGTACCAGCATCTGCGTGGGTGAACCGAGGTTGATCATGTCGTCCACCATCGCTTCCGGCATTGCCGCCCCGGCGCGGGCGAGCACTGTGGCCACCAACAAGCGGGCGATCTCCTCCGTCCAGGTGCGCGGGCCGCCGAGTCCCCGCCAGCTGCGCGCGCTGGTAGATTCCCTTGATTTTGGACGTCGTGGTCGACCCATGACGCGACGGCGCGGGGCGACCTTGGCGCCAAGTTCGTCGTCTCGGGCTCCCGAAGCGCGCCGCACCCCTCGCAACTCACGAGACGTCGCGCGTCTGGTGATTTCTTTTCCCAGCTCGCCATCGCGATCGCTCGAGTGACGCACACGCGAGCCTGTGCGGCGTGCTTGGCCGTCTCCGTCCTGAGTGGTTATCGAGTGCTTCTCCCCTAGTTCCTCGCCACAGCACGGCCTCGGGCCCGCCAAACCGTGCATCACCATCGCAAGAACGCCCAGATGCCGGTGTCCCCAGAGGCCTGCCGACGATGCGCGCATCACCAGCACTCGACAGCTCTCTCCCTCCCACGGCACTTGCACGCCTTCAGCGCAGCAGGGCGGGTGTCCGACGCACCGCGCCGCGCATCACGGGCACAGCCGGTCGCAAGCTTGCCGGCGAGGACGCTCGCGCGGCCGTGCAGTCCCGAACCAGCCCGCACGCGTCTGATCCCTGCTGCAGGCTCTCGGTGGCGCCCGCCTGGCTCCCCGCCCGGCCGCCCGCGCCGCGCCGCTGCAGTCCCGCAGCTCCGTCGTCGTCGAGGCGCGCGCCAGCAAGGGCGCTCAGGTCCAGAAGACGGTGAGCACAGCACCCACGCCACCCACCTCCCACAGCCCCACACGCACGCTCCCGCCGCCGCCGCACGCGCCACGGCCGACCCCGCCTCGCCTGCGACCCACCCTGCCTCCCGCAGGTCGAGGTCGACAAGCCGCTCGGCCTGAACCTCGCCCAGGGCAAGAACGGGCTGACGGTCAAGTCGTCGTCGGGCAACGCGGCCAAGGCCGGCATCGAGAAGGGCGACACCGTCATCTACGCGTCGTCGTACTTCGGCGACGAGCTGTGGCCCGCGGACAAGCTCGGTTTCACCCGGTCTGCCATCCAGGTGCGCCGCGCACCGCCCCACCGCGCCGCTCCCGCCACCGCGCACCCGCGCCGCGCCCGCGCTCACGCCCACGCGCGCGCCCGGCCCCGCGCAGGCGTGCCCGAGCCCGGTCGCGTTCGTCATCACCAAGGGCGAGAACACGTCCGTCGACGTGAAGCGCCTGCCCAAGAAGGCCGCGCCCAAGCGCTTCGGCCGGAAGCTCACGGCGTCGCAGAAGGAGCTCGCGACGCACATCTGCATCGACTGCGGGTACATCTACTGCGACAAGACGCCGTTCGACGAGCTCGACCTCGACTACCGGTGCCCGCAGTGCCTGGCGCCCAAGCGGCGCTTCGCCGGGTTCGACCCGGAGACGGGGAAGAAGGACACCTCCGCGCAGCTGTTCGCGCAGGTGGGGACCGTCGCCACCGTCGTGGTCGGCCTCGGCGCCATCGCCGTGCTGTTCTGGCTCGCCAGCAGCGTCTGAGCCCCCGCACGTGCCGACAACCTGTAACCCCCCCGCCCCCGTACCGACGCCCGCGACGGCGCTCTCGTGCGTCACGAAAAGGCGTGGGGCGGCGGGGCTGCCCCTGCGACCGCGACGCAAGGCTCACAGGC
The DNA here is from genome assembly GCA_916048055.1 of Pedinophyceae sp. YPF-701. Lineage (NCBI taxonomy): Eukaryota > Viridiplantae > Chlorophyta > Pedinophyceae > Pedinophyceae sp. YPF-701. The sequence continues at coordinate 1,379,855 of CAJZHL010000031.1, forward strand.
GCCCTGGAGCTGCGCGCCGCACCTATCTGGCGAGCGCCCACCGCGGCTCCCCGCCCTCGCGCGCCCTGCTGTGCGCGGTCTGCGCGCGCCGTGCACGAAGAGATCGACCGTATCCCCTGCCGTTCCCCGCCCGCGCACATCGACCTGTTTGCGTGCCGCGGAGCAACATGTGACGGTCCGCCCTCACGAGCGTCCGCGGAAGCGGCCGGCGAATGACGACGTGAAGGACGACACCTTCGAGCTCGCGGCGCCGTACGAGCCTGCGGGGGCGAACGTCACCGTCGCCGTCGCGTGTCCGTTGATCGACGACGTCGACACGGACGGCGACCCGCGCGCGTCCATCCCGAGGCGCAGGAGGTCGACGCTCTCGCCGCCGACGTTCAGGACCGTCGCCTGGTCGGGGTGCTGGACCACTGCAGTGGCGCGCGACGCACACGTACGTGTCCTATCCTCGTGAGGGCTGTGGAGCGGTGAGATTGCTGTGCACAAGGGCGCCGCGTTTCTCGCGCGTACGGTCGCTGCGCACCCGAGATCGAGCCCGCGCTGGGTCCTTGGACGACCAGCTGGTTGTCCGACAGCTTGGAGACCTTCGTGCCGTCCGCGAGCGTCACTTCTGATGTGTTTGTGCCTGCGAGCCATGGTAAAAACGAACGCGGTCGCGAGGCGGGCGCACGCGACGTGGACCTCGCCTCCAGCAGTATTTTTTGTCAACGTTCGCACCTGCCACCGCGGCAAACACGACCATGAGGACGGCGGCGGCAACGAACAAGCAGCGGACCATCCTACGTTCCGCGCGGAGAGGACCTTCGTTGTGCCGAACGTGAGCGGTCGGTACAGGATGCGACGCAGAAGCCTGCGCGCGGCACCCTTGCGCCGAGGCCGCTCTGAGCGGGGGGGTGTCTGTGTCTCTGAGCTGGCGACAGTTTCCAGGCTGTTCATCGCGCGCGGCGGGCGGCGACTGGTATTTCTCAGCGGCTCGATCGACACCGGGCAAATTTCCGGGGGCTTCTACAGGCGCATCTAGCCGCGGACGCGCACCACGACGCCCTGCGACGGCACTCCAACCTCTGTCGTTCTCGTCCATCGGGCACGCCGCGGCTTTCGTCCGATCAGCTCGATGACCTGGGCGTCGGAGTGCGGGCGGACAACCGGGCCGAAGCGCCCGCGGACGCTTGCCAGCGCCCTCCTCGCCTCGTGCGCGGTGCTTGTCCTGCAGTCTGCTTTTCGCGTCGCTCTGGGTGCCGTAGAGCCTCCCCCGGTGCCGTGCAACTGTTCTGACGTCGATCCAAGGTACATACTGGAGCCCAAGGCGCCCCGCGTGCCCCGTCAGCCGCCTCACATGGCCCGCTGCAGTGCCGCTGGTGCGTCAGTGCCCTCACGGACCAACGCAACGACATTCGCGTCGCAGACGGGGATACAACGACCGCGTGGAGTTCTCCTGCATGGGTGCGACCCTCGGCACTCGCCGCTCCGAACAGCCCGCTCCCCGCGCGCCAGCCTCGCCGGATGCTTCCCCCTTGTGCGCTGTGTGCGAACGCGCAGCCAAGCGACGCCCAGATGCCCGCCTGGTCCATGGAAACGCACCCGACCATCCACCGGCAACTTTTCGCGGGGCAATCCTTGCAGAGCAGCGGCAGCTGGGTCAGTGCACGAAGCCGTTTATGTTTGACAGCGTCAAGGAGGTGCCGGAGGGATACTGCATGATCAGCTGCGGCCGCTGCGACTGCTGCGAGGTGAGAGCACGTGGTATTCGCCGCGTTCTGCGGCGTCACGTGGACTCGTGATGCATCACGGGGCGTCGTCGGAGTGAAAGACACCCACAGATATGATATTCCGAATCGAAATGGCTGCAGAGTGCCTGGGAAGTGATCGGCAACATCACCGGCGCGGACGTGAGCGAGTACGTAGAGGCCGCGCGCGCCGTCGGCTTCAGCCGCGACCTCGACGAGCCTGGCTTCATGGGGACCGTCCTGGTGCCCACCTCGCAAGCATTCGAGCAGTTCTTCCGGCAGTCGGAGGGCACGCCGTGGCGGGACCTTGCCAGCACGTCCGAGGGAAGGTGCGCGCCCACACGCCTGCGTGCGAGTCGGACAGGTACACGTGCGCTGTGCGCGCGTAACACGCAATACTGCCGCACTGCTGCTGCTGCGGGCGTGGCTCTGTACGCTGCGAGCACCGGTGCGATGGCCCCAGCTCTCTGCGTCTGCTGTCCGTAGCACCGGTGCCGGCGGCGTACAGAGCCACGCCCGCAGCAGCAGCAGTGCGGCACAATTGCAGCAATTGCAACCCGGTCGATTGCAGCGACACCGCCTGGCGAAACGATCGACCCTCGTGCGACGCAGGAAGCGGCTCAAGGACATCCTGCGGCACAACGCGCTCGCCCCGACGGACGTCATCAAGGCGGTGTGGACCACCCCGTTCATGACAGGAGGCCACGGCAGCGCAAAGACGCTCGTGGGCGGCGACGTGTGGTTCTCGCGACCGTGAGTGACGCACCGCCCCCTGCCTGCCGCGGCGCCGTTTATAACGGATGTTGTCAGTGCAGCGGCGTTTCGGTGCTGGCCATGGCACGATTTGCGTTCATGTGCTTGTTTGCTGCAGCGAGGGCGGGCGGCGCATCGTTGCGAGCAACGAGCGGGCCAGCGTGGATCTTCTCGAGGGCTACAGGGACCTGCCCGCGTGCAAGGCGTACGTCAACGTCGTCAGCTGGGTGCTCCCGATGCCTACGCCTCGCGTCGAGGCGGCGGACGCGGGGCCGTAGCACCCGCACATCGACGGTGCCGTCCAACGGTCACATGCCGCGCAAGCGGGGGAGTCTGACGGCGCGGAAACGACCATCTCCGCCACCCTTCCGTCGATTTTGTTCAACGTAGAGCACCGCCAGGTCGACACCCCCACCGTAGGGCGCCGGCGGGCCCGCTGGTGTCCGTAGACGTGCTATCCGGGCGCTCGGTTCCCCAGTTGCATGCCATCGGACCGGGCGCCGCCCCGTCGAAGCAGTGAGACGGGCTTGTATCATGCTCTCGTTGACGTCACGCTGAGGCCGCGCTCACCGCGGCGCCTGGAGCCGCTCGCCGCAACGACCGTGCAGTACACCTCCTCTGCCTGCTGCGGCGCCGTCAGCGCCGTCGCTCGCTCCGAAGACCAGACCGGCGCCCCTCTGCCGCTGCTGCACTATCACGCTTTCTGCAGGAACTTGAAATGCTCCGGGCGTCGCTGGGTGCACCCTGGGTGCTCGCAGCGACGGTTCTGGGAATCCAGTGCGGCGAGGCTTGGCGTGCTCGCGGCAAGCCGCTCCGGTGCCGAGCACACCGAGCCCGGTGGCACCGGACTCCGAGAACCGTCGCTGCGAGCACCCGGCCGCTCCCAGAGTGCTCGCGGCCCGTCTTTGGGACGGACCGGGGCAAGCCGCTCCCGTGCCGCGAGCTCGCCGAAGCTACAAGGAGGTCCGGCATGCTCGCCAACCTCGTAAAACAGGTCAGATGCGTGGTGCGGCGCGGCGGCGCGGCGACAGTCACGCCGTGCGTCTCCAGTGTCCCCAGCGATCGGAACGGCCGACCCTTGTGTCGGGGCCCCTGCACAGCTCGGCGGCACCTCAAAGTCGGTCCAGCAGACTGTTGACGCCGCATGTGCTGTTGCCGACGCCCTGCTGGGTCCGTCCTTGCGTGCTGCCCGGCTGCGTTGGGCTCCGACACGAGGAGCGGCCGCTTCCGCTCTGACCCCGCCACAGCTGCAGCAACGGCGCCACATCGGGACGTCCGAACATGTGTCTTAGACTGACAGAGTTGTCGACCCCCCCCTTGTGCCTCACTGCTCCCGGGGTCGCTTTTCCGCGGGAATCACTGCTAAGCGACCGTATCGACGGATCGCCAGGCACTTTGGAGCGGGCCTTCGCGCCGGTCAAGCACGGCATCGATTTCAACACGCTGTTGATCTCACGCCCTTGCCCGCCCGTGTTCGGGCCGCGAGGCGTCGTTGGAGCCCACACTGCGAGCACCATGTACCTGCTCGTCCTGCTGCTCATCACGTTGAGTGCGTCGTCGCGGGGCGTTTGCGCCGCGACGCGCCTGGAAACACGGGTGCGTCCCACAACCGCCGCCGCCGCACCAACTCAGCGCTCGCACGCGCTGCACCCGCCACGGAGCGCACCCCACAATCCGTTTGTCGCGAGGAGCCGGCGCGTTGTTGCCTCGCGTGCAGCAGTGCGCGCAACGTTGTTTTATTGTTCTCGCATCAACAGACAAACAACATCGTCAACTGCTGACTGATCCGTGACGATCGAGCTCCACGACGTTGCAGCCCCCGCGACAGTCTTGCTGGTACGGTCGCGTTGAGTCGTGGAATCCCGGGGAGAAGTGCGTGCGGGCCGCGGGGCCGTTCCCGAACGCAACGTGCCCACTAGGCACGTGGCCGACGCAGGTGCGGGGCCCGCCGCGGCTCCGTCGAGCCCCAGAGCATTCAGTCGGTCATGAGCAGCTGGTGCGGAGCTCGTGAAAGCTGAGACCGGGCCTCCGTCCGTGCAGGTGGCGTGTTGTGCGCCCGCGACCGGCGCGTTCTGGCAGGGGTGCTCGCCGCAGCCGGAGACGCGTATCGGCAAGCTCCTGCGGAAGAAACGCGCGGCCTGCCGTGCCGAGGAGGCGGAGTGGAAGCGAGAGGTCTGCGACAATGGTTCGTTGAATGCCTTCAACTGGTGTCAGGAGGGGGAGTCCTCGCCCGCGCGCAAGGTGATCGCTCTGACGTTCGACGACGGCCCGATCGTCGACATGCCCTGGCCGTACACGGACACGTACGCCGTGCTTGACGACCTGGCGGCGGCGGGCGTCACGGCTACCTTCTACATCAGCCCGGGAACATGGGGCGGCGAGGACATGCTGGACGCGAAGTGCGAGGCGCTGCGGGCGATCCGCGACGCCGGCCACGAGATCCAGAGCCACACGTGGACGCACAGGCCGATCCCGGACATGTACGCCGACGGAACCCTCAACAAAGAGCTAATACAGGTGCGGCGGGATCGACATGGTGATGCGACGCGCGACGCTCTGTGCGTTGTTCACAGAGTGACTGATTGCGCCACGAGAACGATGGTCATCGTGCACGCAGGTCCAGAGATGGGTTTCGAAGTGTCTGGGCACGCGTGCGCGCCCCATCGGTCAGGTTCGGCCGCCGTTCGGTTCCATCACCATACCGGCTCTCAAGCACATCAACGATCTCGGGCTCGTGGTGTCGATGTGGAGCGTGGACAGCGACGACTGGCGCGTGTCTCTCCTGGTGCAGTCGGAGGGCATGAGCGACGCCGACGCCCGCCACCGCATCGCGAACAGAGTCCTGCACGGCATTGATCCCGTCACCCTCCAGGACCTGACGGAACACGATCCACAGGTGCGGACGTCTCACAGCGAAGAGCTCGCCAGTCAGGACGGATGCAAGTCACTGCGATGCGTACATGTTCGAGCGACGTGCGCGTTGGCGGCGCTGTGCAGTTGGCGACGTTGACCAAGATGGTGCGCGAGGGCAAGTCGGCCGTCGTGCTGCTGCACGACCACGCGTACAGGCCGGGCGTCGTGCAAGACATCGTGCACGCTGTGCGTGCCATCGACCCTTTGTACCAGTTTACCACGGCAGGTGTGTGCTACCACGGCTGCGGCGACGTGCACTGCGACCAAGGATCCCCGGCTGCGGCGCCGTGTGGCGAGGAAGCCTGCGGTTGGGGCGTGTAGGGCGCTGGGCGGCGCGTGACAAGTGTTGCGTGCTGCAGCCGCACACTCGTGTCGATCTTGGGGCCGCGGGGGGACGAAGCGGCTCCGAGGCGCTGTGATCGGCGTGAGACGGCGACCGTTGGTGTGGCTGAAGCGATACAGAAACGCTTTTCGTCGTAGTTTTCAGTCTTGATCTGGATGTTATACCTTGCCTCGATTTCTCCGAACAGCTAACTGCTCCCAGGCCCCACCGGCCTTCGTTGCATCAGCGGAGCGCGCAAGACCCGCACTTACCGCTCGGTCCGAGGGATCCATTCCTGGAGCGGCACCAACGGGCGCGCACTCGCGCAGCATCGCCTGCGCAACACAGGCCAGGACATTTCAACTGCCACCATGTCGCTGCGGCTCAGCGCGCGTCCGCCGCTGGTGCTCCTGCACGTGTGCGTCGCGCTGGCCATGACGAGCGCGGCCGTCGCCCGGGTGAGTGCCCCGCGCGAAGATTCAGGACGCAAAGTTCGCACCAGCTCAACTGTTTTCATCTTTTGCGAACATAGCAATGATTCCGCGATCAGAGCACCTCCAAGGCGCCACCGCTACGCTCATATGCACTCATTCGCCCCTCAGAAGGGCGCACTGGGGTGCTCCGCATGCGCTGACCGCTCGAAAAGCGGGCTGAAGTTGCAGTCAACTGCAGCGCCACGCCGGCCCAGATCTGCTCCCCCCGCTGCCTAGCTCCTCTCCGATGCGTCGATGATGCGCAGGCGCTGGCGCAGTCCGCCTGCTGGGGCGGCACGATGAGCTCGTGGGCTCCGGGCAACAACTGCGTCGCCACCTCTTATGCACCACCGTGCCCGCCAGGGACGTGGGCCTCCCAGGTGAGACGGCGCCACGGCCACGCACGTGCGAGTCCTCATGCACCCTCGGAGCCGCTGCTGCCCGTTCATCCAAGTGAGTCACCAACAACTGACCTTACGTAGAGCGAAGCGTCGCACACTTCCCGAGGCAACGGTTCCTCGCGCAGGTCGAGTGCTGCGAGCCGTACTCCGGCGCGTTCTGGACAGGCTGCAACTCGCCGCCCTCGGAGGAGCCCACCGCGCCGCCCCCTCCTCCGACCGCTCCGCCCACGCTGGCGGCGACGCCGGCGCCGCCGGCCACCACGCAGCCCCCGCTCGGCCACACCCCGCCGCCCAACGGCGACTTCGACCTCGAGAGCATGCTCGCGGAGAGGGAGGCCCAGTGCGCGAGCTGGGGCGGCACGTGGCACAACCGTGTGTGCGACGCAGGCCTCAACTCCTTCAACTGGTGTGGGGCGGGTCGCAAGGTCATCGCGCTCACGTTCGACGACGGCCCCGTCCTCCCGGCGTCCTGGGACCCCAGCAGGTAGCGCCCGCGGCGCGTTCCTGTGCGCCGCACGGCACATTCGCTTCGTAATCACGAATTATAATCTGTTTCCTTTGACGCCGTGACCGTTGCGACTCGGTGCATCCGCAGGCCCCACACCAGCGCGGTCCTGGCCGATCTCGCGGCGGCAGGCGTCCGCGCGACCTTCCTCATCTCGCCCGCAGCGATCGGGTTCAGCCCGGAAACCCTCCCCGAGAAGTGCGCCGTGCTCCAGGACACCCTGGCCGCCGGGCACGAGGTCCAGAGCCACACGTGGCTGCACGGCGAGATCCCGTCGACGCCGGACATCGCCGCCGAGCTCCAGACCGTGCAGGACTGGTTCGCGACGTGCACCGGCGGCGCCACGCCCCTGTCGATGGTTCGCCCGCCGTACGGCGTGATCGACGTCCCCTCCGCTCACGCGTGCAACGACGCCGGGCACATCGTCGCGACCTGGTCGCACAACTCGGACGACTGGAAGCTCGCGTGGAGCAGCCTGCCCGTCTCAGACAAGATCACGCGCATCATCAATCGCATCATGCACGGCACCGACGTCGACACCCAGCAGCCGCTGCCGGTGAGCGCCGGCGCCCTCCCTGCGCCGCGACCGCGTGCGCCGGCCGCGAGTGCACCGTCCCGAGCGCGCGCGGCCCGGCCCCGTGCTTGCAGGGCGCGTCGAAGCTCGCGGACACGCTGGCGGCGGGCGACTCGGCTACGGTGCTGTTCCACGACCAGGCGTACTGGCCGGGGATCGTCCCGCAGCTCGTGGCCGCGATCCACGCCGTGGACCCGGCGTACGAGTTCGTCACTGCGTCCGAGTGCTTCCACGGCTGCTTTGACCTCGTGTGCAACGCGCCGCACGGCGAGCTGCACTGCTCGGACGCGTTCTGCGGGTGGGGGTGACGCCGTCCTCCGACTGCGCCGTGAGCTCGCATAGGCGGGCTGACGGCTGAGCGGCCTTGGGGGGCCTTTTGTAAGGCCCCGCGCTGTGACTCCCCCCTTCCTCCGTGCAGCGCAAGGGGGCCGGACCGCGCGCGAGGACGGTACTGGCAGACGCTGGCGTGTGCGGCCGTTCGACGCGTGTGGGCGCGGCATCGTGTCGCGAAGGCGTGCCTGAGTGAAACCTGAGTAGTTTTTGTTTGGGTTCGCGAATGCTGGTTGGCGCCTGGGGCCAGGCCTGATCCGCGGCGGCGAGGTGCGTATGGGATAGGTGGTGGTGTAGCATGGCAAAGAAGAAGAAATCGGCGGAGAATGGGAGCCGCGGCGCCGGTGCTGGCGCGGCGCCCACCCCGCTCAGCGAGCACGCAGCCTTCTTCGACATGCTCGTCGAATTGATACCGGCGCGGTACATCAGGTGCGTCCACCGCATCGCCGGTGTGCGCCATTCCTGCGCCCGCGTCCGCGAGCACCCGCGCCCAGCACATTACGAGCGGCAACGTCCAGCGGCCCGTTTTGCCCTGTGGCGCGCCGCCGCGAGAGATTTGACGCCGCGCACGTGACGCACCACGCACAAAGCGATCGGCGCGGGCCAGCGGCCGGCGAATTCCGCCCTGGCGCCCGCGTGGCGGGGCACAGAGACCTGGCGGCTGCGGAGCACCGGGGTCCGCGCTGGGCGCCACACACCGCTTCCGCAGCGCGGCTCCCACCCGCTCCGCGACGTCACGGACCGTACAGACGATCTGGGGCGAAATTCCCGCCCTGTCGCCTTGACGCGCCGACGTTCGCGCCGCTGGTGGTCCCTGCGCTCTCTTTAGTGCTCCGCTGCTCGCCCGTGCTCGGCCTGCGACCTCCCGGCGCGCCCCCGGACGTCCGCAGCGACCACACGGACCGCGTCGACCTGCGGCACCTCAAGAAGTCTGAGCGGCGCGCTCTCAAGAAGGAGGCGCGCCGGGCAGGCGCGGACAGCAAGCGGCAGCGGCTGGACCCCGACGCGACGGAGGAGCGCATCGCGCGGCAGCAGCAGAAGCAGTTTGAGCGCGGCATCGGCGTCTCGCTCGTCGTCGGCGGCCCGCAGCTGTCGCGCGAGGAGCTGCAGGCGCGCCTGCAACAGCGCGTGGAGGAGATTCGGGCGCAACAGCGGCAGGCGTCGAAGGACGGGATCAAGCGGCTGGCGGCGCTGTCGCCCGCGGACAGGGCGCGCGAGTGGCGGGAGCGGCAGCTCGCGCGCGCGGGGGCCCGCGCGGCGGCGGGCGCGGAGGAGGGGGGGGTGTCGGATCCCGGGAGCGATAGCGCGGGGGGGGGTGGGAGCGAGGGGGCGGGGGCGGGGGACGCCGCGGAGGAGGAGGAGCTGGCGTTCGGGCGCGTGGAGGGCGGGGAGGGCGCGGGGGCCAAGCGCAAGCGCGTCAGCAAGGCTGCCGCGTTAAGCAAGGCGGAGGCGAAGCGGGCGAAGCTGCAGGAGCTCGAGGTGCGTCGTGGCTCTCGTGTGCGTGTACGGCCAGCGCCGCTCCGCTCATGGGGCCCGGGCGGCTCGCAGAGGGTGGGGTGGGGGTTCGTGGTGCTGTCAAGTGTGCTGCTGGCCCGTCGCGGCGTCGGAGGTCGCAGGCTGGGCGTGGCTGACTGCGTGCGAGGTGTCCGTGCTGCAGGGAACGGAGGAGGGGGCTGCGCTGCGGCGGCAGCAGGCGCTGCAGGCGGCCATGGCGCGCGTCAAGGGAGAGCGCGTGCTCGACGACCCGAAGCTGATTCGCAAGGCGCTGAAGCGGGAGCAGAAGCAGAAGCAGAAGTCGGCCAAGGTGCGCCGGACACCCGCGTCTGCCCGAACCCCCCCCCCTCTCAGTACAACAAATAATTATTCTAGTGGTTCACGCCCCCCCTGCTGCCGCGACGCGTCGACCGCTGCGCCCCGCGTGTGCTCGCGTGCATCGCGCAGGCGTGGGCGGAGCGCAACAAGGCGGCGGAGGCGGCCCGGAAGGAGCAGCAGCAGAAGCGCAGCGACAACCTCACGGCGCGCAAAAAGGCCAAGGCCGAGCGGCGCATCGCGAAGCGCGAGAAGAAGCTCATGCGCCCGGGCTTCGAGGGCCGCAGGGGGTCGACTGTGAACTGAAACCCCCTCACTCATCGCGTCGTCACGCGCCTGCCGCGGGCGCCCGGGCGGCGCGCTGAGGCCGCGCGGCGGAAGGCCTGCGGCGGCACGGGGCGTGCGGGCGCGGGAGTGGCGCGGGGGGGGCGTTCCGTGGCGTCTACAGCGCCCGCGGCGCCGATTCTGCCGACAGTCGTGCCGGTCCGACTCGCACCGTGGGGGCGGTGCGGGGCGCAGTGGTGGTGGGCGCCGGGTCGCGCAGGGCGCGGGCAGTATCGCGCTGCACCGCGGAGCGCGCTGAGGTCCGCGAGGGCGCGTGGGAGGTCGCGGACGGCTCTGTGTTAGTGGGGGAAAGCATCTGTAGGTTTTGCTCTTTTGTGGGCGTGTGGGACGGAGACGGTGCTGCGGGGGACGACGCTGATGTTCGCATAGGTGTGGGTAGTGCACTGAGGTGATGTCGGCCCTCGGAGCGGAGCGAGCGGGGCGCCTGGGATTGGATGCGAAGGCCTGCAGGTGGGTGGTGCCGCTTGCGTCGCTCCCGTGCCTCTCTCCGCGCTCGGCTCGGCCAGGTCGAGAATACTGAGTCGCATCTCGCGCCTCGCGCCGCTTTATCTGCGTTCGTGCGCGTGCGGGGGCTGCACAGGGCTGAGGCGAGCGACGAGCGCCTCGCTGCGCCGTGCGCGGGTACGCAGCGGATGTGGCGCTCGTTTCCGGGCGTTAGTGCTGAAACCGTGCGCGGAAATTCGTGGATTGCAGGGCGGGAGTCCCTCTCGGATCGCGTCTGGCCGGCGCCTACCGTCCTCGGCCCGCAATCACCCGCCGTGGCCAGGTCGTGGTGCACGCCAGGCTCCTCGGCAATCGCAACCTCCAGCGCAAGCTCCTCGAGCGCCTCGCGGAGACGGCGAAGCGACGGAAGGATGCCGGACAGGGAAGCAAACCGGGTGCACCCACGCCGCCACCGAGCGACGCAGCCCCGCCCGAGCAGGCCGCGCCCACAGCGCGCGGCGCCGGAGCGGCGTCACCATCCGCCTCGGACGCGCCCCCGGGGATCGACACCGCGAGACCGCCACCTCCGGGCCAGAACGGAGCGCCATCCACTGCGGACGCGACAGCCCCGCGCCGGCAGCCGCGGCTCGCGGAGCCCGACATCATCATGGGCGCGCCGACCACGCGGGCCTCCCCCCGGCCGCGCGCCCAGTCGCGCGTAGACGTCCCCACGCCGCGCCGCGAGCTCGAACGCCTGCGCCAGAAGCAGCAGCTGGCGCAGGCCTCCGCCGCGCGCGCCGCCACCTGCTCCTCCGACGGCGGCGCGGGTCCCCGGCGCACAGAGCGGGCCGCGAACCTCGCGCACGGCGTGCCGCTCTCGCGGTCGCTCGCGTCCCTCGGCGCGATCGTCGCCGTGCGAGGGTTCCCCGTCACCGAGGCCCGCACCGCGACGGCCGCCGCGGCGTCGGCCGCCGCGGCGCTCCCGGACGACGACGACGACGAGGACTCCTCGGACGACGAGGTCTTCTTGGCGGACTCGTACGACGAGGACGACGACCGCAGCCTCCCCAAGGGCAAGGGCATCACCCGGGCACGGAAGCGGAGGGCGCGCGAGGAGGCGCGCGCGGCGCTGCGGGAGGCGCGGACGGCGCTCGCGGACCTCGGCGTGCGCGAGGACCGCGTCGACAAGGTCCTCGACGCTATGCTGACCTTCCGCGTGTCGCAGGGGCGCGTCACGGGCTCGGTGGACCGCCGCCGGACGGCGATGCTGGTGCGCAACGCGCAGCTCGTCGCGGAGTACCTCGTCGAGAGCTGCCACGTCGAGCCGGGCCCGAAGGGCGTCGGGAAGCTGATCGCGAACGCCCCGCGGCTGCTGATGTGCAAGCCCACCGCGAACGACCGCTGGTACCGCCGGGCGCTGGATTTGGCGGCGTTCCAGCACCGGTTCGGGCACTGCAACGTGCCGGACAAGTGGGAGGAGAACCCGGAGCTGCCCCGGTGGCTCCGGCGGCAGTTTGTGGAAATGGCGCAGTCGTCGCTGGCGCCGGAGCGCACCGCGATCCTGCGGGAGGTGGGCCTGGAGTTCGAGAAGCTGCAGCGCGTGACCGCGGACTGGGAGGGCATGTTCGACCGGCTCCTCGAGACCCTGCTGGAGTCCGGCGCGCAGGTGCCCGGCCGTGCAAGCGCGGAGGACGGCGGCGGCGCGGAGGCGCCGCTGCCGGCGGAGGAGGACGACGACAGCGGCGGCGCCGCGGAGACCGAGGGCGAGGAGGTCGTGCTGGTGCCGCCGGCGTCGTTCGACTGGTCGTGCACGGAGATGATGGCATCGCGGGACCCCGCGCGGTGGGAGGTCGGGCGGTGGGTGCTGCTGCAGCGGGAGCTCGGGGCGCGGCAGCTGCTCGGCGTCGAGGGGCAGAGGCGGCTGGAGCGCATCGGGTTCCCGTGGGAGCTGGACGGGGAGCCGCGGTGGGCGCAGAGTGTGCGCGGGCTGCTCTTCGCGCTGCACTGCCGGCGGCAGGAGGTCCTGAAGCGGTGCACCGAGGACGGCACTGCGCAGCTGCGCCGGAGCCCGCGGGCGGCGAGCTTGGGGGAGTCGGACGACGAGGAGGACGCGAGGTTCGTGCTCGGGACTGTCGACATCGAGGGCGACTCCGAGAACGTGCAGGCCGCTGTGTCGGACACGTACGAGAGCCGGCGGGCCGGCGCGGCGCTGTCCGCGGGCGACGGCGCGTTGGCGTGCGAGACGCACGCGGCGTGGCTGCCGGTGCTGAACGCCGTTGGTGCAGAGCGTCTGCTTGCGCACGCGCTCAAGGTCTCCGACGGCCGCGGCGGCGGCGACGTCCCGACGCCTGTCGCGAGCCAGCTGCTACGTGCGGCGGCGGCGGGCGGGGGCGCCGCGGCGCGGCACGGCGCGAACGGGCGCAAGGCCGCGACGGCGCCGTCGCTGCTCGCGCAGAGGCCGGACCTCGGGAGCCCTGCGCGGCACGCGCGCGCGGAGCACGGCCATGCAGCGTCCGAGGCGGGCGCGGCGGCGTGGCCGGTGGAGCTGAGGGCCGAGACGGCGCTCGCTGCCGCGCCGGTGAGCGGCGCGATGTTTGGAGGCGACGGGGACGGGGACGGGCAGGACGGAGCGCTCGGGCTCGTGACGCGGTACCGGAGCGGCGCGGCGGCGGCGCGCGGCGCCGCAGAGCGCGCGATCGGCGCGGCGCTGGGCGGGGACGTGGGGCCGGTGGGGAGCGGGAGCGTGTCCGAGGGCAGCGGCGCATCGTCGCTCCTCGCGGCGTCCGAGGTCGCGCAGAGCCAGGGGCTGACGTGGGGCCTCGTGTGGCAGCCGATGCTGCGGCGGCTCGACAACGCGGTGCGCATCCCGCAGCAGCTGGCACAGTGGACGCGCGAGCAGCAGCTGCGCGTGGTGCGGCCGTACGGCGAGGACGACAGCCCGCTGAACGAGGCGTCGATCCTCGTCCAGCTCGGCATTCCGCCGGACCCGTACGCGGGGTTGTTCGAGCTGTTTGCGCGGGCGCTGGCGGCCGAGGCCGGCACGGCCGCGCTACCCGTGGCGACGGCGCTGGCGCTCCTGCGCGACACGCTCGACACGGCGGCGTACGAGAGCGACGTCGATGGCCTGAGCGAGCGCGTCAGGGAGCTCACCGCGCGCATGGACTCGGGCGCAGCCGCTGGCGCCGAACACGTGCGCGCCGTGGAGATCCTCCCCGCCGCGAACGACCCCGCGAAGGCGCGCCGCATGCTACGCCGCTGGCTCCGCGTGCAGCGCTGGCGGCAGAGCCTCGGACTCCTCCCCCCCGAGTCCACACAGCTCCTGGGGGTGTTGGGCCTCGACTGGGCCCTCACAGCCGACCTCCCGGGCTGGGCCGCGCTGAGCCCGCTCGACGCGAGCCACTGCTCGCTGCGGCGCGCGCCGCAGGACGCGGGCGGCGCGGAGTCGCCGATCTCGGCGTGGGCGGCGGCGGCGCAGGTGGGGTCGCGCGACGAGCTGGCCGAGCTGGTGGTGGCGTGGGTGTGCGGCGACGGCGACGGCGCGGGGCCGGACGCGGCGTACGCGTGGTGCAGCGGCCTCTCGTCGCACTGCGCGGACGTCGTCGCGCCGGCGCGGGGCGGTCGGCGCGACGCGATGGGGCGCGCAGCCGAGGCGTGGCGGCGGCAGCAACCCCTGCTCCGCGCGCTGGGGGTGCTCACGCCGCGGCAGGAGCGGTTGCTGGACGAGCTGGGGCTCCCGGCGGCGGGGGAGCCGCGGGCCGCCGCGCGCGCGGTCGCGGGGTGGCTGGACTTGGCACGGTTGCTGTGTCAGGACAGGCACGGGGGGGTGGTGGCGGCGGTGTCGCGCGCGGAGGTCGAGGCGGCCGCGAAGTGGGTCGCCGGGCAGCGGAAGGAGCGCCGGCGCACCGGCGCGTCGCGGCAGCTCCAGCTCGCGCGCGTGTTCTGGTAACTCGGTAATAATAATAATAATAATAATAATAATAATAATAATAATAATAATAATAGCGAAACCCCCCCCCCTCTCTCCTGGCCCATCGTGGCCTGGGTGATGCTGCGACCGCGGTCACGAGAGCTGCGTGATACGTGCGCCTCGATCATAGGGACTATGAGGCAGCGAGGGCGTCGGCGAGCTGTGACGACGGCATCTGTCATTCTAGGTTCGACGCATGACGCAACGTGACAACGAACGCACAGTACGACAAATGCGTCTACCGGGGGTCACACTGGCCAAGAGAGGGGCGGCCGAGGGCAACGACGAAGTACCCGCATGCAGATGAGCAGCGGTGAAACAAACATGTGCACATGTGGTCAGGCAATCAGCAACACGTGGCGGCTGCTCGCCCTGCGCTGGCCGCGCCCAAGGCCTACCGCCGCCCGTGCCGCAACCCCCGAAACGCCGCACTGCGAGTGCGAGCGAGGCCGCTGGTAGTTCTTCGCTGACCTACAAGGCTGGGCAGCGCAACACCACCGGCGCCCCACATCGCGGTGACTGCGCGTCAGCCATGTTGCACACCGCGCGCGTCAACTCGCGCAGCGCGCCACGACCAACCGACTCCCTCGTCGCGCTGCACGCGCATCGCCTGCGCCGTCGCCGTCCTGCTCGGCTTCCCACGATCTCGACGCCTCCCGGGGGACTGCCCCCCCCCCGCGCAACAGACATCCCAGCATGCTGCGCCGCCTCGCGACAGGCCCCGCATGCACGCTGCGCCGCGCGGCACGTGCGCCGACGCTCGCGCACACGCGAAAGTAATAACCCCCCCCCCCCGGCCCGACTCCCCCGCCAACGACCCACGCGGGCGCGCACGAGCGCGGCCCCGCGCCACCGCTCCCGCTCGTCACGACCGCCCGTTCTCCAGCTTCATATTCCCCATGCGCGCCTCGACGTTGTCCAGCGAGTCGGGCGCGACGTCCTTGGAGTGCCACAGCCGCGACTTGAGCCGCGCGAGGATGCTCTTCCGCTTCTCCTTCCCGCCCGCGGCCGCGCCGCCCGGCGTCGTCGGGGCCTTGCTCGCCGCGGCCGACCTGCTGTTCGCCGCCGACGACTTGACGGCGCCGGTGCTCTTCGACGTGGTCAGGCCGTTGCTGTCGGGCTCGCGGTCGCGGTGCGCGAGGCTCAGGCCGGACGTCGCGACGCTCCCGCGGAAGCTCGGCGTGTGCGACAGCTGGTTCGCGTGCCCCGAGACCCACGGATGCAACAACAGCTCGGTGCACGTGGGGCGCTGCGCGGGGTCCGCGGTGAGGCACAGCCGGATGAAGTCCTTGCACGCGTCGCTCACGCGCGTGTTCGGGAACCCGACGACCTCTTTCCGGAGCTTCGAGCGCATCTCGTTCACGTCCGACGCCGAGAAGGGCGGCCAGCCGAAGAGCGACTCGTACGCGAGGATGCCGAGCGCCCAGACGTCGGCCTTGATGCCGTACTCCATCGTGAAGTTGTTCTTGTTCTCCCACACGTGCACCTTGTCGCGGCACGCCAGCACCTCGGGCGGCATGTAGTCGAGCGTGCCGACGCGCGACACGGGCCGCTCCTCCGTGAACCGGATCGACAGCCCGAAGTCCGCGAGCTTGATCTTCTCCGTCCCGCCCTGCTTGCTCAGCATGATGTTCTCCGGCTTGATGTCGCGGTGAATGATGCCCTCCGAGTGGAGCGACTTGAGGACTTGCAACATCGGCTCGACGACGATGCGGACCGTCGACGGCTCGTCGAGCTTCTTCCGCAGCTCGAGGTACGCGAAGAGGTCGCCGTGGGGCATGTACTCGAGGATGAGGTAGTGGTTTTGCTCGTCCTCGAAGGCCGCGTACAGGTCAATGGCGTGCGGGTGCTTAATCGACGAATGGATGGATATTTCTCGCCCGATCTGCGCGGACGGGCGGGGACGGAGAGCGTGGGCGACGGCGGCGCGGCGGGGGGGCGCGGGGGCGCTTCGGGCGCGGCGGGGGGGGCCGGGAAGGGCCCTGAGGGTCTGCGTGAGGGCGGGCGGGGCCGGGGGCGCGCGCCCGCGCGGGCGGGCTCGGCGGCGTGGAGCGGCGGAGGCGGTTCCGATGGTCGCGGGCCGGCCACGAGGGGCGCGGGTGGTGCGACGGCGCCGCGCGAGCGCGCGGGCGTGGTGCGAGGGTGCACTGTTGTGGCCCGGCGGGCGCGATCGGCGCGCGGACGCGCGTGCGTCTCCCGCGCGGGGCGCTCCCGCGGCAAAAAGGGCGCAGGAACGCCGCGGGGCCGCGCGAAAGGCCGCGCGATGCGGCGCCCACCGGCCAGGCACCTAGCAGCAGCGTGCCAGGTGCCCGGAACGCGCGCGCTGCGGTGCTAAAGGGGCCGGAACGCAGCGCGGCGTGGCCCTGGGAGCGCGCATGGCGCGCGGGCGCGCGCGCGAGGGTCGTGGCGGCGCCGCGCGGCCCAGGGTGCGCGGGGAAAGGTGCGCGGGCCCTCACCTGCATCTCGAGGACCTCGTGCACGTTCTTCTTGTAGACCTTGAGGACGCACGGGTGGCCGGTGAGGCGACAGGTCGCCGCGTAGACCACGGACGCGAATCCCGCGCCGAGCTCCTTGCCGATGGTAAACTGGCTGAGCTTCCAAGTGGCCCCTGGCCGCGCCGTGACCATGAACTCTGGACACGCCGCGCAGATAATCGCATCTCCCTTGCGCTTGTTGTCCGTCACGACCTCCCCGCCCGCCCTGCGACCCAGGGCGCGCCACGAGTGAGCCGGGAATGCCCGTGGCGGAAATGCCTCGCCCGGACGCGCCGCGCCGGGGCCCGCGCGCCCTCGCGCGCCGCGCGGGGGCCTTCCGGGGCGCGCAGGCAGCCCGGAGGGCGCGTCCGAGGGAGGTTCGCGGGCCTTGCAGCGGGGCCGCGGCTCGGAGGGGCCCGGTGCCAGGAAAGCGGACGGGTCAGCGGGGGCGCCGGGCGGGGGCGGGCGCGGGCGCGACCGGGCGCAGCGGCGCGCGTGGTGCGGCGGAGGTGGCTGCGGGCGCGCGGAAACGGGGTTTCGGGGCGCCTAGAGCGCGGCGGGGGAGCACCCATGGACATGCAGCGAGCATAGTGGGCTCGTGTCGACGCGGGGGTGTATGAGGGCGCGCGCGGCGCGCAGCGGGCGCCCGGTAATTCTTTCTTCGCGCCGTGACGCCGATCAGGTGAAATGATGCGCGCCCCCGCGAGAGGACGGTGGGAGAGGCGGAGCGAGGTAGTAAAGCGGCTCCGCTGGGCGTCGCCGCGCGCTGCCGTCGCGCGAGGAAGCGTACCTAGATGCCCTGGTGGGCTGTGCCCGGTGGGCGGGCTCTGCCCCCATCGCGGAAGAGAGCCCGGTGGCCAAGTCGAGACCGAGCAGCTCCCTCGTGCGAATGGCGCGCTAGCCCGGCCCGAAGGGCTCCCCAGCCGCGTACGGGGTCCTCAAAGCTGTATCTACAGAGCGCGTGCCCTCCGTGCGCCTACTCGATCCCGCAACCGCTCCCACTGCGCCCCGTGTGCCCAGTCTACTGCCCTGTCGCTCCTCTCCGCCTCCTAGCGAATCTACGCACGGCGAACGCGCTGTTTAAAAAGCCCAATCGAGCGTGTCTGCACGACGCGCCCGAGCGCCGCGCCCTCGAGCCCCCTGCCGCGCCCCACTCCCCGGCGCCACCGCCCACGTTTCCTGCCCTCAGGCCCCCACGCCACACCGCGCCGCGCTCCCGCACCCGAAACGCCGCCCCGGCCGGCCCGCACGGCCTCGCTCGATCAGGACCAGCTCTCCGGCGACAGACACCGCCCCTCCACCGGCGCCGCCCGCGCAAGCGCCCCATGCCTGCACCCACGCACACACGCATGCACCGCCGTCGCCGACCGCGCCGGCCGCCGCCCGGCTCGCGCTCCGCCGCGGCGGCCCGGCGCGCGCGGCCAGCTGTCCCTCCGGCCCGCGCGACCGCGCCGCGCCCCGTGGCCCGCACGACGCCTCGTGCTGGCGGACGTACGCAAAGGTGCGTCAGCGGGGGGCGCGTGGGCGCGTCGGCGGGCCGCGGACGCTTGCGTTTCGCCGGGCGGCGGCTTATGCAGTTCCCGGCGCCCACGTCCGCCGGCGGAACCGCGGGCCACGGAGGTGAGGGGGGGTGTGTGGGGGGGTCGGCGTGCGGCCGCGCTGGGCTCGCGTGGAGGTGGTAGGCGCGCCCGAGGCGCGCGCAGGGTCACTTGGGCCTGGCCGGTGGCGGAGGGATCGAGTTGGAGAGGTTCCGGGCGGCAGCAGCGCTGTGCTGTGCGTCGCGCGCGGCGAGTCTCTTGGCGGGTGGCGAGGGTGCTGCGCGGCCGCAGGGGCGTGCGGCCAGGCACGGCCGCGGGGGTCGACGATGGCCGCGTCGTCGTCGATGTACACGCCTGACAAGGTGCGTGGCCCCGGCGGCTGCGGCGACGACGAGAGCGGGCCCCGGCTGGCCGCGAATGCGTGCTGCTCCGCGCCCTGAAGGCGCCGATTTTCCTGGTCGTGAATGAACGTCTTCTGTGCTTGGTCTTGCGGGCGAAACCTGCTTCGTTTCCCGCGCGTGTCGCCCGCAGCGCGTGGTCATTTACCCAGCCTACATAGATGCGACAAGAACCATCGCCCAGGGGCGCAAGATCCCCAAGGAGAACTGCCCGCCGGAGCCCACGTCCGCGGAGATCATCGCGGCGGCCGGCGCGCTCGGACTTGAGGTCGAGATGGAGGCGGACAAGCTGTGCGCCCCCACACCACCCCGCTTTCGCCGCTGCCCCGCAGCCGCTGCTGCCTCCCCGGCCGCGGGCTTGCACTAGTGCGAGCGACGTGGTCTTCCCTGGCAGACGCGCCACCATAGGTCCCTCCGTCGCAGGTATTCGCGCGCGTGGAAGGATCCTCTGCAGCAGGGCAGGGTGCGCGTGAAGCTCAGGGACGACGCGGGGAAGCCGTGCGTGGAGGACGTGCGGAGTCGGCGAGAACTCTACATGAAGGTCGCGTTCATGGTCACCAAGTGCGCCCCCGACGCCCACGCGCGGCCTGCCGCTCCGCCCAGCGCGCGCCCCCCCCGCCCGCCCGCCGGCCGCGCCCTCGGCGCCCACGCGCGGCCCGCGACCCCCGCTGCAGGATCCCGGACCGCGTGAAGCGCGGCGGCGGCCCCCCCAAGCGGCCAGACCCCCTCGCCCAAGTTCAGAGCGCCGTCCAGAGCATGGGCGGCGGCGTGCCGAGCGGCAGTGCCGCGAAGAAGATCGCGAAGAAGGCGCGCAAGGGCCGGAAGTGACTGCTCCGACTCATCGCCCGCCCGCCGCTCCGCGCCCGCTGTAATGCCTCACACGCGCCCAGCCCGCCTCACGCGTCCGCACGGTCCCCTAACCGCTGCCGCCCGGCGTCGAAACTGCGCTGCACCGCATCCTCCGCCGCACCCGCCCCGGCCTCCGCCCCCGCGTCCCCCACGTACAGCACCGGCCCTCCGCCGCCGCCAACCGCCATCGCCGGCCCGCGCGCGCCCCCCGCCGCGCCCCGCACGCCCCTCCCGCGCCGCCCGCGCCCCGCCATCGCCCGGCCCCTGCGCCCACGGGTCCGGCACCGGCGCCCCCGACGCGTCGCCGCCACCGCCCCTGCGCAGCGGCGAGGGCGCGGGCGCGGCCGGCGGGGCCGCGGCGCTCTCCGCGACGGACACGATGAGCTGGAGCTGCTTCAGGCTCGCCTCCTGCAGCTGCGCGATCAGATCCTGCGTCGCGCGCGCCTCGTCCTCGAGGCCCTTGGTGCGGTCCACAACCACTGCCAGCGCGTCCTGCGCGTTGTCGAGCTGCCGCCCGAAATCCTGCGCAGCGAGGACGCAGCCGGTGGCTCTAGGCGGCGTCCTGCTAGACGGAGACAGAAAGGGGGCTGTTTTGGGGGTACCTGGAGTGGCGTCAGGACGTCCTGGGACACGGCGCGGTAGCGGACGCGGAGGCGTTCGATGCGTTTCTCCGCGCGCTCCATCCGCGCGGCCACGTCCTCGGGGGTTCCGTCCATCGGGCCGGGCAGCGGCCCGCCGCGTGCAGGCACGGGGGCCGGGAGCTGCCGGCGCTGCAGCGCGCCGGCGGCGGCGCCCAGGACGCAGCAGAGCGACGCGAACAGCAGCGAGCCGCACGCGGGCGCGAGCGCGGGCCGGACCACCTGCCCCATTGCGTGCTCTGGCGGGAGGGCCAACGTGGGCACGGCCGCGCGAGTGACGCCGAGCTCGTCGCCGACGGCGGCTGCGATCGCGGCTTCGTCGAGAGGCACGGCGGGCGGCTTCGAGGCGCTGGCCTGCTTGCTGCCGCGAGTGGATGCGTCGCGCTGTGCTTCGCGCCCGCTCGCGCCGCGGTGCACGGTGCATTGCCGCAGCACGGTGGCGCACACGTGCACGGATAGGACGAGGCTGCATGCGCCGGCGACGAGCTGGCCTCGCTCCGTCCAGGCGAGGAGCGACGCGGCGGAGGTGCGTCCTGTGTTGGGACGCGCGCCCGACGCGATGTCGGGCGATTCAGGTGGGTCCCTGGCGCGTTTCTTGTTGTTGAGGCCTCTCCTGCCCGACGCAGCCGCGCTGCAGCGCCGCTGCCCGCCGTCCGGCGCCCAGGCAGCGCGGAGCCTGAGCGAGCCACACCCTCGTAGCGTGCTCATGTCTGCGAGCGTGTCGGTGCGCGATGGGGCGACCGCGGAGAAGATGCGAGACTGAACGACGATCCCCGCCTCGGTTCGACCAAGCTTGACCTCGCACGGGGCGGAAAACGCCGCCTCCGTTTCTCTGCTGCCGTTCCGGGCCGGAACTCGCGCAGCGACGGAGTCCCGACGCCGCCTGAATGACTCGTCGGCGTGCACGCGATCTGGCGCGCGCGGCGGCGCACGTCCGGCCACGATCGCCCGCTCGACGCAGCTGCTTCGGCCCCCCTTGACCCTTCCTGGTGCTACCTTCGGCGCGTCAGACCTCGAGGCGGACCACCCTGCGGTTTGCGCGCCACGTAGCGCAGCGGGCGGCCCGGCTGCGCCATTTCGCGCCTAAGTGTGACCCGCGAGGACCCGTGCCCTGACGCCACAGGCTACTTTGTATGCAGAAGGAGCCCAGGCGTGAGCGTGCGGCGTAGCGGCGACGACGGGGAGCGCTGGCGGCGAAAGTGATGCATGTCGCGAGACTGAGAGAAGCGCGCTCTTGACCGCATCGCGGCGGTCCGCGGGGTTCGCGGCGGGCGCTTGCGCTGCCAACACAGAGCATGGGCCGTGGAGCAGCGCGGCGAGCCTGAATCATGAGCGCTGAGGACGCGGAGGAGCGCGAGATGGAGATGCAAGCCATCGAGGTGCTGCACGGCGCGCGCGACCGCACGAATGCGCCGCAAGCGGCCCTCACGTCCCCCCGCAGCGCATCCAGCACCGCCCACCCGCCGCACCGCAACGCGCGCGCCGCAGGCCATCTACGACCAGGACGCCCGCTGCGACCGCGCCGCGTCCGTCATCGAGGTCCACGTCCCGGACCGCGCCCACCCACGAAAAGTGGTCCTGCGCGCACACCTTCCCTGTGACTACCCCTCCACCGCCGGCCCGGTCCTCGAATTCCTCAGCCCGCACCTAGGTACGCCCCGCAGCTGTCCGTGCGCACCGCGTGCTGCCTCCTGAAACCAAAACTCCCCAACCCCTACGTGCGATGCGTTGTTCGCGGTCCGCAGATGCGGCGCAGCGTGAGTGGTGTTCGAGCGGCGCGTCGGACCTCGTCGTTCCCGGCGCGAGCTGCATCTACCCCGTCGCGGAGTGGCTCCGCGAGCAGGAGCACCTGTGGGCGACGGACGGCGCGGAGCCTGCCGACGGTGACCCGGGGGGCGGCAAGCTGAGCGAGGAGCAGGAGGCCGAGCTCGCCGCGGCGGTGGAGAAGCACTGTGCGTTCGTGGACGACGTCGCGAGCACGATCATCACGGGCGAGCCATTTACCGGTGTGCGCACACACGCGCGCGCACACTCAGAGCGGTCGCTGGAACCGCCCGCGCCGCGAACGCGCGCGCCCTGGACGCCTGCGCGCAGAGCGGAAGTCCACGTTCCAGGCGCACGTGTGTCCGGTGAAGTCGGCGGCGGAGGTGGACGCGTTCGTGGAGGCACTGTTCCGGAACAACAAAGTCAGGAACGCGACACACAACATCCTCGCGTACCGGATCTGGGTCGACGAGCGGCAGGCGTGGCTCCAGGACTGCGACGACGGCGTCGGGCCGGACGACCCCGGCGAGGACGCCGCCGGCGGGCGGCTGCTGCACCTCATGCAGGTGCGGGCCTCGCCTGCGCGCCGCTCGTGCGACGCGGCGCGCCGGTGCAGTGCCGCCCGACACCCCTTCGCGCTCCCGCGCTGCGACGCACCGCGGCGACAGCGCGCGTTCGATGGTGTTGTCTTTGGGCGGCCCGGTGCGCGCTAGCTGTGCGTGAGGGGCGGCGGCGGGGCGCGCGCGTGTGCTGCAGGTTGCGGACGTGAAGGACTGCGCGGTGGTGGTGACGCGGTGGTACGGGGGGGTGCTGCTGGGGCCGTCGCGGTTCGCGCTCATAAACAACGCTGCGCGACAGCTGCTGGAACAGACGGGGTACATCGTGCAGAAGGCGGGCAAGGCGGGCAGGGGGAAGTGAGGGGCGGCGCGGCGGCGGGAGACGGGCCTGACGAGGTTGCGGTGTTGCGTCTGTCAAACTGTATTGAGTCCCCCTAGCCCGCTCCGAGCGGCTCGCGAGGCCGCAATGGCGTGTGATCAAGCGACGTGGTGGAACATGTCGTGCGTGCTCTGTTCGGCTGTTGTGTTTTCGTGGCCGCGAGAGTAGGTGGCGACGTGTAAGGGCGGGAACAAGCAAGAATCACTAGGAGCGGCAGGCACGACAGCCAGGGTGTTTGTTGGCGCGTTCACGGCGACACAGGGCGGCCTCTGACCATGCATCACACATGAGCTCGGGGATCCCGCGATTTGACTGATATATAGGCCTAGAGGCGGCGATTCGTAGCTGGTGGCAAAGTTGCGCTCTCGGCGCGAGAACGTGGTCGCGCGGGCAGGATGAGGAGCGACGATCCGCTAGAGGAGAACCTGTATCTCACTGGTGGCGCGAACCAAAGCGTCGTCGACCCGCAAAGAGAGAGGTGCGGTCCCGCGCCCCGACGGGCGTGTGCCTGGTCGTGCCCCACTTGCGCGCGTGCGCGCCGTGACTGTGGGTCACCGCGCACCGGGCTCGCCCCTCCCTCATGCGATCGTGCCCGTCCGGAGCCGAACTGCGCTCCTCGCGCACCCCGACGGCTCTACGGGACCTCGTTTCTCGACAGCGCATGATCCCACAGTGCCAGCGTGGACGATATGCCCGTTTGGCGGCCTTTCGCAGCGCTGCGGCCGAGATATTGTGTCACGTAGCGCATCTGTGCGCCCAGCTTCCCGGAACTGGGATGCGTGGGGTCAGGAGCGCGCGAAGACACCTGTGTGCTGATTGTGGCTCGTCGTCACGGCACCTGCGACGCGCAGGGAGGCGGTGGACGACTTCAGGACCAACCTCGTGCGCGGAGCTGCCACAGCGAGGACCGTCGGCCAGTCTGGCGTCTCGTACGACGCGGCACCGCAGCACGTCTCCGACGACCGCAGCGGTTACGATGCGCGCAACCTGCCCGGCGACGACGACCTCGAGCGCCTCGCGCTCTCCATCGACGTCCGACAGTACCGCCCTCGCCGCCGCATCTGCGGAATCGACTGCACGTGCGCCCCACGACACCCAACATGCGATCGCGCACCGCACCTTGTTGCTTCGCCGCGCCGCCCGCCGGCTGCCCGCGCCGACGCGCCAGCCTCCCGCCGTGTGCAGGGCGCTGCTGGACCGCCTCGCTCCGCCTGACTGGTGGTACTCGCTGTCGTACCGGCAACGCAACATCGCGAAAGCGTTCGTGTGGGGCGGCGCGGCGCTCCTGGTGCTCGTCCTCGTGATCTCCACGTCGGCGCAGTGGGCGCGGACCGCGAAGGCGAACGAGACGTGCCGCTGGACCAAGTACCGTCTCCCAACCGCCGTGCGCCCCACGCGGCAGGAAGTGTCATTGACGCTGCCGGAGATCAAGCCGGGCGCGGAGGTGACCGGGACGACGTCGATCTACGTAGAGGTGGAGGCGCAGGAGCCGACGCGGCGCGCCGAGGTCGCCGCCGGGTGGGCGGCGACTGCGGTGGGCACCTTCGGACGGCGGCTTGCAGGGCGGGGGCTGCGCGCGAGCGAGGACGGCGGCGTGAACTGCATCATCATGCACGCGGCAGGCATGGACGTGCGCAGCGCCGAGGTGGTGGTCGTCGACGCGGACGGCGCCGCGCAGGGGGAGGCGCAGCGCGCCAATTTCGCGATGGGGGGGGAGTCCGAGCAGCTGAGCCTGCACGTGGCCGACGCGGTGCCAGGGGGCTCGCGGGCGCGCATCGACATCTCGTTCGCGTACCGCCTGCAGCCCGGGCTCCGCGGGCTGTACCTGAGTCAGTACGACGCGGGGGGGGAGTCCGACGACGAGGACGAGGGGGTGTCGTACCTCGCGACGACGCAGATGCAGACGACGGACGCGCGGCGCGCGTTTCCGTGCTTCGACGAGCCCGCGCTGAAGGCGGTGTTCCAGCTCACGGTCGACGCCCCCGCGGGCCTGACGGCGCTCTCCAACACCCCCGAGGGGACTCTCCCGGCGGGGACCGCGCCGCCCGAGGGCCTCGAGCGCCACGCGTTCCAGCCCACGCCGCCGATGTCGTCGTACCTCGTCGCCCTCGTCGTCGGCAGCCTGGTTCACACATCTGTAGACGCTGAGAGCTCTTACGACCCGAAGCTGCCGATTCGCGTGTTCGGCGTGGAGGGGCGGGACCCCGCGTCGCTCGAGGCGGCCGCGCGGTTCGCGTCGAAGATCGTGCCGGCGTACGAGGGGCTGTTCGGTTCGAAGTTCAAGTTGCCCAAGTTGGATCTCGTGGCGGTGCCGGACTTCGCGGCGGGCGCGATGGAGAACTGGGGCCTCGTGACGTACCGCGAGACGGACCTCCTGGTGTCGACGGAGACGTCCAGCAGGGGCGTGCGGCGCGTGGCGGTCGTGGTGGCGCACGAGCTAGCCCACATGTGGTTTGGGGACCTGGTGACCACGCGCTGGTGGAACGACATCTGGCTCAACGAGGTGCGCGCCCGCGTTACGCGTGCGCGCTTGCTGCCGCCGCGCCGGACGGAAGCTCTCAACCCCCCCCCGACTCAAAACCCCCCCCTGCGCAGGGCTTTGCGTCGTACTTCGAGCACGTGGGGGCGGACGCGGCGAACGCGGAGTACGCGCACCTCCCGAGCCTCTTCGTGGACACGGCGCGCGGCGCGCTGCACGCGGACGGCCTCGCGTCGTCCCACGCGCTGGCGCCCCCGCCCGAGGACGTCGACTCGAAACTCGCGGTCGAGTCCATGTTCGACACGATCAGCTACCGCAAGGGCGCGTCGTTCCTGCACATGCTGCGCTGGTGAGACGCGCGCGTGCTCGCTGCGCCCCGCACCGACCGCGCCTCGGTCGTGCTGTCGCCACCAAACATGGATTGATTAATTAATAAATTAATTAATTGGTGACTGTGGTCGCGTTCTGCGCTTGCACGCCCCGCAGGATGGTGGTCCGCGAAGGTCTTAACCCCGTCGGCGAGGACCAGCTCGTCACGGCGCTCCGGAGCTACCTCCAGGCGCACGAGCTGTCGTCGGTGACGACGCGCGGCTCCTTCGTGCCCGCCGTCGCGCGCGTCGTCGGCGACGGCGACGAGGAGGCAGGGAAGGAGACGCTCGACTCCTGGCTCTACCGGCAAGGCTACCCGCTCGTCCTCGTGACCATGGTGCGCGACGAGGACCCGTCCATCGACGGACACGTGCGCGTGGAGCAGCTGCCGTTCCTGGAAGGCGCCGGGACGGGCACGTGTAGCGACGCGGAGCCCGCGGCGGACCGCGGCGTTGCGGCGAACGAGGGCCGCTGGCTCGTGCCGCTCGAGATGCGGCGGGGGCGTGACCCTGACCACGTCAAGTGGTACGCCCTCGACAGGTGCAAGCCCGCGCACCACGTGGTCGAGGTGGCGCCGGAGAACGACGAGGAGTACCTCCTCGTGAACGCGGGGCACCGCGGGTTCTACAGGGTCGCGTATGACGCGAGCTTGTGGGGGCGGCTGGTCGCTGCGGCGCGAACGCGGCCCACGGTCGACAGCGCGTGGGGGCTCACCGAGCAGGACATCGCCGGGCTCCTCGACGACGCGTGGGCGCTGTCGCGCGCGGGCATGCAGCCGATCTCGCACTTCCTGGGCCTGGTGCGCGCGGTGGGGGCGCGCACTGGCCCCCTCGAGTACTCCACGTGGGCGACGATTCCGGGGTATCTGACGGAGCTCGGGTGGTACTCGGAGGTCATGGGGAAGCGCGGGTGCGACGCTGAGCTCGCGACGTGGGCGAAAGAGAAGCTGTACCGCCCGCTGCGGCTGGCGCACCCCGGGATCGGTTCCCTGCAGGCGGACCCCGAAACACTGCCCCCCGCGACCAGGTACGTGCTTCCGGGGTGCTGCGCCTTTGACCGAACCGCTGCCGCCCGGCCGCCCATCTTGACACGCGCCGCTGCAACTCATTTTCGCTTCGGATGTGTTGTGTTGCGTTGCAGGCTGGTGCGCGCGAGGATGCTGCTGCACCTCGGTCTCCTGGGCGACGACGAGGTCGGGCGCGAGGCGTTCGACCTGCTCAAGATGCGCGCGGACGTCGTGCTGCAGGAGGACGGCCGGACCCCGCAGCCAGGCTCGGAGGGGTGGATCCACCCGGACACGCGGGACGTGACGTACGAGGTGGCGATGCTGCGCGGTGCGTGCCCAGACAGCAGCCACGCGTGCGGCGCGGCGCTGTGCGCCCTTGACGCGTGGCACTTCGCTCTTGTGCGTGGTGGCATGAGACTTGAATCCTGGAATGGGTTGTCGCGATTGTTTGCAGACGGAACGAAGTCGTTCGACCTCGTCAAGGGGCTGCACAAGGCCGCGCGGGACCCCGCCGAGGTCGAGCGCGCGCTCATGGCCCTGGCCAGCAGCCGAAACGGCGACCTGGCACGCGCTGCCATCGACTATGCTCTCAGCGAGCACGTGCGCGCCCAGGACAAGCTCCGCGTCCTCACGCGCGTGGCGTACTCGAGCCACGAGAACGCGCAGTGGACGTGGAAGGCGATCCGCAACCGCTGGGGCGAGATCGCGGCGCAGGTGGGGGGCACGGGCGCGGCGGCGGGCCGCATGGGGCGGCTGGTGTCGACCGTCGCGGGGCGGCTCGCGGAGCGCGACGCGATCGAGATCGCGCGGGAGCTGCGGAGCGCGCACCCGGAGGAAATCTCGGAATCAGATTTCAAGAAAGCGCAGGAGGCAGTGGAGTCGAACATGGCGTGGGTGGAACGCAACGGGCAGTCGATGTGCGAGTGGGTGCGCGCGCACGCCTCGTAGGCCGGCCCGCGCGGTGACTCGTCGTTCCGCCGCAAGCTGGGCGCTCAGGGGCGCCTCCACGACGGATCGAGGCTACGCTCTGTTACATCCTGGTGTGGTCGCGTCACTGCACCCGCAAGCGCGTGGATATTTCTACGCCGAGCTGCGCGCCGGCTCAGTCGTCGTCGTCCGGGAGGTCCCCGATCGGCCACGGCGCCTGTCCGATCGCGGACACCAGCCACGGCAGCACATGCTGCGGGCCTCTCTCTGTGAGCCGCACGCCCGCACGCGCGTCCACCGCCTGCTTCACGAAGGACAGCGTCGCCACGTCCACCCACTTCGGCAGCTCCGTCGACTCGATCCCCGCGTCCTTCGGCCGCTCGTCCACCGCGGCCACCGCCGCTGCGGCCGCCGCCTTGCCCATCCCTGCCTGCCGCAGCGGGTCCGACACGTCCGCCATGGTGTCCCACACGAGGTCCTGCAGCCGGTCGTCTTCCCCGGCGGCCATGGGCTCCTCGCCCTCGAGCGGCTCCGGAGGCTGGAACGCCTCGACCTCGCGGATGACGTTGTTGACGCGCCAGTGGAGGTCGCGCGCCTGGTGGCCCGGGAGCGCGCAGAGGCCCGTCGTGGGCCTCCCGAGGACGTCTGGCTCGTGCACGACGACCAGCATGGTGAAGAACAGCGCGGGCTTCGGGAGATTGACGGCGTCGGCGTCCGTCGCGGTGCGGGACACGATCTGCGGCCGCAGCGAGCCCGTCTCGTGCCAGCTCTGCGGCCAGTCGTTGCTGCCTTCCTCCTCCATCCACGCGATGACCGCCGTGCCCACGGGCACCTCGGCCGGACTCTCGGGGTTGAGGTCCAGCGCACCGTCGGCAATGGGCCCGCAGCTCCGCACGTACTCGTCGCCGCCGGTCAGCAGCGCGCCGTGCAGCGCCGCCGCCTGCGCCCAGCAGTCCGACCGCGACAGCGGGCCCGACATGGCCGCCTGCGTCAGGTTATACCTCAGCAAGTGACTCAGCTGCGTCGACACGTCCATCTCCTCCTCCTCCTCGACCGGCATGCGGTCCGCGACGCCCTTCAGCGCCTCCTTCCGCCCCTCCGTCAGCTCCAGCGCCCACGCCGGCACCAGCTCCGCCGCGACCGCGCCAGCCTTGGGCCGATTCAACAGCTTCGTGTGCCGCTGGTACATATCGACCGCAATGTGAAGGCACGCGGCCATCCGCGGGGCGTCCTGCCGCACGTGGTGCATCGCCGCCGCCTCGCACGCGCACGTCGCCGCCAGGCGGTAGTCAGGCCCGCCGTCAAGCACCGCCCAGCGCAGCGCGCGCTGCAGGTGCCCGAACGCAGCCTTCTGGTGCCGCAGCGCCGTCTCGTGGTCCTCCGCGCGCAGCGCGAGGTGCCGCGCCGCCCGCCCCGCCAGGTGCGCCGCCCGCGCCTTCGAATGCGGCATGCTGTGGTACAACGACATGGCCGACAGAGCCTCCTCGGCTAGGTCAGAGGCCTCCGCGAAGTCGCCGCGGCGCAGCAGCGACGCCGCGTGCCGCACGAGCGCCTCGCAGAAGTCCCCCGCGCACGCCAGGTGGCGGTTGCGCAGCTCCGGGTGCTCCCGGTGCTCGTGCAGGCCCAGTGCTCGCATCTCGCCCCGCAGGCGCGCCTCAGCGGCCTCGTACAGCCGGGCGGCGTCCTGCTGCGCGCCGAGGCCCTCGTAGAGGCAGCCCGCGTCGAGGAGGATGCGCGAGGCGGTTCGGGCCGGGACGGCGGTTCCTGAGATAGGATCTAATAGTTTCTCGAGGATGGGTTCCAGGTCATAGAGGGCGGAGAGCGTGAGGCCCTCCTGCGCGGCGGCGAGCGCCGCGGTGCCGTGGAAGCGCGCCTCGGCCGCGGAGTGCTTCGCGGCGCGCGCCTGCTCGTTCGCCGCGCTCGCCGTCTCCATGCACTGCCGCGGAAGACCCAGGAAGAGGTACAGGTCCACAATCATCGCGTAGGCGTCGACGAACATCTCCGGCGTGGCCGCGCGGCGCTCCATCGCGTCGTGCGTCGCGTTCACCTGCCGCTCCTCGGACGCCGCGCGCGTCATCGCCCCCGCGAAGCGCAGGGACTCGAGACAGTACCGCAGCGCGTGCCGCCACAGCCACTGCTTCTTCCGGACCATCGCCAGCTGCAGGAACGCGCGCGACAGCGTCAGCAGCGTCCTGTTGTCCAGCTCCTCCGTCGCCGTCCCCAGCGGCGGCTCCGACTCCTCGGGGGGCACCGGCAGCGGCAAAACGGCGGCGGCGACCTCGCGCTTGCTCTCCCCGCCCTTCGCGCCGCCCTTGGCGTCCTTGGCGCCCTTGCCGCCCTTCGCGTCCGCGCCCTTCTTGCCCTTGTCCGCGTCCTTGCCGCCCTTGCCGCCCTTCGCGGCCGGCGGCGGCTCCTCGGGCGTCACGACATGCTCCGCAATGAGCGCGCCGAGGCACTTCGACGACAGGTGCAGCGCGACCATCTCCGCGGTCGGCTCCGTCACGGGCGCCGCGAGCCGCGCGCTCGTCTCCGAGTCGCTCCGCAGCCACATGTTGGGCACCATCCCCACCGCATAGAGAAAGCGCGCGCGTACGAGGTGCAGGCCTGACATGGCGTGCGGGCCGAGGACGTCGAGGAGCGCCTTCTCGGGCTGCCACTCCGCGACGTACTTGAGCAGCCGCATGTTGCCCTCGTCGGACGCGTCCTTGGGCTCCTGGAACGGAGACACCCCCTCGGGGAGTTCCAGGTGCATGGGGTTGCCGTCGTCGTCCTTGAGGACGAGCGGGCGGCCGCCGCGCGTGCGCGAGGGCAGGTTCCGCCCGAGCATGAGGTCGAGCATCATGCGGCTCGCGGACTCGAGGAAACCGAGGTCGCAGAGGGCCTCGGCGCGCAGCAGGCGCGCATACACGGCGGTGGCCGCGTTGGCCGTGACGCGCGTGGAGACGTAGTCGAGGAGCGAGAGGACGGGGAGGGCGTCGAGGGCGCCGCCGGAGTGCACCAGCGCGGCGCCGAGCGACTGCAGCGAGGACTGCAGGTCCGTCACGTTGGGACACGTGTGGCTGTTGAACAGCGCGGCGTCGCCCTCGCAGAGCTCGACGGGGACGTACGCCGCGAAGTCCGCGGGCCGCTGCGGGTGCGTGAACGTGCCGGAGAAGCACGCCAGCGCCAGGAGCGACGCGAGGTGCCCGCAATCGGCGCGCAGGTCGACGCCGTCCTCGCGCCCGTACCGGCAGAGCTTCCCGAGCGGCACGAACGCAAACAGCAGCACCTGCAGCGTGTTCTCGGCCAGGATCGTCTTCGGCGACACCCCGCGGAAGTGCTTCCGCCACACCGCGCCCCTGCAGGACCCGTACCGGCCCGTGACGCTGTCCAGGCAGTCCGACCAGCTCGCCATCGCCAGGTCCCGCTTCCCGAAGTGTATGTGCACGTCGCCCAGCTCGTTCTGCGCCTGCGCGAGCAGCAGCTTCTCCTGCATCTCCTTGGCCTTGTCCAGCGCTTTCCGGTACCGTTCCGGCAGGTACAGGTCGTCGGTGAGCGCGGAGCCGGACGTCGCGGTGCCCTCGGAGCGCGTGCTCCGCGACGACGACAGCGACCGCATCGACGCCGCGTCGGAGAACTCGTCCTCGCCGCCCTGCTGGTTGGACTGCGTGCGGCGCAGCTTGCTCACCGAGCGCTTCGGCTTGGCGATCGCCCACGCCGCGGGCGCGCCGATGCGGTGCTTCGTGCTCGCGCGCGTCTTGTCGAGCTCCTCCAGCACGATGCTCTTGTCCCGCACCGCGCTCTCGAGCGCGCCGCGCCACGGCACGAGATCCTTCCCTATGACCGGCGCCACCGCAATCAGGTGCGGGATGACCGCCTCCGCGAAGCGCCCGTACGTCAGGCGGTGGTACCGCGCGCCCGCCTGGAACAGCCACCCGTGCCGCTGGGCCGCCTTGAAGAGCACCATTGTCGTGACGACGATCTCGCCGACGAGGTGGATGTCGACGTCCGTCGCGGTCGAGAACCACGGATTCGGCACCTCCGCGCCGTAGTCCGGCGAGTCCGCGTCGGGCTCGTCGTGCACGACCGACCCCGTGCCAGCCATGGGGTTGCGTAGCGTTCCCGCGCGCGCCAGCGACCCGAAGTCCATCGGCGCGCTCGCGCGCGGCGGCTCCGCGCCGTACAGCACGAACGGCATCGCCTCGGCCGCGTCCTCCGTCACCGCGAGGCCCTCCGCGAGCCCGCCCGTCCCGCGCAGGTCAATCAGATCGAGCATGCGCGCAAGGGGCACGCGGAGCACGCGCGCGAGGTTGTCCTTGCCGACGTTGATCGCGACTTTCTGCTCGAGCTTCTCCGGGGACGGCGACGCCGGCGGGTGCGCCTGCTCCCACTCAGGGGTCCACTCTTCCCCGACCGGCGGCAGCGGACGCGTGCGCATGAAACGCACCCACGGCACCATCTGCGTGACCGCGCGCGCGGCGGGGCGCTGCAGCGACGCCCCGTGCGCCTCGAGCAGCAGCCGCAGCGAGTTCCACAGGTGCCCCACCGTGTCGCTGACCAGGTCCCATCGGTGGGAGCGCGCAGCGAGCTCCGCGGCGCGGCAGAAGCAGCGCAGCGCGGACAGCGCCGCGTCGAGCTGCGCCGAGTGCTTGAACGAGTCCGGGACCTCGCCGTCGCGCTGCGCGGCCGTGCCGGGACCCCCCCCGGGGGTGTCTTCGAAACCCGACAGGTCCTGCTCGGCGTCGTCCTCGGGCTCCGGCGCGCTCTCCGCGTCGTCGCGCGCGGGCCGCGGCGCGGAGTCCTCGCGCGGGAGCTTGCACGCCTTGCCCGTGCGCACGAGGCCCAGCACGCAGTTGATCCGGGACAGCCACGGCTGCGACGCAGCGATGAGGGCCCGGACCTCCTTGCGCTTCTTGAGATACCACGTGCGCTCCTTGCAGCGCGTCTGCAGGAACCGCGCCGCGGCGTCGCGGCGCTTGGCCTCGAGGAGCACCGCAGCCGCCTCGTCCTCGTCCAGCTCCGGCAACGCGTCGCCGTCGCCGCCGCTGTCGCCGCCCTGCAGCCCCTGCGCGGCCTTCTTGCGCCGCCGCGCCTCCTCGACGTCGGCCTCGGGCGCCTGCGTCATCGTCGACGCCTCCACCGCGTCCTCGATGCGCCACCGCGCCGGCTCGCACGGGCCCAGGTAGCAAAGCGCGTCATGCATCACCTCCCGCGCCTCGAGCGCCCACTCCGTCACCAGCGCGTCCCGCCCCTCCTCGAACGCGCGCTCAACCATCCGCGCGAGGAACTCCATGTACCGGTGCGCGAGCGGCCCGCGCCGGAGCTTCGCGCGATACACGCCAGCGCCCTCCGGCTTCCCCGGGCCCGGCGTGTCCGCGAGCTTGGCCCAGACGTCCTGCAACGGCAGCGTCGCGATGTCGCGCAGCACCGCCGCGACCACGTCCTCCGTGTCCGCGATCCGCCGCTTCAGGACCTCGGAATCAACATTCGTGAGGTCTGGATGCATTAGCAGATACTCCTGGAGCTTCGTGACCTCCTCGACGCCGCCGGCGGCCGTGAGGAGCGCGCTGTGGAGGCGCCCGAGCTCGCGGCACGCGTCGGCCTCGCGGCCCTTCTCCAGGAGCTGCATGCTGTGCAGGGCCACCTGCGCGGCAGCGGGCATCGCCTCACGCGCGAGCTCGAGGCCGGTGTCCGTGACGAGCTGCAGCGCGGCGTGGCACTGCGCGACGGCCTTCGTGAGCAGCTGCGGGCGCCCGCGGACCGCCAGCAGCGGCGCCAGGTGGTTGTTCACCCGCACGCCGCCCTCGCACATCAGCCGCTGGTCGCCGATCATCGACGCGACCTGCATCCCGATGAGCAGATTCCGCGACAGCCGCAGATGCCGCAGCTGCCCGTCGATCGCCGGCGCGCCGTACGGCAGCGGACGGATCGTCGCCGAGTCCGCGAGACCTACGCGCGGCACCTTGGGGTCCGCCCGCGGCTGCGACTCCCCGGCGGACGCGTAGAGCAGCAGGACGAAGGACCGCAGGAGCGGCGGCGTCGCGATGGCCACGGTGTCCTTGTTCAGGCTCACGGAGTCCACGGGATTGGCCTCCCAGATAGGGCGGGCGTCGCGCTGCAATAAGAAGTGGGCAGACATGGAGTTGACGGCCATCTTGAGCGGGTGGAGCAGCCCGAGGCGGTGCCCCATGAGCCCGACGTAGCCGTGCAGCTGCAGCAGCGGCAGCGGGAGCGCCGCAGGCAGCACCGGCGTGGGCTCCCCCAGCTCCCCGTAGAGCTCGCCGGACGCCGTGTAGCACGCGACGGCGAAGTTGTACGCCGTGTTCTGCGTGAGCCCGGACACGGTGACCTCCTCGCCGATTCGCACCGGCTCCCCGAGCCCGTCGAGCTCCGCGGCCGTCGAGTTGATGCTCAGCCCCGTCCCGGCGCCGCGTGATTTGCCGTACACCGCGAAATGCGTCGGCTTCGCGCCCTTCGCGCGGAACTCCGGGCACGCGATCCGCACGCTCCGCGTCGTCCGGCTCAGCACCACCGGCGACGGCGGCACCCTCAGCCGCTCCTGCGGCGCCGCGCGGTGCGCCAGCGCGATGAACTCGTTCTCCGCGGCCTCCGCGCGCAGCAGACACTCGTGCGCCTGCTGCAGCAGCTGCGCCTGCCGCTCCACCGCGCCCTGGAACGGCGCCATCTCGATCAGCGCCACCGCGCGCTCGTACAGCGAGTCCCCCGCGTCAGCCAACAGCTCCTTCTCGGCCGCGACGGGGTTCACCGGCGTGACGATCGCCTTCTGCACGCGCTGCGCGTCCACGCGGCGCTCCTTCTCCGTCCGCGCGCCCCAGATCATCGACTCCTTGTCGCGCCGGTCGATGGTGTCGATGAGAGTCTCCTGGCGGCGCTGCGCCGCCGCCCTCTGGTCCTTGACGCCCTGCTGGAGCCGCAGGCGGCCGAGGAGGCTGAGGAGGTCGGCGTGCATGCACGCGAAGAACTGCTCCGCCTCGGGCATGCTCGCGACGAGCTCGCGCGTCGCGGCGTCGGGCTGCGAGCGCGACGCTGTGGGCCACAGAGTCGCCTCGCACTCCATGCCGTCGCGCGCCGCGATCCAGCGCTCGCGCGCGATCTCCGCGCGCCACTTCGCGCGCTGCAGCACCGCGATCGCGTTCTTCAGCTTCCCGCCCTCGCCCTGCGACACCGCCAGCTTCATCGCCACGCTGAGCGACAGCATCGGGTCGTGGTGGTCCAGGTGGCAGTACGCGTGGTCCAGCGTCCGCAGCGCGAGCTCGAGCGGCTCGCAGCGCACGGAGTCCACCGTGAAGTACCGTCGGATGGCCCCCTCCAGGGAGCTGTAGAGGAGGCCAACGGCGTCGAGGAGGAGGTCCGGCGCGGCGCTGATGGCGCGGTCGCTGTGCTGCTCGATGGCCTCGCGGAGCGGCTCGATGCGTTCGAGCGCCGCGGCGCGCGCCGCGTCGCCGTTGCCGCTCGTGTCGGGGGCGCGGCGCGGCGGGGGCGTCGCGGGGGCGTCTGCGTCCGCGGAGGGGGTGTCCGGCGCCGCGTGCGTCTCGCCGTCGACGGCGTGCATGCCCTCGAGCAGCCCGAGCACGACCGGGAGCGTGCCGCCCGGCGGGAGGCCCTCCGCCGCGTGCTCGCCCAGGCGTGCATGTGCGGCGGAGGTGAGGTCCTGGAAGAGGTCCCACGCGTCGTTGGCGTACGCGGCGACCAGCGCGCGGCCGTGGAGCCACTCGGACAGGTCCGCCTCGGCCGCCGCGCCCGCCTGCATGGCCTTCTGCGCCTCCGTCAGCTCAGGGGGGGTCTCGTCGCCCCCCCCCTCCTCCGCGCCGTCCGCGGGCGCCGGCTCCTTCGCGTCCTCCGCCGCCGCATCCTCCTCCTCCGGCGCCGTCGCGCGCGTCTCGCACCCCCTCACGATCTCCTGCGCCAGCGGCGCCAGCACGCTCCGCAGCGCCTCCAGCAGCGCCGCCTCCCGCGACCCCTCCGCGGGCGGCGCGTGGTCCGTCAGCCGCCGCTCCGACTTCTGCAGCGCGTCCAGCATCGCCTCGATCGTCCCCGCGCGCCCGTCCGCGTCCCCCGCAGCGGCACACCGCGACAGGATGTCCTCGCTGCTCGCCGCCACGCCGCCGTCCTCCGGCGCCGCCGAGAGCTGCGCGGCGAGCTGCAGCACGCGCAGCCGCCGCAGAGCCGCCGCGTACGCCGCGGCGACCTCCGGCGGGCACGGCACGGGGTCGAGGTTCTGAATCTGCACCAAGTCGTTGATGCTCTCGATGCCCGACTGGACGAGCGCGCCGGCGGCCTTGGCGTCGCCGAGGTCGAGCAGGCAGCGCGTCGCGAGCGAGTAGAGCGTCGCGCGCCACGGCAGGAACCGCGGCAGCGCCAGTCGGATGTTAGCCTCCAGCGCCAGCACGCAGTGTACGATCGGGGCCAGGGCCTCCCTGCGCGGAGCGGGACGCACGGAACGGCGCGGCGGGTCAGCGCGGAGCCCGCGCGGCGTGCGCGAGGGATCGCGGGGTGCGCGGGACGTACCGTGCGTGTCCGCGCGCAGCGAGGGGCTTCGCGGCGCGATACGTGTGCACAGTGCCGTTGAGGACGAGCCAGTAGAGGTCCTCGTAGCGCAGCGCGAGGGTGATGGCGTCGCGGAGGGCGTGGAGCGCGGCCTCGACGGTCGGGAGGGTGTGGGGGGAGTGGAAGTTGGGGTCCTCATCCTGACAGATGGAAAGGCGACACACCGCCTGGCCCATGCGCGCGCGGACGGCGCCGGCGATGCGCTGCACGTCGGTCAGGTTCGTCGGGCCGTACTTGCGGCCGTGGAGCCCGAGCTTGCTGCGCGAACGGGCACGTAGGCGCGGCGACGTGGGACGTGGGACGCGTAGGCGCGGGCTGTGCGGGGCAGGTGCGCGCGGTGCGGGTGGGGCGCGGCGCGGCGACGGCGGATGCGGGCGCGGGGCGCGGGCCGCGGAAACGCGCCGTGCGGCGCGGGGGGCGTGCGGGGGCGCGAGCACCACGCGGGGCCTTCGCACAGGCGTCGCACACTGCCGAGGCGGCGGGCGGCGGCCGCGGGGCCTCGGTTTGTAAGCGACGTGGACGTGCGAGCTGTGCGGGGCCAGGCGGCGCGGTGCGGCGCCCTGGCGCGCCGCAGGCAGCACCGGCATGCACGTCGGTGCCCCTGAGAAGCGATCTGAGGCGGAAACTAGGCTGACGTCTCCACGCGCGCGGTCTCCGCCCGTCTCTGCGCGTTCCCGCTGGACTGGGCCGGCGCGTGGGGGGGAGTTCGCGGGGGGAGTCCGCGCTGGGACGGCGGCGGAGCGTCGCACCTTACGACGCGGTAACAGGTGATGTCCGCGACGGCCCATTCGCCCTTCTTGAGCAGCGCGTCGCCGCTGTCGAGGAGGATAGGGACGTAGACGTGGTCGGGGAGCTTGGCCACGTAGTACTGGACGCTGTCGTTGACCTGCCGGGCGGCCTTCAGGTGTTCGTATCGCTTCTCCGCGGGCAGCCACTGCACGCCGACGGGGCGGTGCGGCAGCGCGTTGATCCGCTTGGACAGCTCAGCCTGGAACGCCGCCGCCAGGACGGCGGACTCCGCGCTCATCGCTGCGTGCGCGCCCCGCCTGGACGAAACAAGCACCAGTACGCGTAGGCTCAGGAGTGCGCCCTCGCGATCATGCGTGAGGTGTTTCAGGCGCGCGGGCCTCCGCGAGACACCACGTGGTCCGTGCAGTGCGGCGCGCGCGCGCGGGCGCGGCGCGATGGCGCAGGCTGCGCGGCCGGAGGGCCCGCAGTCGGGCGCGGTGGAAGTCGAGAGAGCCCGAGTGGAAAAGTGCCCGTGCTGGGGCGGCGCGGAGATGCGCGCGCGGCCGCGGCGCGCGGCGCCAGTCGATTCCCGCCGGGACAGCTGGTCGGGGAGGGGTGCACGATGGCGGACCCACGCCCGCGTTCGGGAAATTCAGGCGCGTGGCACTGCTCTGGCATGACGCGCGCCCAGACGCCCCGCGCGCCGCCCTGCCCGCGGGGCCGCGCCGAGGCGCGAGCGCATCGTGTTTCCTCGCGGATAGTGGAATTTCAGGCCCGGAGGGGGCCGGCGCGGGCCGTGCACGCGCCCGCGTTGCCTGCCAGGTGCTTGCGCGGGCGCGCCCGGCCCGCGCCGGCCCCCCGCGCGCGCCTTCCGGCGCCCGCGAGGTCGCATTCCGGCCGCTCCGCGGGCGCGCGGGCCGGCACGGAGCGCGGATGGCGGCAGAGCCCGTGCGAGCCTCGTACTCGCTGCATTGCAGCATGCCGTGCCTGCGGTGCGCAGCCGGCGGCGTCCGGGCGGCGCGTCGCCGGCGCGGCGGCTCTGCGCGACCGCACCGGCGCCCCTCGCCGCCTGGCGGAGGCCGCGCTGGCCGCCGCGCGCCTGCGCGCCCCCCGCACTGCGCTCCTACAGCCTTTTTGGACGTCCCACCGTGTCCCCGGCGCCCCGAGCGCACCTGCCCGCATTTCCCCGCGCCGGGCGGCCCGCACGGTATCGTGCGTGCGCTGGGGCGCCTCGCCAAGGCCTTTCGTCCCCGGACGGCGCCAGCGCGGCCCAGGGCGTTGCCGAGACGGGCCTCCGCGGGCGATTCCGGCGCGCCCGCTCCGTCCGCGGCGCGCGACTACCTCCTCCGCGAACTGCGCCATCTCCCCCGCCGCGCCGCTCCGCCCCCACCACCCGCTCGCGGCCCCCGCAGAGCCACAGGCGCCCCACGCGGTCGCGCTCCACTCCGCCCGCCTCCGCGTGCCGCGTCGACGCCCACGCCGCCGCCCCCGCCGCGCCCCTGCCCGCAGACGATGGGGTGGACTCGTTTCTGCCCCCGTTCGCCAACGCGGAGAACAAGGCCCTCGATCGGCAGATCAAGAGCCTGGAGCGGGAGCTCGAGTCCGGGGGGCTCGACCTCGAGGAGTCCGGGGACCGCATCAAAATCATGGGCGAGCACCTGAAGAACGTGCGCAACGAGATCCAGTACACGCAGTCGCGCCTCGAAGCGAAGAAGAAGGAGCTGTCCACGGAGGAGCACCTCAAGGTGCGGCCCGCGCGAACGGCGGCCGAATCGCCGGGAAATAAACGCATCGGCCCGCCCGCGCCGGCCCGCGCCGCGCGGCGACCAGCGACGCGGACGTTGCAACGATTCGAGCGTTGTTTGACGTTCGACGCCGCGTCCCGCAGCGTTCCGGCCCGAATACGAGGCCAAGCGTGCCTGCATAACACCGCCGCCCGGACCCTCCGTCTCACGCGCGCGTGCATCGTCGCGGAGCGCGACACGCCCGGCGCGCACCTGAGCTCCACCGCGCCGCAACCCCCCGCCCGCAGGCCATGCTCCAGCGCGAGTGCGGGCGGCTCCGGTCCGACATCGAGAAGCTCGAGGTCGAGCGCGACCAGGCCGCGGACCGCGCGGCGCGCGTGCAGGTCCAGATCGAGGCAGGCAACGAGCGCATGGAGCAGTTTAAAATGAAGATGAACTGGAACCAGGAGGAGCTAGAGTCCTGGGCGCTGGCGTCGCGGCAGAAGGAGGAGGACGTGGAGGCGCTGGCGCGGTACGGGCGGACGGACGACGGGCGCATGAAGGACCTGGCGATTGCGCTGGAGAAGGTGGCGCGCGAGGCGACCAAGGCGCAGCAGGACCTGGAGGACGAGGTCACGGAGACGCAGGCGGCGCAGATTCAGCTGGACAAGACGGCGGAGGACTTCAAGGCGCTGCATATGGAGCGGTTGGAGCTGGTGCGGCAGTGGGAGGAAGCCCTCGAGGAGGTGAAGCGGCGGGACGAGGCGATCCAGGCCGCGTCGGAGAAGTTCGCGGCGCGCAAGGCGGCGCTGCGGGAGGTGCGCGCGCGGCTGGCGGAGCAGGAGCGGTTCCTCGAGGCGGAGCGGGCGAACAACCGGGAGCTGGAGCAGCAGGTGGCGGTGGCGGACCGGGAGGTCGCGGGGCAGCGGGAGGGGTACGCGCGGGAGCAGGCGCGCGCGGCGGAGGCGGCGGACGCGCTCGCGATCGCCACGAACACGCTGTCGCGGATCCGCGGGGACTTGCAGAAGCAGCGCGCCAACAACGACAACATCCGCGACGACCTGTCGCGGAAGGAGCGGCGGCTGGAGCGCGTGCGGGAGAAGTACGCCGCGGAGGCGGACAGGCTCGAGGGCGAGCTGGCGCAGCTGGACTCGCTCGAGAAGAAGGCGGCGCAGCTGGAGGAGATGAGCGTGGTGGAGGCGGGGAAGCTCAAGTCGGCGATGAAGGAGGCCGCGCAGCTCAAGGAGACGGTGTTCCGGGTGCGTGCGCGGCTGCGGCGTGTCCCGAACGGACGCGGCATGGCTTGATGCGTGCGCTGGTGGCGGCGGTGTGTTGCAGCGGACGAACGAATGCGAATGCGCGCGCGACCTGGGGGGCAGGCACAGCCCGGGGGGTGTGTTGTCATAGTAATGATAATAACAATGATGATAATAATAATGATGATACTTACAAGGTGTGGTTTCCTCTCGTGGCGCGCAGAGGTCGGAGGTGCTGTTCGACCTGCGGCGCAAGGAGCGCGAGCTCGTCGCGGAGATCAGCGGCGGGCAGGGCCAGCTCAAGAACATGGACGCCAAGATCCGCGGCCTCGAGGCCCAGGTCGTCAAACAGGAGGAGCTCATCTACAACGCAGACTTCCAGATCCAGGTCATCGAGCGCAAGGTGGCGCGCGCGCAGGGCGAGCGCACGGACGAGGAGAAGCGCGCGCTCAACGCGCGCATCGAGGAGCTCACGCAGGAGCTCGAGGGCGTCAACGCGGAGCACTCGATGCTCCTGAGTCAGGTGAAGCGGGCGGAGGAGGACCTGTACCGCGCGAAGCGCCGGCACATGGGCCTCCGCGAGGAGTCCGACCGGCTCGAGAACACGGTCGCGGCGCTGAACCTCGAGGTCGACGAGACGACGCGGGGCGTGAAGGCGGCCGTGCGGGACAAGGAGGAGCGCATGGTGGGGCACGACGTGATGCGGCTGGAGGCGAAGCGGCTCGCGGAGCTGCTGTCGTCGCGCGCGGACGAGGTGTTCTCGCTCGAGAACAAGCGCGCGCAGATGCAGCTTAGCCTCGAGGAGCGCCGGCAGGAGGTCGACGTGCACATGGAGGCGCTCAAGGCCGAGCTGCGGCTGTCGAGCGAGGACAACCACCGGCTCGTGCTGGAGCTGAAGGAGCGCGAGCAGGCGCTCACGCGCCTGGAGGCGAAGTTCGGGGTCCTGTCGCGGAAGGGGAAGCCGACGGACGAGGAGGGCGAGCAGGTGTCGCAGGCCTACTTCGTGATCAAGGCGGCGCAGGAGCGCGAGGAGCTGCAGCGGGAGGGCGACGAGCTCGACGCGAAGATCCAGAAGGCGGAGAAGGAGGTCCGCGCGCTGGAGACCACCCTGGAGCGGCTCAACGGGACCAACAACAACTTCCGGGCGTCGCTGCGCACGGCCGAGGCGGAGCAGGTCGCCGCGGAGCAGTCCGAGCTGCGCGAGCGCCTGGACCGCGCGTACGACCGCGTCAAGATCAAGCGCGGCGCCGAGAAGGAGCTGCGGCGCGACATGGCGCAGGTGCAGGAGCACCTGGAGCAGCTGACGCGGGAGGAGCAGCGGACGTCGGACGCGATCACGCAGATGGGGCGGCAGAAGGTGGAGACGGACGCGCTGATCCGGGACCAGGAGGAGAAGAGCGCGCGGGCGCAGCGCAGGCTCGAGGCGTTGCGGCGGGACCTTCGCGCGCGCGCGGGGACGGGCGCGGAGGAGGCGACGCCGCAGGAGATGGACGTGGAGCTCGCGGACATGCGCGACCTCAACCGCGCCGTGCTGCAGGAGCTGCGCTCGCTGGCGCAGGCGAACCCGGGCGCGGGGATCTCCGAACAGCTTGAGGTGGCGGGGCTGCGGGCGGCGGGGCCGGGGAGCCGCGGGGGGCGGCCGGCGTCGAGCACGTCGGCGGCGACGCGCGGGACGACGCCCGGGCAGAGCTCGCGCGGGCCGTCGCGGGCCGCAGTGGTCAACATTGGAATGTAGGGGGGGGTGTTGGGGATGTGAGGCGTTCCGGAGCGGCGTGCGCGGTGCTGTGCGAGCGTCGCCGTGGTCGCGGTGAAGGGGCTGCGAGCGACGATGCGCCGCTTCGCGTGCGCTGACCTAGACGTTTGCCCAGTGGCATGTTTTGCATAAAATGCAAGTTTCAGCGAAGCAAACGAGCTCAGTGCACCTACCGGCCTCTCTTACGAGCACCACGAGGGTGCTCGGGACCGAGGCGAGACGCGTATCTGGGTTTCGAGGTCAGTGCATGCGTGGAGCGGGGATACAGGCACTCCACTGCTGACGGTGCTCTCGGCCACCCTTTCTCGGTCGCTCCCTGCGGCCCCCGGCAAGCCGTGTGCTTCGCTGCACGTTGAACGTCACACCGGCCGAGCGCTGCCACCACCACACGTGCCTGACGGGCCCAGCCCAGGTCACAATCAACAGACAGCTAACATGCGGCCGTCCACGCCTCACACGCATCTCACGTCTTCATCGTGTCCGCGTCGCCCGTCCGGCTCCGCGCGAGCACCTCGTCGCGCTTCTCCATCCACTTGAGCAGGGGCGCGTTCTCGCGCTCCAGCAGCGCGTCGACCTTCTCCTCGTCGATCGCCGCGTTGCGCCCGGGCTTGAGCTTGTGCGGGTAGTTGTAGAACCGCACCTGCCGGATCGCGTCCGCCGCCGCGTTCTCGATGGTCACCGACTTGGAGCGCGCCCGTATTTGCTCCATCATCACCGTCGTCGCCTGGAGCTCCCTCCGCCCTGCACACGTCATCGAATCGGTCCCCGGCTCTCTCGGCGACTCCCTCGCGACCGGCGCGGCAACCGGGGGCTCGTGCGCGACAGGACGCGAGCCGGAAAGTCACGCTGCAAGGGCATCAGTCACGTCAGCGCACCGTTGGGGTCCTCCGCGACGTTGTCGATGCAGTTCAGGACGCACAGGCGCAGCGGCTCGTACGCGATGGGCAGGAGCCGCCGCAGCGCCGCGCACCCCTGCGCGGCTACGAAGGCCTTTTTCCCCTCACGCAGCAAACACACCGCCGACGCCGCGCCCGTCGCGGCCAGCCGCGCGTGCAGGTGCGGCA
This sequence comes from Pedinophyceae sp. YPF-701, assembly GCA_916048055.1. Classification (NCBI taxonomy): domain Eukaryota; kingdom Viridiplantae; phylum Chlorophyta; class Pedinophyceae; species Pedinophyceae sp. YPF-701. The sequence continues at coordinate 1,422,851 of CAJZHL010000031.1, forward strand.
GGTTCATCAGGCGCACGAGCAGCGGCACGCAGCCGTTCTCCGTCGCCTGCCGCCGCGCGCGCTCGTCCGAACACAGCAGCTGCAACACCGCCGCCGCATGCTCGTACTGCTCCGTGGTTCCCGCGACCTCGATCGCGAGCCCCGCGCCCTCCTCCGCCGCGCCCTCGCCCTCGCCCGCCCCGCGCGCGGACGCGTCCGGGCTGACGTAGCCCTCCCCGGGGAGGTCGAGGCCCGGCCGCGGGCCGCCGCCGGGCTCCGGCGAGAGCCCCGCGGCGACCATGCGGCCCAGGAGCGCGCGGCACAGGTCGACGGCGTTCTTCGGCTTCATGTCGAGGCACATGTCGATGCACGCGCCGTTCTTGCGCTTCTCGAGGCACAGCCGCAGCAGGCGCAGCTGCAGCCGGCAAGCCGTGTCGTCCGAGACGCCCGCCATCTCGACCATCGTCTCGGGCACCTTGAGCTTCGTGAGCCGCTCGCGCACCCCGCCGTGGTGCGCGCACCGCAGCAGCGCGCGCAGCGTGGACAGCACCACCGCTTCCGCGGGGTCCCCCAGCAGCGCCGTCAGCGCCTCAACGCCGCCCGCGTCCTGCAGCGAGGGGCCGCGCGGCGGGCCGCGGCGTCACGCGGCGGGCAGGGCGGGCGCGGGCGGCCTGCGGCGTCCGCGCGCGACTACTCTCGCGCAAACAAATAATCTTATTCAATAAATAGGGAGTTGGGACGCACGAGGAGAGCCTTGCAGCCGAAGTCCACGATCCCGACCATCCCGAGGTCCTCCGCGGCGAGCTTGCGCATCACCTCGGTCTCGTGCGTGGTCAGCCCGATGAGCGGCATGATGATTCCCGCCTCGAGCGCCGCCCACAGGTGCTCCTGCACAGCCAGCATCTCCCGTGCTGCCAGCAGAGCCTTTTCCACAATCACCGGGTTCTCGTCCGTGAGCTGCCGCGTGATCTTGTGGTGGGACATCCGCCCGAACGCCCTGCGGCCACAGCGCCGCGCCGGACACGTCGGACCCCCCGCAGGCGCCCGGAGCGCGCGGGAAGATGCTTGGCCATGCTGCGGGGAAAACCGCCGCCAGCGCGCTCGGCGCGCGCGTTCTCGCGGTCCCGAGGACGTGGAGACGTAGTGAAAGAGGAGGAGCGGCGTTCTCTGGGGCGCGGGGCTGCGGGGAGGCCGTGGCGGGCGCGTGCGGACCTGGTGACCGCGGTGGCGGGGAGCGGGTTGGGATTCGGCTTCGCCTCATGGCCGATGAGGATGTCTAGGGTGTGGCGCGCGGCCTTCTTGATGGGAGGAATGTCCCAGTACGTGTCATAGACGCGCTCAGAGATCGCAGGCCCGCCCATGGCGCCGCGCAAGCTCGCCGGAGCCCTTCAGCGCCTGCTGCGGGGCAGCGGCGGGGACACTGCCGCGTCTCCCGGCGCCGAACGGTGCACAGGAAGTAAGGCTGGTCGGGGACCGCCGGCGGCCTGCCCAGACGGAGCGCACGGGCGCTACGGCCGCAGGGAAGGCTCTCTGGGATGTTGCCCGCTGTGTCGAGGGAGGCGGGTCGAACGCGGCTTGAGGTGGGAGCGTCGCGTTCTTCTAGGCCGCGGCTACGTGTGCGCGGTCGCGGCGTGGCCAGCGGGCCCTTGTGCGCGGCGCATTGGGCCGGGAGAGCTCGCAGGCTGACGGGTGCGGGTCCGACCGGCGCGGGCGCTGCGCCGGCCACGAGGGCGCGCGGCGACCGCCGCGGCGGACAGTCCTTAAGAGTTCGCAAGGATGGATACACAAATAGCGGAGGCAGTGAGCTACCTGCAGGCCGTCCGGTCCACGGACGGCCTGTCGGTCTTCGACCACCTCTCGGGGCTCGTGAAGAAGGTTCGCGCCCGCGAGCGACGCCCGCCTCCGCGTGTCTTTCCGCGCGCCGCGCCGTACCGCACCGTTCGAGCGCGCGCGCGTGCCGCGACCGCGCGCGAACCGGACCCTGCCTGTCGCAGTGCGCCAGTTTTGTTCCCCGGCCCCGCGCCCGCCGCACCGCGCGCCGAACGCGCGGAGCACCCCGCCGCCGGCGAGATACGCGCACCACGCGCCGTCCCACGGCGCCCAGGCGATCGCGGAGCCGCCTCGGCGCCTGCGCGCCCGCCTGCGCCGTGCGCTGGCCATCCTTTCCGCCCGCCGCGCGCGTATCCGTCAAAGCTAGCCACCGTCCGCCACCCTGCGGAGCCCCTCACTTCTCGAGAGGCCCGCCGCGCCCAGGGGGGCACGGATAGCGCCCCAGCGGGCTCCCACGACCCGCACACCTGCCCGCTGTGCATCCCTGCGGCCTCGTTCCCGCAGCACACGCCACCACGCGGCGCCGCGGCCCCGCCCGGCCACGCCTGCATCATTCCCCGGCGCGCGGGAGCGCCGACGCGGCCCCTCGCGCTCCGCCCGGGCCCGCAGCACGCTCGACAGCTCCAGCGTGCCATGCGCGCCCACGCGCCGCGCGCCCCGCTCCCCGCCGCCGCGCAGATCCTCGAGGAGAAGCCCATGGAGGCCGTCGACATGCTCGAGGCCTCCATGCTCACCCGCAAGGCCAACAACCACCCCGACCAGACGGACGACCTCCTCCCCGCCGCGCCCAACGAGGTGCGCCCCCGACGCCCCCCGCGCGCGCCCGCGCGCCCGCACCGGCCCTGCGTCGCGCGCTGTGCCCACCGGTCCCGTTCCGGGCGGCTCGCAGGAGGAGCGCGCTCGCGCGAAGGCGGAGCGTTCGCTCTACCGGTCAGCAGAGGTTGGTATCGACGAGGGCACGGGGGAGGCGGCGGACACGGAGCCGCCGAACGACTTCGAGTGCGAGGACGTGATGCAGCACGCGCACATGCTGGACCTCGTCGGGTGCGGCCTGAATCGCACGGAGATGTACGGCGTGATGATGGCGATGCGGAAGCTGGGCGAGGACCCGAACATCAAGGTGATTCCCGCGCGCGCGTGCACCTTGCGGGGGGCGTGGGGCGCGCGGCGGCGTGCTGCGGGGCCTGCGTGCGCGCGCGGCGGGAGCCGTGTGCGTGTGCGTGTGCGGCGTTGGCGCGCAGGCGGCGACGGTGCGGTTCTTCGGGAAGATTCTGGGCACGCACGCGGACTACTACGTGTTCGAGACGACGCTGAAGGAGGCGCCCGGCGGCGAGGACGAGGCGCTGGCGCCCGGGGAGGTGCCCGCGGAGAAGGGCGTCGGGACGAACGCGTACGTGTACTACGTGTGCAACCACCTCGGCGGCAAGTTCTCCAAGCTCCCGGACGTGACGCCTAAGCAGATCAAGGCCGCGCGCACCATCAAGAAGTTCGTCACCGGCAACCTCGCCGCACCCGTCAGCGCCTACCCGGTCTACCCGGGCAAGGAGGCCGAGTTCCTCCGCGCCCAGGTGCGCGCGCGCCCCCCCCCTCCACCGCACCCCTCCCTCGCGACGCCCCTCGCCGCGCGCTCACCTCTGCGCGCCGCGTCGCGTCACGTTTCGCCGCAGATCGCGCGCATCGCGCACACGACGGTGCTGTGCCCGAAGGACTTCTTCCTCGTGGACGAGGGCGAGATGTCGCGCAACGAGGAGTACGAGGCCAAGACGTTCGACGACCTCCTGGCGATGGAGAACTGGAGCCACCGGTACCCGCACGTGAAGATGCAGGGGCGGTGCGAGGTGTGGCGGCCGGAGCCCGAGGGCGACGAGGAGGAGGAGGAGAAGGAGCCGACGGAGGAGGAGGCCGAGGAGGGCCCCGAGCAGCTGTCGACGGTCGAGGCGGACGGCGCGGTGCTCGGCGGCGCCGCGTGGACGCCCGTGCCGAGCAGCGGGCTGCCCGGCGTGAAGAACAAGATCGTCGCGCTGCGGAGCAACCTCTGGCCCGGCGCCGTGTCCGTCTCCAACGGCAACCAGTTCTGCAACGTCTATGTTGGGCACGGGCTGAAGAATGAGGTGTTCACGCCGATGCCGCCGCCGGCCGTGGCGCTCGAGTACGACCAGAAGCTCATGGAGAGCACGGACCTGCCGCCCAAGGTCGAGGACAAGCCCGAGGGGGAGGAGGAGGAGTGATGCGGGGTTGGCAAGACCGCGTGTGAGGCAGTGCGAGAGAGAGAGTGCGCGGGCCGCTGAGTGCGGCGGCGGCGCGGAGCGTGGCCGGGAGGCCGCGCGGACGTCCCGGCTCGCGGCTCGCGTCGTGTCGCGGCGGTTGCGGTCGCGCGCCGGCCCTGGTTAGTCATGGGGGCGTCGCGGGGCGGTGGCTGCGCGGCGTGCGGGTCGGGGATTCGACCGTTTCGATCGAAACTTCGCGTGCGGGTTCGCGCGAGAGGTAGAGGTCGAGGGTGCGGGCGGGGATTGCACGAAGGTACGCATCGGCGCCGGGCGGGAAGGGCGTGCCCTCACGCCCGCTGTCAGGGGGCATGGGCGGGCCGTCCCGCGCGTGTAGGGGCCCGCGCACCGCCGTGCCGCCGGATTCTCGCGGAGGTGCCACGAAAGAACATGCTGGCGTGCGGAATAGGCACTCAGCGCCCGGACGGCGAGCTCGTTGCTGCACAGAGCACTGATGGACAACGCCGCCCGGCGCAGCGTCGCGCGTGACCGCCCGGCTCGAGTTTCCGGGATGCACAGATGAGAGAGCGAAGAGGTCCAGGTGAGGCTGGTCGCGGCGGCGGGAACGTGCCTGACGTGGCGCCGGGCGCGCAGCGCGAGCGGACGCACGTTCAGGCGCCAGGCGGCCGTGCGGCACGCCAACTGCTCTTCTGCGCGTTTCCGGCGCTCCCGGCGCCGGCCTGCGACGGCACCGCGGGATCTGGCGCGCGAAATACGCCGCAAGTCGCGCCTGCTGGCGCTGACAGCGCAAGCCGTTGGAAAGGGGCACCTTGGCCCTCGTTGCGGCCTTCAGGGCGCCGCTCGTCGTCGCGAGCCACCGCAGCGCCGCCGTTCCGACCCTCCTGAGATCCATGCGCCCCCCCGGTGCACGCAGGAGGGCGCGCGGGCCGTGATCGGCGCGCCATGCGCGCCCACGCCTTTCCCTCTGGGCCGTCGTGCAGCGCGCTGCATCTGCTGCTCTTCCTCCTGCTCGCCAGCCTCGCGATCACGCGCGCGTACGCTGGCGAGCCCGCGCCGGGCGCGGAGCTCCCCGCGCCCCCAGACGGCCCGCAATCCCGGGCTGCGCTGCAAAGATTCGACTCCCGCTTCGCTCCGCGCACACAGCGTCTCGCGGCGCCGCCTGGGCGCGACGCGACGGCCCGTGCGGACGGCGTGGCGGGAACGGAGCGCTTCGCGCTCGTCGCGTCGCGCGAGGACGCTGGCGGGAGAGCTTATGTTGGTGTGTATGCACGAGCGAGGGAGGGCGCCGCGTGGCGGACAGACGGCGCGCTGCGGCCCGAGGACGGCGCGCCCGGGCTCGACTTTGGACGAAGCTTGGCGCTCGTCGGCGAAACTGCGCTCGTCGGCGCGCCGCACGGGCGCGAGCGCGCACGAGCGCAGCGCTCGGGGGCCGGTTACGTCTTCCAGCGCCGCGACGGGGGCTGGCGGCCCGTCGCGCGCCTCGCCGAGCCGGGCCCGAATAACGAGGACGGAGAATTCGGCGCCGCGGTCGCGCTCGCGGACGAGCGCACCGCCGTCGTCGGCGCTCCCGGCGCACACGGGAGGGTGCACGTGTACGCGTACGAGCGCGGCCGGTGGCGCAGCGTGTCGGAGCTGCGCGCGGACGACGGCCGCGCGAGCCGCTTCGGCGCCGCCGTCGCGGCCGATTCCGACACCATCGTCGTCGGAGCCCCGGGAGAGGCCTCCGAAGCGGGGGGGTGTTTTGTGGCGACGCGGGCCGGCGGGACGTGGGTGCTCGGGGCGCGGCTGCGTCCGTGGGGCGGCTTGGACGTGTCCGGCGGCCGTTTCGGCGCCGCGGTGGCGGTCTCCGGCGATTTGGCGGCGGTGGGCGCGCCCGGGGTGGCTGACGGCGCAGGTGCGGTGTTCGTGTTCAGGCGCGTGGGCGGCGCGTGGGCGGGCGTTGCGGCTGTGTCGGAGCCGCGTGGGACCAGCGCGGAGCTCGGGGCGTCGCTGTCGCTGGCGGGCGGCCTCCTGGCGGCCGGTGGCAGGCAGCGCAGTGCGACAACGTGCGTCGGGTGCGGCCAGGCGACGTTGTTCGCGCTGGGAGCCGACGGGGCGCTGGAGAGGGTGACGTCGATAGCGCCGGGGCGCGGGTGCGGGAGCGTGGGGGGAGTGATGCTCGGTGCGTCGGTCCTGGCGTGTCGGGAGCGGGACGGGGGAGTGCGGCTGCACCTGTTGTCAGGTGAGGTCGCTGACCGGCTGCGCGGTGCGCCCGACGTCGGGGAGGGCGGGGGCGGGGGGCGTGGAGACGCGCGTCGGCTGCTGCAGGGCGGTGGCAATGGCAACGGCGGCGGTAACGGCGGCGGTGCGTGCAATAACAACGGCCAGGGCGCCGGGTCGAACAAAGGGTGCACGACGCCTGCCGCGACGACCACGGCCGTAGTGACAACGACGAGCCCACCGCAGACAACGGTGGGGGCTACAACGACGGCCACCACCACGGCAGCGCCCACGACGACGGCAGCGCCGCCCACCACGACGGCAGCGCCCACGACGACGACAGCAGCGACCACGACGACCACGGCAGCGACCACGACGGCAGCGCCCACGACGACGGCAGCGCCCACGACGACGACGGCAGCGCCCACCACGACGACAGCGCCGCCCACCACGACGGCAGCGCCGCCCACCACGACGGCAGCGCCCACGACGACCACCGCAGCGACCACGACGGCAGTGCCCGCGACCACGGCAGCGCCCACGACGACGACGGCAGCGCCCACGACGACGACGGCAGCGCCCACGACGACGACAGCGCCGCCCACCACGACGGCAGCGCCGCCCACCACGACGCAGCGCCCACGACGACCACGGCAGCGACCACGACGGCAGCGCCCATGACCACGGCAGCGCCCACGACGACGACGGCAGCGCCCACGACGACGACGGCAGCGCCCACGACGATGACGGCAGCGCCGCCCACCACGACGACAGCGCCGCCCACCACGACGGCAGCGCCCACGACGACCACGGCAGCGACCACGACGGCAGCGCCCACGACGACGACGGCAGCGCCCACGACCACGACGGCGGCGCCAGTGAACACCACCACAGCGCCAGCCACAACGACAGCGGCGCCCAATACGACGACGGCAATGCCCAATACGACGGGGCCTCCTGTCACGGCGTCGGCAGCGACCACGGCGACGCCACCACCAACGACGCTGCCCGCCACGCCCACGACGTTCGTCACGACACCGCCCTCGCCGTCAGCGACGGCAGCCGCTGCGACCACGGCCGCGCCGCCCCCCACAACCACGGCAGCAACAACAACGTTGTTGTTAACAGCGGCTCCGGCGACAGCGGCGGCCACACCGCCACCGACGACGACGACTGCCGCGACTCCAACCACGGCGACCGCACTGGCCACGCCCGCAGTGACAACGGCACCCGCGACGACCGCCGCTAGCACGACCCGCGCGGCGACGACGACGGTCGCGCCCACCGCGACGCTGGCCGCGTCCCCTCCGGCAACAACGGGGCCGCCCGCTGCCGCCACGACCGTCGCCTCGAGCACGGCCACGACGAGCGCGCCGCCGACCCCCTCAGCCCTCGCCACCACGGTGCCAGCATCCGCGGCCACGCCGGCCGCGTCCGTCGCCACGGTCGCGCCGGCCGCGCTCGCGGGCGTCCCGAAGATCGTCAGCACAGTCGTCGTCGGCGGCGCCACCGTCGGCGAACTCGGCCACGGCGCAACCATAGTCGAGGTGCTCCTGGAGATCGTCAACGCCAAGTCGCCCGTCGCGCTGACGCCCGCGGACATCGCGCTGCAGTACGCGCGCCCTCTCTTCGCGGGCACGGCGCGCCGGTCCCTGCGCGTGCACTTCCGCGGGCGCGTCGAGACTGGCTCGGAGTGGGGGGTGGTGGTGTCGGGGGCCTCGGTGGCCGCGGACGGCGCCGCGATGAAGCGGGCGCTCGCGGACGGGCTCACGGGCGGGGGCGTCGCGGCCGCGCTCGAGACCCGCGGGTTCAGCGGCGTGTCGATCGAGGTGATCTCGATCGAAGAGAACGACGGCACGTTGCCGCCGGTCCCTGCGCGACCGACGCCGACGGCGGAGGCCGCTGACGGCGCCGGCGCGCAGGCGTTCGGGACGATCCTCGTGCCTGGGTCCGGCAAGCAGCGCGTGTACCTGCGCGCGGAGGGGGCGGTTGCGGAGGTGATGCTGCAGGCCTCGCAAACGACGTGGGTGATGGGCAGCGCGGAGTTCACCGTGAAGCTGTACGTCGACACGAGCGTCGTGCGCGGGGGCGTGGCCTTGACGGAGGACGTCTTCGCCGCCACGCGGTGCTCCGTGCTCTCCGTGGCGCGTGACGGCGTCGACGGGCGCTTCCTGGTGCGCGTGGCGCTCGCGGCCGACCTCGGAGCGCGCGGGGCGGAGGTCGCGACGCTCTCGCTGCCGTTCGGAGCCGTCCGGGCCGCGGGTGTCAGCGGAACTGTCGTGAACCAGGCCTCAAACACCATCCAGGTCTACGCGAGGCAACGCGCCGCCACCCCGCAGATAGTCGGCGGTCCGCGGACCCTGCGCGGCCTGCCGGCGACGTCGCGGTCGTCGCCCATCCGGGCCTTCGTGGTCTTCCCTGGCGGGTACGTCCCGGAGCCCCCCGGCGGCATCGCAGCTGGGCTCCGCGTCAGTAACGGCGACGTTGTCGCCGCAGCGTTCGACCCCGTCGGCGGCGTCGCAGAGGTCCTCGTCGAGCCCCGGCAGTCCGGCCGCGTCGTGCTCGACCTCCCGGAGAACGCCGTCGTCGACATCTTCGGCAACGGCGTGCCCGCCGCGACCGCGGCAACGGTCTTCCGACCCGACTCGGTGTCCGTGGACGATGCCGCGGACGCCGCGCGCGGGGCGGCGGCGGCGGCCGTGGCCGCGGCCGTCGCGTCGGGCGGGGCCTCGGCGGCCGCGTCCATGGCGGCCGCGACGGGCGCGTTGGGGGGCTCTGGCGGGGCGAGCGTGGTGATCTTACTGGGTGCGATGAGCAGGGCGCGTCACGTGGCGAACACGAACGCGGAGGACGCGCCGCCCGGGCTCGTCGCGATGGGCCGCGGGTTTGAGTTCGTGGACTTCGAGCTGGCGCGCGCGTCGCTGTGGGGGACGGCTGGCGACGGAAATGCGACGGCGACACGGCGCGCCCTGCGGGTGGTGCGCGAGCGGGCGCTGCAGAGCTCGTCGATCGTGCGGATCGGGGAGGTGGGGCCCGGCGGAGTGCCGCGGGCGGCGACGCGCTCCGAGGACGAAAACTGGCAGGTCGGTTCTCGCCTGTTCGTTCTTCATATATATTTATATTTATATATTTGCTTGAAGATTTTCCCTGGATGCTTGTCATCAGTGGCACGCTCTTTCGAACGCCTGCTCCGCCTGCCGCGCACGCTCGCACGGACCGCTCCGCGCCGCCGCCGTTGCCCTGCAGGTCCTGTCGACGCAGCTGTTGTGGCTCGCGGTCGCGCTGGTGGCAGCCACCGCCGCGCAGCTCGCCGCCTGGGGCGCCGTCGCTCTCACCGCCCGCCGGCGCCGCCCAGCTCGCAAGCCCGCGGCGGCCACCGGCCGGAGCGCGCCGCCCTCCCTCGGGGCGTTCACGTTTCCGCGGCTGCAGCTCCTCGTGCTGTTCTTCTTCGTCCCGGCATCCGGCGCAACGATCGGCAGCATGCTCCGCAGCGGCGACGACGCGCAGGTGGCCGTTGCCGTCGTCTTCGCGCTGCTGGTCCCTGTCCCGCTCCTCGCCTTTATGTTTCATACCGTCGTCGCTACCCAAGTCTCCGGCGACGTCGTCGGCCGCGCCGTCGCCTACGAGGTCAAGCTCCGCACGCGGGCCCCGCCGGACGCATCCTGGCTGCATCGCTGCCTGCACAGCGCTCCGGCGGGGGAGTGGCGCTGCCGGGACGCGGCCGCCGAGGCCTTCGCGACGAAGTACGGCCTGGCCGTGCGGGACATGCACGGCGCGCCGGTCGTGCGCCTCCACGCGACGTTCGAGCTCGACCCAGCCACGGGGCGCTACCAGCGAGGGTACTTTGAGCGCTGGGACGTTGCGCTGCGCTCCCGCGCCCCCGGCGGCGGGCTCGCGAAGTGCGCGGGCGACGGCGGTGCTCCGCGGACGATTTCTCGCTGGGAGCGCGTCTCCGCGTTCGCTCGCGTGTTCGGCGGCACCGTGCGTTTGCTTCTACTCTTCTTGTTGGCGCTCGCGTCCACGGGGCTGGCGGAAGCAGCGCCCGCGGCGCAGCTGTCGGTCCTCGCGGTGATCGTGGTCGTCGACGTCGCGCTGCTCCTCGCGCTCCGGCCCTTTGCGCGCGCGCAGGACCAGCTCCTCGAGTCCGTGACGGCGCTCTGCGAAACGCTGGCCGTGGCGCTGCTCGCCGCGATCGTCGCCGTCTCCGCCCACGTGGGCGACGTCGAGGCGCGGGCGGACGCCGCCGAGGGGCTCGGGTTCGCGCTCGTCTCTCTGATCGCGCTGGCGCTGCTTGCGAACGTTTGCAACATGGTACGGAACGCCGTGTGCGCGCTGTGCGGCGCCCTGGCGCGAAGGACGCGCGACGACGACGCCGGTTCTTCGTGCCGCACGTCGGGGAACGGACAGACGTCCTCGGCGCCCGGCACGCCGGAGTGGACGGCGTATAACCCCCTGTGCGATGCGCGCGGAGATGCCGGGCCGAGCATGTGGGCGGACGTGGAGGATCCGTCGCCGTGGGGCGCGCCGGTGCGCGGGCAGAAGCACCCGCGAGTGCTCGCGGCGAAGTACAGCAACCGCTGGCGGCTCGCGGCCGGCGGGCGGCGTCTGTCGACGTGGCCGACGCTGGCGCCGCGAACGCCGGCGGAGGTGCTGGTCGAGATCCGCCACGTGGCTCTGCTGCGCGCCGCGGACTACCCCGACAGGACGGCCGCGCAGATACTCGAGCTCATGCTCCAGTCTCTGCGGAAGAAGCACAAAGACCTCGGTTTCTCAACTGCCGAGAAACAAGTCGCGTTCGACGCGAGCAGCAAGGCCTCCGACGGCTGCGAGGACAGCATGGTCCGCGGCAAGTTCGCCGGCGGCTTCCTGCCCAGCCAGCCCTCGCAGGGCACCTCCGGCTGCGAGCGAGACGCGACCAGCGGCGCCGCCGACATCCTTCCAGCAAGGCGACGCATGCGCCTGGACGCCGCGGTCTTCCTGCACCGCGAGGACTCCTTCGGCGTCCTCGGCGACACCCCGCGCACCTCCTCGAGCGCGCTGCAGCAGCGGCGCGTCGTGGAGCCTCCGGAGATGCACCGCGCCCCCTCAGGGTGCGCTGCCTCCTCGCTCGAGCTCGCGGCCGCGCGCCGGGCCGCGCGCGGCTCGAGGGACTTCGTCTCGCAGCAGAGCAGCCACGGCCGCCACGTGACCTTCGCGGTCGGCACGAGGTGCACGATGGGCCATTCTACGTCCGACGGCAAGTCGTCGGCGTCAGGGGGCGCGCTGTCGTGGCCGTCGATCGACGAAACGCTGCCCGCGGGGTCGCAGATCCACGACCCGGCGCGGTCCCCGTACTCGCCGGTGCGGCACGCGCCCACGCGGGAGGACCGGCGCCCAGCGGTGCGGTTCTCCACCCAGCTGGAGGTGTGGGGCAAAACAGCCGCCCCCGCCCCGGCCCGCGTGCACTCCCCGCTCGGGTTCGCGCCCGGTCCGGCGCTCGACCACGCGCGGGAGGCCGCGGTCCAGCGCCTGCGACCGTTCGTGCACGCGTCACCGCCGGAATCGGTCGACGGTGACGGCGACAACGACGGCCCCATTCGTGGCGCGTGCGGTGGCAAGCACGAGGGCCAGTCGGCGAACAGCGGCGCGCGCGATCTCGGAAGCACCTTCTCCGATGGTGCGGGGCCGTCGGCGCGGCCCCCAGGGAGGACGGGCCGGCGCGCCCCACCCATGCGCCGGAGTGCGGATTTCACGCACCCTGAGGACCGTCGCCTGAAGACTCGCGCGCCCCGCGGCCGACCGTTCCGGCTGCCGCACGCTCTCGCCGTCCCCGGAGGCGCGGCGGCGCCCGGCGCGCAGAGCAGCGTTCCAGCTCCCAGCGCGTTGCCGGCGCAGGCGGACGCGCTGGATCGACCCCCGGGGTACTTTCCCATGTTCCACGAGACACGACGAGCGCTCGCGGCGCTGGTGGAGTGCTCGCCGAGTGCGTCGCCGCGCTCGCTCTCCGGCAGGGGGAGTCCCCGCGAGGCGCGCGCGGAACGAATCACGCCGCGAGACACACTGCACGTGGGCCCGCACCGGCCCGACGAGGGCGACCGGCAGCAGGAGAGCGAGGCCTACGTGCCGAGGTCGAAGGCGGACGTGTACGACGTGGTCGGGACGTGCGTGCGCTTGCACCATGCTCCGTCCGCAGGGTCCCGTGCACAGAGCGGGCGCAGTTCGCGCCTGCACTTCGCAGCGTCGCGGCCGCAGTCCGGCGCGCCGTCGACCGCGCAGACAAGCAGCGGCGTGGCGAGCCTGCTGTCTTCGATGACGTCAGGGGAGGAGTGATGTCGTTTCCCTAGGGTTGTTTCCTCCCGCCGCCGTCCGTCCGTTCGGAAGGCCGCGCGTCCAACGACCTGTTCTCCTCCAAGACGCACATTCCGTTCCGCCGGGGACTGCACCAACGTCTCTTGGCGGCACGGCCATTGCCATTACAGCCAACAACACCTACTTTCCGTGTGCTCCACACATGTGCGCTGAGCAGATTCAGAGCCATGCGGAGCGCGCGCTCCCATCACACACACGACCCCCGCCCCTACGTGGACCGCTTTCGGGCGTCAGGGACCCCAACGTGGGGATGCCTGCTCGTCACGACACTCAGGACGGAACTGGCGCAGAACGTCTTCCGTCTGAACGCGGCCGCAAGCGCGACAATGCTCGCGTTCCCCCTCTACAAGATGAGCCAAACCCAGGAAGCTTTTCTTCAGAAGCTCCCACCCCCCAGACTCGTGCCCGTGCTAATAATAACCCAGCCGCATCAGCGATGCACGCGGCCTGGTCGCGCACGGCCGATGTGACCCATCGTGACAGCGCATGCACCGGGATCGGCGCGCACTCGCACTTCTTCGACGCGAGTCACTGTTTCTCGATTGTTTCTCCATTGCTTTGTTTATTTCTCCACATCATGAATCAGCTCTTCTTGATCGACCCGAGCAGCCCCTTGAGCACCGAGCCCGACGCGGGACGCCGCGCGCCCCCTTCCTTCCGCGCCTCTTGCCCGCCACCAGCCACGCCGCCAGACGGGGCGTTCAAATCACGTTTCGCCCCCTCCTGTCTCTTCGCCGGAGGGGCGGCCCCAGCCGCCTCCGTCGCCGCCCGCTTCCCACGGCCGGCCAGGTGAGTGAAGTCCCGCGGAGCCACGGGCCCCCGCGCAGCCTGCCTCCCGCCCGCTGCCGCGCCGCGACCGGCCCCACCACCCGCCCCCAGCACGCTCCTTGCCTGTGCACCTATGGCCTTCGGGCCAGCGCGGGCAACAACGCGCGCCGCCTGCCGCGGGACGCTCTCCGCCAGCCGGACTCGCGGCGGCTCTGCGATCTTGCTCGGCGCAGCAACCCGGGAGCGCACGCCAGCCGGCGGCGGCGGGGTCGGTTTCTTTTCGGTTGAGATTGGAGGAGGGGCCGCCTTTGGTTGTGGGTTGGCAGCAGTGGCCGGAGCGGTGGCCTTGGGGGCCGGCGCGGTGGCCTTGGGGGCCGGCGCGGTGGCCTTGGGGGGCGGCGCGGTGGCCTTGGGGGCCGGCGCGGCGTCTCTGCGCCTCGGGGGCTGCTCGGGCGCTCCGGCGGGATGCACGCGGGGCTGTTTTTGTATCGAACTGCTAGGTATATTGATAGCGCTAGTATCATTAATCATGTTTTTGTCGTCATGGGTATGCGTCGCTGGGGCGGGGCGCGGTGCGCTCGCTCCGCCTGTCCTGCTCGCGAGCGTGGCGCGCCGCGCCGACGGCGGGACCACGAGCTGGGTGCGCAGCGCGGCCCGGTCCTTGGCTCCAGCGAGGGCCGCCCACGGCTTCCGGGCACAGTACACACACCCCCTGCCCGACAGGTCCTCCAGCAGCGAAAGCCACGCGGGGTTGTTGCAGAGCGTCTCTGCGGGGACGCGCGCGGGGGATGCATGCGGCGTTCGAAGCGGGTGGCAGCGCGCACGATGGTGCGATGCTCGCATTCGTTACGAGGGGGCGCACCTGCGTGGCCGAGGATCCACAGGGCGCGTTTCGCGCGTGTGAGTGCTACGTTCATCCGTCTCACGTCGGCCAGGAAGCCCACGCTCGACGTATGACCAGTGCTGCCTGCCCTGACGCAGGACAGAATGACAATGTCGGCCTCGCGCCCCTGGAAGGCGTCCACGGTCGCGAACTGGACATCTGCGCAAGGCCGGCCGCGGAGCGCGACTAGTCAACGAGACGCGCGCCATGTCGTGCGCATCAGCAAGCAAGTTTATTATTATGATTATCTGTGCCTGTGCAAAGTGGCGCGTTCCGTCGCCTGTGAGAGGGAGAGCAGGACAAGGTCTGTCTGTGCGCCGCACCCGCAGCTGCCGCCTCGCTCGCAGTCGAGGACGCCGAGTACCGCGACTTGAGCAGCGCCACCTGGGCCGCGTACGGCGACAGCACCGCCGCCGTCAGCCCCGCCTGCTGCGACCCCCGCAAGGCCGCGCCGAGGAGCACCGCAGCCAGGTCCGCCTCCTCGGCGTTGCTCAGGCTCGCGCCCCGGCGCGACATCCTGCCGTCCCTGACGTCCCAGAAACACACCGGGGGGAACGCCGCTTGCGCATGGAACGCCGCCGCGCGCCCGCCGCCCTGCACCCCCTCGCCGTCGCGCAGACATCCGTCGTAGAAGTACGTCGACGGAAACGCGCTGATTTCCGGGTGCATGCGGTACTGTTCCGTCAGCATGGCGCACCCGTGTCCCAAGGACTGCAGGCGCTCGAACAGCGATCGCCCGAGGAGCGAGCCGGCCGCCGCCTGGCTCAGGAGCGTCGCCGGCAGCTGCTGCGGGTCTCCCACGAGCACCACGCGCCCCGAGGGCGACAGAAGCTGCAGCGGAATCAGCGTCGCCGGCTCCAGCGCCTGCGCCGCCTCGTCCACGACGATCGCGTCAATCAGCGTCGCCCTCCGCGCGTCCACGCCCATAGACGCGCCCTGCGCGAGCAGCAGCTGCGCGAGCTCGCCGCCGGCCGTCGACAGCGTCGCCACGACGACGTCGGCGCCCGCGACGACCCGCCGGCGCAGATCGCGCGACGCCGCGGCGGCGCGCTGGCCCAACGAGCGCTGCAGCGCCTCGTGCGCGAGCAAGTCGTCCCGCACCTGCCGGCGCTTCGCGCGCAGCTCCTGCACGCTGTCTTGGCCGTCAAGATTCTTCCCGAGATCTCGGCTGTTCTCTGTCGCAGCGATCAGCTGATTGATCTCGCGCAGCCGCGCACGCAGCGTCTCGACCTGGTCCCGGACCGCCGTCGCGTCGTCGCGCGCCGCGCCCTGCCCCGCGTCCGCGCGCACCGCCGAGTCGCAGTGGGCATCGATGTGGTATGGGCGCACGTCCGGGAGCGTGACCGACTCCACGCGGCCCATGCGCACGACAGTCGGCTGAAACACCTCGCCGTCCGCGCCGAGCAGGCCGCTCGTCGTCAGCCGCAGGACCAGCTCGTCGCATGCCGCGTTGCTTTGTGCGCACACCAGAATCCGCGCCCCGGAGCGCCCGGCGCGCGCCGCCGTCACCGCGCACTCCCCAGGCGCGGACGCCGTGAGCTGCACCGGGGTGACCTCTGGCGGAGGCCCGCGCACGCATGCCGACAGCGCGGAAATGATGCCGAGAATAGCAGAGGTCTTGCCCGTGCCTGGCGGGCCCTGGACGAGCGTGAAGCCCGCCGCGGTGCTGGCCGCGCGCGCGATGGCGTCGAGCTGCGAGCCGTTGAAGCGGCGCTCCAGGGCGCCGCGCAGCCGCAGCGGCAGGCCTGCTGACAGCAGAGTGGGCGGCGCGGTGTCGCGGCGCGGGGGCGGTTGGCCGAGGATGGCCGACTGTATGCCTTGCGAGAGGCGGTGCATGTTGGCCAGCGCGGAGAACTCGCGCACGTGCGTCGTCAGGGAGCACAGCCGGACGCCCTGTACCTGCCCCCGTGTCTGCGCACACAGTCCCGCGGCGGCGCGGCGGCGCTCGCGGTCCTCCTCCCACGCGGGATTGCCTGAATCAGCGCTCCGCGGCACGGACAGGAGCGTGCGGAGCACGACCTTGTGCGCCCCGTGCATGACGTCAGCGTCCACGGTGTCCACCCACGCAATCAGATACGGCACAGCCTTCTTGTCGCCCGCCGGCGCGCCCGGACGCTGGTACAGCAGGACGAGGTCCTCGGCCTGCAGGGCAGGCCCCGGCGCGCGGTCCCTGCTGCCCGCCTGGGTCGCGCGCTGACCGTGACTGGCCGCCGACGTACGTGCTGAGAGGGTTGTTCGAAACACCCCCCCCGGGGCCGCCTCGGAGTGTGAGCCTTCGATGAGGAGGCCGACGGACTGGACGGGTCCGGGAGCGGTGATCTCGCCTTCCTCGACTCCGTCTTGGTCTTCAAGACTGGAAAGCAAGTCCTGAATTCCCTTCTCCTCCCACGCCTGCCCCACATGGGACCGCAGCTCCTCGAGGAGCAGCGGCACGAACGCGCGCGCGTACTCCTGCAGCCCCGCGAACGTAGACGGCAGCTTCGGGAGGCGCCACGGCGGCCGGCGGGACAGCAGTGTTGCCGCTCCCAGCGGCAAAAAATCATCCATGATTTCCCGAACTGTGATCGCCGGCCGCGCCTGCCTCGCGCGCTGGCTCGCGCCGGCGCCGCCGGCCAGCCCGACGCGGCCCGCCGGCCGCCGCCCCAGTCCGACCACAGGCGCCAACACCACCCGAGACTCCCCCCCCTTTCTCCAGCGCTCCAAGAAGGCCTTCCGGGTTTCGCTGTCCGTCTTCGGGCGCGCCTGCCGCTCCGCCGCGTCCCCCGCGCCAGCCAGCTCGCAGTCGTCGTCCTCGTCGCTGCTGCAGCTGTCGCCCACGTACACGGTCAGGTTCCCCCGCGGTGGGGCGCCGCTGTTTGGTAACGGCGCGGCCGCTGCGGCGCTGCGACGCTCCCAGGGGCGGTGCTTCGAGGACGAGGGTGGCGTGCTGGGCTGCGCGGAGCGGATGATGCTCCGAAGGGAGTCGGCGAGGCCGCGATTCTGCGTCTTCGCCGGAGGAGTGTGCTTGGCCCCGGCAGAGGCGGATGGCGCCGCGGCGGGGTGCCGCGGTAGGTCCGTGGCGAGCCTGGTGGCTGTGGACGGCGCCGGCAAGCCGTGGACCAGCGCGTTCACTTTGGACCAGAAGTGCGGCGCCGCGGACGCTGCAGCGGTGCACACAGTCTGCAGCTGGCGTCGCAGGGCGTCCCCTTCGTGGCCCGCGGCGCCGCGCACGGTCCGCAGCACGCGCAGGAGCTTCGTCGTCGCCGAGAGCCACGGATGCCTCACGTACTCCGCGCTCGCGGCCGGATGGAACACTTGCCTTCCGATGCTGGCCATGTTCAGACAGATATCCTCGATGTTAGTTAGATCGAAGTTGGGGTCACGGGCGCCGGCGTCGCTCCCGACGTGGAACTCGGCGATGGGCGCGAGCACGTCGATGACCACCAGGGACGGCACCAGAAGGGACTCGCTCGACTGTGCCAGGCCGACGGCGCTCGAGCCTGCAAGTGTCGCAACGGCCTCGCACGCGAGCGTCCAGGACGCGCACTGGATCGTGGTGATCAGCGACGCGGCCTCGTCGTCGCGCGGGAGCGTCCCCGTCTGACCGGCGCACGGAATGTCCCCTGAGTCTGACAGAGCGCGGAGAACATGACTCAGGAAAAGGAGAATCCGATCCGCGCCGGGAACGAGTCTGCGGCCGTCGTCGCGCTCCTGCTGCATGTAGTCGACTGCGCCGTAGACGAGCATCGCCGCGGCGCTCAGGATGCCGGCCCGCGGCGCTTGCGACGCGTGCCGCAACGCGTTGCACACGGCCTCACCGTACTTGGCGGCTTTGAACGCAGACCTCAGCAGCCCGGTCGAGCGCGCACACACCGTGCTATCGACTGACACGGTCCCTATCGCCAAGCAGCGGACGCCCGCGACCAGGTGCTCCTTGTCCCTCGCAAGCGCGGGCGGCAGCCCTGGCTGCGCCTGCTTGCCGTCGCCAGCGGCGGCGCCGAAGAGATCCTGCGCTGCAGCGAACGCTGCGCTGTGGAGCGCCGAAAGCAGCGCCCCGACGCGAATAGGCGTCGCAGGGACGCTGTTCCACGCACCGCGCAACCACAGCCCTGCACGGCCGCGCGCGGGCTGCTCGTCGACCAGGCGTCCCTCGCGGAGCCACCCAGCGCTCGGCGCGCCGCTGGCGGCCGCGCCGTCGCCTGGCCGCGGGGGCGTCGCCGGGACCGACATGGCGAGTCCCCCCGAGGCCTGGAGTAGAAACACAGACGCGTGCGCGTCGCCGCACCGCGCGACCTGGTCCCAGAAGTCGGGGCAGACGAGGTTGTCGAGCGGCTGGCTGGCGGCGCCGCCGAGGGCCGCGATTTCGCCGTCGAACAGCGCCGTCAGCGGCTTGGACGCGCTCTGCGCCATGCGCTGCACGTCCGAGGCGATCACGGCGGAAACGCAGTCGAGCGCCGCCTTCCGCAGGTGCTCCGTGCCCTTGAGAGCCTTGCCGAGCTCCGGCCCGAGCGTCTTCGCGCACCGGGCGACGTTCGCGGCCCCCGCACGGGCAGCGATCGCCACGACCGCCAGCGCTCCGATCCTCCCCGTCGTGGTCGCGATCCCCTCTGCCGCGATCGGCGGCACCAGCGCCTGTACGGTCTCCGGCAGCACGCGCCCGAGCTCGTCGACCTCGCCCGCGCCGACCGCATGCTCGGCCAGGAGGGGCGCGAGCCGCGCGCACGCCACCGCCGTGCTGATGCGCACCTTCGGCGCCCCCGGGCGCGCCAGGGGGACGACGGTCTCGAGCGCCGCGCACGCCCCGCCCGCCGACGCCCAGTGCAGGGCTCTCGGCGCGGTCTGCAGCACAACGCGCAGAGCGGACTGCGCGCGATGGAACACCGTGGTGTCGCGCGACACGGCCCTCAGGAGGACCTGGAGCAGCGCGGGCCGCTCGGCAACAAGCGCCGCGACGGGGCCGCGGTCGTCCTGGTCGTTTTCGGAGCGGCTCGGCGCGACCGCGGCCTTGGACAGCGCCGCGAGGACGCTGTTGATGGCGAACCAAATGTCCTCTGTGCGGAACGTAGGCGGGCGTCTGCCCGGCGCGGGCGGCGGCAGCTTGTCGCTCGAGAGCGTCGCGAGCCACGCGTCGAGCGCGGGCAGCGTCGCGTCGCACAGCGCGCCCGCCGTAGCCGTAGCGGGTCTGGAGCCCGGCGCGACCGCCGAGCGCAGCATCTGCTCGACGTAAAGCCGCGTGCTTTCGTGCGGGGCTGCGAGCAGGAGCACCAAGCCGGGCGGCCACGGCCCTGCGGACCACCGGAGACGTAACATGCATGTTGGTCGGAACCGCCCTTCGTGGTGATGCTCGCGCGCACTCGCGTCGCACCGCGTTCCCGAAAAACGTCAGAAGATATATCGCGCACCTTGGTCCACCGTCGGGATCTCGAGCGAGACGTTGCGCGCGACGATGCGGTCGAGTGCAGCACTGGCAGCAAGAAACACGATCGAGTCCCCCAGGCTCCCGTGGTAGTACATGCACTCGTACAGTCCGAGCTGGACGCGCCTCGGAACGACGCCCCGCTCCACGTCGTCGCCGCCCTCTGCGCCGCGCGACCGGAGCAACGGATGAGTGTTCAGGCGGGCAACGTGCGGCCAATGCGCTGTGGCGGGCAGCTGTCGGCGACGTACCGAGCGTCCCGACGCCCCAGCTGCCCGGCTCGAGCCAGCGCGCGAGCCGGCCGGAGTCGAGGACGCAACGGCCCTGCAGGATGGGTGTGACCTCTTCGAGGTCGAATTCCGCGCGGTACCGGGCCTCAGAGTCGCGGTACGCTTGCAGGCAGCTCCAGCATTCGAGGAAGGTGTCCTCCATTGCCTGGTACAGGTCCACCACGGCGTCCTGCGCGGGAAAGCGGGCGATGACTGGGGTCGCTGCGCTGGCCGGTTGCGCGGCGGGGGTGCGCGGACGTTTCCCGCAACCGCGCCCACGGACCTGGTCGTGATGCTTGTACAGCTCGCCCACGAGAAGCGCCAGCTCGCCGTGCCGGCACCACCAGTGCCGGTGGGCCCGCAGAAAGGCCATTGCGCGGCTCGCCCAGCGCTGGTACGCCTGCGCGTCCCCGCTTGACGCCTGGTGCTGGCGCACAAGCTCGTCAGCGAGCCGCGCGTCGTCCGTGCCATCCATCCCGACCGCAGCTTCCCCCACACGCCGCCCCTCAGGCACTGTACGCCCCGCTGCGCCCGCTCCCGGTCATACCAGCCACCTCCCACGCCCGCTCGCCAAATAACATCGTTCTCCCTACTCTGACCGTCCGCAAACGACGCTCCTGCGGCTTCCCAGCGATGTGCGGCGCCGGCAATGCGTGGCACCCACCAGCGCCCACTCGCGCTCAGGACCCCTGTGCCGTGAGCATGTCGTCGCGTCCGCGCAGGGCCGCGCATGCCGCAGCAGGACCCCAGCACCGCCCCTTCGCGTCCCCGCGCGCCCGGCCGACGTTGAGTCAATCACAACACCCCCCCCCTGTCAGGCAATGATCACGTGCTCGTCCCAGTACGCGCACGACTTCTCGTACGCGTCGCGGTCGATGGGCACGCCGGACCCGCCCTCGCTGCGTCCCAGGGAGTTCCGCATGATCGTGATAGGCTGCATCGGCGTCTCGAAATCCTCGTTTTGGGCTTTGATGGAAATTATACCCCACGGGGCGTCCGGAACATCCCCCTGCTTGTCCTCGGCGGGCAGGTCCGCGCGCTCCTTGATGATCTGCTCCCGCGAATACAGAATCAGGTCCAGCATCTTCGCCTGCGGCACGGGCTGCGGGAACATGAAGACGGGGCGCGGCGGTGAGCCCGGAGCGGCGAGGCGGCGGTCCGGGGGGCGGCGGTGCCGGCGCGGGCGCGGACCTGCACGTCGCTGCGGTTGACCCACCGGCTGAGCACGGGGAGCTCCTCCGGGCGTCGGCGCTTGTACCCTGACTGGACTAGGTGGCGGTTGGCGTCAGTAATGGCGAGCTGGCCGAGCTCCGCGCCGACGAAGTTCGGCACGAAGACGTGCTTGCCTGCACGGGAGGGCGGGGGGGGGGGGAGTCGGAAGCGTCCTGGCCGTGTGAAGAGGCGTTTCTGAGGTTTCTTTTTGTGGGGGTGTTGACGAGTGGGTTGCGTGCGCCGGGCTGGGCGACGAGCGGAGGGTGAGGAGGTGGCGTACAGAACGGCGCGTATCCGTCCGCGAGCTTCCCGCCCTGTTCCTTGAACAGCCTGTGCACTTCCTGCACAAACTTCTCCTTGTCGTAGTCGATGCGCGTCCCGCTGTACTTCGGGTCGTCCCACTGCCGGATGGCGAACTGCAGACGAGGTGGACGGTCGGGCTCGTCGCCTGTCGCGGCGCGCGAGGCAGCGAGCAGGACGCACCGCGTGCTTGCGGGCGCTCCCGTTCAGCACAGCTTGCGCCAGCGTGTTCTCGTGCGCGCATACGAAGCTCTCTGGCGCATACATGCTGCGTCGTGTTCGACGCCGCGCACGACGGCGTGCATGGCGCGGGAACGGCTGATCGGTGGTGTGCGGTGCGCAGGCGGTGCCGTGCTCGCACCGGGTCGAGGAAGAACGTGTCGCCGCACAGCGACGCCATCCTCACTTGCAGCGCTCGCTGCGGGCCGAGGGAGCGACGGAGCGCGAAGCGGGGCCGGACGGCAGGGCGGACGCAACCAGCGAGAGCGCTGCACGCCATCAGCGGCTCGGACTGGGCACGACTCCGAGGACCAACGTGGCTGTGTGCACGCACGTCTGCACCTGCGCGCCCCAACTCGTCGCGCGTGCGCTCCCCTGACTGACGAAGCCCCCCCTGACAGCGCCTTGCACGCAGAAACCAACACACCCCCTCCGTTCGACCTGACGTGGTGGACGCCTGCATGGCGTGGACAGTTCTTCGCTGACCTACGAGCACCCTCACCGCGAGGATGCCGGAGCGACCGAACCGTGGACGCACGCGTCGCGCCGCCCAGCGAGGCCGCGGTGGGACGGTGCTTGTTATAATGATTAATGATTACAAGCGACGTGCAATCGATGAATCACGACGTGCATCGGCAACCATGCAACCAGCGCGACAGCAATACTCCGACGCGCCCCCCGAGCCAACCCGCTCGCCCACGCCGCGCCCGGCGCCCCCGCTGCCCGTGCGCCGAGGGCGCTCCACCGTCAGCTCTCCTCGGGCTCGGCCATGCACATCACCAGCAGCGTGTAAATGTACTCGCTGAGCGACACGCGGTTGTCCCCGTCGTGGTCGAACTTCTTCAGCACCGCGGACGCCCCGTCCTGCGCCCACTGGCTGTCCTGCCCGTCCTCGAGCAGCAGCGTCGACGCCAGCGCGTCCGCCAGGTCGCCCACGTCGATGAAACCCGTGTGGCTCACGTCCAGCGCGTGGAAGTGCCGGTGCGCCGACGACAGCGCGGGGTCCGTCTGCAGCATGCTCGACCCGTTGGACGCCGCCGCGTGGCTGTACAGCCGCAGGAAGGCCTCGACGTCGTACCCGTCGCCGCGCTTCCGGACCTCCAGGACCTTCGGGAGCGAGCCCGCGGCGTCGGCCTTAGGGTTCTCGAGCGCGGTGATCGTCTCGAGGACCTGGTGCGGCGTGAGGTTCAGCAGCGTCTCGAGCAGCTGCACCGCGCTCTCGACGGTGACCAGCGGCGGCGTGAACGGGCCCTTGCGCTCCGCGAACGCGTCGAACGCCTCGACGATCTCGCGGTACAGATCCACGAAGTTGCGCTGGTCCGCCTTGGAGCCCTCCATGTAGCTCCCCGCGACGGACGCCACCGACTTGGTGAACGCGCGCCGGTGTCGCGGACTCATCGCCCCGGGCGAGCAGTTGCTCGGCGTCGCCGACACGCCCGTGTCGCGCTCGAGGCCCGGCCGCAGGCCGATCGACACGCGCCGGCTCCGCGCCACCGACGCAGCCCCGCTCGCCGCACTCCGCCCCTGCGTCTTCGCCCGCCGCAGGTCCGCCAGCGACCCGAACTCCCGCTGCCGCGCCTGCATCAGCCCCCTGGGGTGCACGGGCGGGTGCCCCGACGCCTCCCGCGAGCTCTTCCCGGCGCGCTGCAGCGCGCTCATCGACGCGACGTTGGGCAGGTGGCGGCCCTGCATCATGCGATGCGCAACGTCCGCTGCGTCCGGCGCGCGCGCAGAGAGGTACGCCGCGGGCGCGTCCTTGGCCGCGAACGCCCCGGGGCCGTCGTACGCGAGCCCCGAGCTCGGCACCGAGTCGTCGTCCTCGGCCTGCCGCGCACTCTCGCGGCGGGACTTCGCCGCGGCGCGCGCCCGGGCAGCCTGCGCGACCACGTCCGGGAGGTCGATCGCCGCGGCCGCGGCCTGCGCGGTCACGACGTGCATCGAGCTGCCCGCCGTGGACGGCTCCGGCGCCGGGAGCCGCGCGCCGGCCATGCGGCGGCAAAACTGCTTGAACGACACCTCGACGTTGGCGAGCACGGGGCGCGCGGCGGGGAACCCGGCGGGCATCGGGTCGTGCGCGAGCTCGAGCAGGAAGTCCTCGGCGTGCTCGAGCGGCAGGTCGCGCGCCTCCGCGAGCCCCTCGGCGTCCAGCGAGCCCTCGGCGTCTGCCGCGTCCTCCCACCCAGGGAGCGTGCCGCCCAGGTCGGCGAAGTGCTCGCGGCAGCGCGTGACGAAGGCCTCGTCGACGACGGGCACGATCTTCTCCGCGAGGTCCGCGAGCGTGACGTGGCTCCCCGGGCGTGCGAGGTGCGGGCCCAGCATGCTTTGTGCAGTCTCCTCCCACCGACGTCGCGAGACGTTGCCGGGGTTCGAGAACCAGCCCTGCGCGCGCACAGCGGTCGGGCAGGAACGCTCGCGGCGGCCGAGGGGGCGCGCGGGCCGGGTCGCCTCGGGCCGCGGGCCGTTGCTGCAGCGGTTGAGTGGAGGTGTTGGCCGCGCGGCGTGCGGGGGCGCGGGCGTGGGCGCGTACGTGCGGGAGGAGGAGCTGGAGGAAGTCCGGGACGCGCTCGTACGGCACGGAGCCGTCGGAGTCCATGCACTGCGCGAAGGTGGCGTGCAGGCCGAGCATGCGGGCGGCAGCGCCGTCTCCGTGGCACAGTGCGGCGACCTGCGCGACGGCCATGTCGGCGTCGAAGGGCCCGGGGGCCTGCGCGTGCTCGCTGCCGCCGCTGTTCTCGCTCGTGGCCGGATCTGCGGGGCGGGGCGCGCGGCGCGGCGAGGTCAAGGTGGGTGTGCAGAGTGTGTGATGCGGCGGGCCCGGCGGCGTCTGGGGCGCGGGGGCGCGCCGCAGGGGCGTCGCGAGTTGGTGGGGAGGCGTGTTGCGCGGGGAGGTTACTGTCAAGGGCCCGTGTGCGCGTACCGGAGGCGGTCGTGTCTCGGCGGGCATCGGTCTCGTGGGAGCCGTCCAGGGGCATGTTGTCGGCGCAGGTGGACACCGTGTCCTTGCTGGCGCTCTTTTGTGCAGGCGGGCGCCCGCTCGTCGCCGCGGAAACCTCCGGTTCGACGGCCACGGAGCTCATCTGGGCTCTAGCAACGTTTCGGGCCCTGGCCGGAACTGGCGATCGCACGGAGCCGTTCCGCGAACCCTGCGAGCGTAAAATGCAAGTACCATTCGTGTGCGCGAGTCCGACGGCGATGCAAACACGTTCGGCGGAGGCGCAGTTGAGGCAGTGACGCGTGCTGCCCTCCAGCGTCTCCGCGCGGGCATGGCCCGCGTTTCGATCCGGAACTGAGCTCTCGTAAACATAAACATTCAGACGGACCGCGGAGAACGATGCTCCGAGGCGCGCACCGAGCGTGAGGTGAAGCCGCCCTGTCGCGCTGCTTCGTAAGATAGCCGCTGGCGCCCGACAATAGTTGAAGACGCTTTCAGTATGTTTGTGTCAAGTTCTCGCTGCGATTGGATGCCGTCGTCGCGCCCGTGCGGCCCCCCTTGAGCCCGGCACTGGCACACCTACTAAGGAGAACTCTCCACGGGCCAGGTCGGTCCCACCGGCCGGCAGGGCACGGCCGACACCCCAACGGCGGCCGGAAACGTCACCCCTCGTCAACTCAGGCGCAGCGCGCGTGCGGAAAGACTTCACCCGGGTCGCGGCGCGAGACAGGCGCCCGGCTGCTGCCTGCTAGGCAGTGCGCAGCAGTTGGGCCGGATTCCCGGTCCGCGGCCGCTCCGCGTCACCGCACGCGCCGCGCCGCAGAGGGAGCAGCGTCCACCGCTGCCAGCTGCGCACGCGTTGCGCTGCAGCGCCCGGGGCAGACGGCGAGCGCGGGCACGTGGGGGCGCGGGAGTCACCACACCGCACATTGCCAGTGGTACGGCGCCGCGACACGCAGCGTGCGGCGCGACGCACGTGCAGCGCCGCTGCGTGGCGCGGCGCCCGGTTCACGCGTGCGCAGAGTCCCCGCAACCCCTTGGAACGACACACATGACTGTGCAAGTTGCACCGTGGTGTCGGTGCCGCAATCGAGCGGTCCGGGGGCGCACGAGCCGCGCGAGGGCGGGGCGGTGACGTGGCTAACGGATGCGTGCGTGGGAACGGACCGGAACCGGCACTAGCCGGTCGGGAGCGCGGCGGGTGTACCTGAGGTGTGTGGGGGGGGTCCAAGCGTGGCGCGACGTCTGCGGTCGACCGCAGGGTGAGCTTCGGGGGGCTGCGGCGAGGCGCATGGGTCAGTTGCGTGACAGGCTGTGTGAATTGCTGTACAGAGGTCGGTGCAAGTGTGCAGAGCGCTGTGACCAGCAGGTCGTGAAAACGCGTTCCCCCGGCTCTGGACGAGCGCGCTTGGACCTGTCGTTCCGCGCTTCTGTTGTTTCCTGTGGAGTGTGCCGCGGGGGAGCGCGCGTCGCGTGATTTACGCTACGCCAGTGTGCAGCGGAGGGGCGAGAACGATCCGGGGTGAGCAGAAGGGTGCCGGGGCCGCGCGTAGGTGGCCGAGGCGTCGGTGCACGCGGTCCACGCAGCCGCAGTGATCAGTGGTAGATCGTGAGGGCCTGGAGCATGTCGCAGCAAGGTGCGTGGGCACGAAACCACGGCGCGGCCTGGCCCCGTTCTGTTGGCACCGTCCGTCGCCGCTCTGGGGCTTTCCGTCCCTCTTCGCCGCTCCGCACCTCACAGATCTGCAAAGAGTGCGGCGCGCGCGTGCCAGCGTCGCGACTCCCCCCGTACCGTGACAACCAGCCCCCCCGAACGAGTGCGAACATCAACGGGTGCACACCGACGCACCGCACCGTCCTCGCCCGTCGCAGAAACAGCCCCCGCGGCCCAGCGAGCCGCGCCCGCAGCGCCGCAGGAGTACGAGGTGCGCGTCGACCACACCACACCACGCCCGCCGACGCGCCCCCACAACAAGGCGAGCGGCTGCGGGACGCACCTCAGCCGCCACGCCGGCGCGCGCGGCCCACTCCGCCGCTTTTATTTTTCGCGCCGGTTTGCAGCCAACGCCCACGCGGCCCTGGGAGCAGCGGGACTGCCTCGGTCGCTTCTTCAAGCTGCTGAGCCTCGCGTCCCTCGTCGGCGCCGCGGTCTGCGCCGTCGCGTTCATCGTCGGCCTCCTTTCGTCCACGAGCGAATGGTCGTCCCCGCGCGGCATCAGCCGCCAGGCGCTGCGCGCCTTCTCAGCCGTCCTTGCCGTGGGCCTCGTGCTCGTCGGTACGCCCCCGCCAGCGCGCCCCACGCACCCGCCAGATCACTTCTCAATACTTCGTGACGAACCGCTCGTATCGCGTGCGCGCAGCGGGGGAGTATCGCGCGGTGCTGTCGATGGCCCCGATTTTGAACGTCTGGGTGTTCCGCGGCATCGGGCAGATCATCCTCGGGCTCATGACGGTAGAAATAGCCCCCCCGAGCCCGGCGACCAACAAGGCGCTCCGCGGGGGACTCACGATCTTCTCCAGCGTCGCGGGGCTGGTGCTGCTCGCGTGCGGGTGCCTGCACATCCTCGCGGGCGTGTCGTGCCTCGGGGTCATCAAGAGCAGGAGGGACGACGCGTCGAGGTGCGCCACGGCCGCACTCAAAACACCCCCGCCTTTCGTCGCGGGGTCGTCCGCGCGTTCGCGTGCGCATAGACACACATTGGCCGGCGACGTGGTCGTGCCCCCGCAGGCAGCGCGCGCGCATCGAGCGGGAGTACGACGCGCTCCGGCGGCGCGAGGCGCAGCTGCGCGAGGAGCTGGCCGGCATGGGCGGCGCGCTGTCGCAGTCGGCGGACGCGCCCAACCTGCACGCGCCGCTCGCAGCCGGCGCGCGCTCCGCCCCGGGCCCGGGCAGCGTGTAGGCGACGCGAGATGACGCAGGGCGCCCCGTATGTCGCGTTGTCGGCCACGGGGCGCCGGGACGGGACGCGGTTCCACGTCCTCCTGACTGTCTGACATGTGATGGACAATCAGATTGTGACTCGTTGACCAGAAAGGGCCGGATACCACAAACGGCTGGCTAGCGAGTCGTCTAGGGATGTATGGAACGAGCGCGGTGCGAGGCCGGCAGATGCCCGAGTGACCTGGGCGACCCCCCACCGACTCGACGCACCGCAACCCTCAGCACTCTCCAAACCCCCACTGTCTCATCGCGTTTACACGTGGCCCAACTCGCTGAGCCTCCGCGCGAGCGTCTACCGGCGCGCGAGCTTCGGGATCGCGAACCCGCCCGCGAACAGACTCGCCGCTGCGGTGTTTGCGGGCGGCGCAGCCTTGCCCGGCAAACCCACGTCCGACGCGCGGACGCTGTTCGCCTTTCCGAGCTTGCGCTTCTTCGCGTGCGCGGCCTCGCCGCCCGCGGCGTTCGCCGCGCCGCCCCCCTCCGACAGGCCCTTCCTCTTCTTCTCTTTGGGGGGGGGAGTCTTCGTTTTCGAGGGGGTGTCCTCCCCTTCCCGCGCGTCCGACGCGGGCGCCGCCCCGGCCCGCTCGCGCACGCCGGCCTCCGCAGCCGCGCGCGGCTGCGCAGCGGGCGGCACCAGCGGCGCCTGCGCGGTGTCGTCTACGGCAGCGGCAGCTGCGCGGCGGCGCTGCGCCTCCGCGGGCTCGTCGCCGCCCCACGTCGCCGCGCGCGGGTCCACCTGCGCGGCCTCGGCGCGCTTCGTCGCCGCCCTCGCCTTCTTCGGAGCTGCAACACCAGAAAACACCGGCGGATCTTCATAATCATGTATCAAGAATTCTTTGAGTTTCTTTGAGTCTCATATGTTCAACATGTCGGATCGCATGCCATGGCAACACACCCCCCGATCGTGCTGCGCGTGCCACGTTTCATACCGCACCTGTGGCCGTTCCCCGCGGCTTGCGCGCCCCCTTCTTCGGAGGTGCCACGTCAGCACCCCCCGCCTCCCCGTCGCTGTCGCTGTCCTCCAGATCCGCCACCTTCGGCGGACTGTACGGCTTCGAAATATCGACCCGCGCCGCCCCCTTCCGCGCCCCCTCGCCACCGCCCTCCGCCGCCGCCCGCGGTGCAGCTCTCGCCCCCCCGCCCGCGTCCTTCGCCTTCCCCGCGCGGCCCTTCTGCGCCGTGCGGCCCCGTTGCGCCCTCCGCGGCGCCGTCTCCTCCTCCCCGTCCGACCCTGACTCGAGCGACAGCTCCCCGCTGTCAGCCGACACCTCCACGCGCCCCCTCCCCCGCGCCGCGCCCGCCCCCGCACCCTGCGCGCCGTGCTTCGGCGCCGGCGGCTCCGCCGCACGCTCCGTCGCGCCGCAGGCTCCGTCGCGCGCCCCGGGCTGCCGCCGCAGCTCCTCCGCCTCCCTCCGCAGGCGCCGCTCGTACGCCAGCCTGTCCTCCAGGTCCCGCACGCGCTCCATGAGCCGCTGCTCGGCAAGCTGGCCCTTTTCGTGGTACAGCTGCGCGGCGCGCGGGAGCGGGCGTCGCGGGCACGTGAGGCCAGACACACAACCAAGTGCGGAACGCGAGATAGGGAATCACGACTCCGCGCGCACCTCGAGCTGTTCCTTGATCTTCTGGTCCGCGACGTCCTTGTGGTCCCGCGCCGCGCCCCGCAGGGACTCGCACAGCCCCTCGCGGTCCCTCAGCCGCTCCTCCAGCGCCCCCAGCTGCTCCCGCAGCACGCCCTCGCGCCGCGTGGCCTCCGACAGGGACGCCTGCAGCGCTGCGGCCTCCGCGCGCGCCCGCTGCGCGTCGCGCTCGCCCTCCTCGCGCAGCCGGGCCGCTTCGCGCGCCCACTCGGCGCGCAGAGCCTGCACCGCTGCCTCGTGCGCGCCGCCCAGTGCGGCCTGGTGCGCGTCCGCGGCGCGCTGCGCCTGCTGCGCGGTCTGCTCGGCGCTGCCGCGCACGGCCGCGAGCTCCTGCGCGACGGAGCGTGAGCGCGGGTGCGTGTGACGAGCCGCCGCAGTCGGGGAGGGGGGTGTGTCGATCAGGAAGCGGGGGGGTCCCCACCTGCGCGTGCTCCGCCTCGACCTCCGCGAGCCGCAGCTTCGCGGCCTCGCGCTCCTCCGCGACCTTGTCCTCGAGGCGCGCGACGCGACGCTGCAACGCGGTCCACAACCACCGCTGTCAGTCAGACCACCGCACACAAACCTGACGCAGCGCAGCTCGGGCCGCCCGCCGGCCAGCGCGCACGCTGGACACCCGCCGTGCCAGCGACGCGTTCACTGCGCGCACGGGGGCGCTCACCTGTAGAACGCCGATGGCCTTTTCGCGGGCGGACACATCCGTCCGCAGCGACTCCGCGACGCGGTCGAGGTGCACGATGCGCTCGGAGAGAATCTTTTCCTTGCGCTGCAGGAGCGTGACGTCGTCCTCCGCGGCGTCGAGCCGCAGTTTGAGCGTCGCCGCGAGTTTGTACACCTCCGCGCCCTCGACTTGCAGTTTGGAGCCGTGGCACTCGGAGTCTTGCATGCGGTGCGCGAGGCCACGCAGCTCCGCGAGGGCGAGCTCCGCGTCGTGCTCCGCGCGCGCCGCGAGCGCCTTGCGGCTGTGGTGCACCAGCGGGCGCAGCATGGCGATCTCGCGCCGGGCGCTGAGGAACTTCCGGCGCGCGTCCTCCGCCTCGTCCATCGCGCGCTCGAGCATCGTCTGCGCGGTGGGTGCGTCGAGGCCGGGTGAGCTGGCGCCGCGGCGTCGGCGTCGGGTGCCTCCGGGTTGCTAGGCCAGGTGTGGCGGACGGGGCGCTTCTCCGGGTGCGTGGGCGCGAAACCGTTTGATTGTTTCAGCGCCGCGAGGTGCGTTTGGATCAGGGGATGTGTGGACGTGATGCGCGTGTGCGGAACGGCGGGGACGGGGCCGCTCTCGGCGTGTCCGAGGGAGGCTGCTCAACAACCACCACTCCGCCCTGCTTCCTGTTCGAAGGCTGGTTTTCTCGGGCAAGTTGCGTCGCGACAGCATGGCCAGCTGTTCAGGTAATCGTTCGAGAGCAACCGGCGGCGAAGGTGCGCCGGGTTTCGTGCCGCGGGAGCGCACTGCTTGCCTGTAGCTCTTCTCTGGTCGCTGTCGCTTCCTCGGCAGCCTGCGTGAAAAGAAAACGCACGTGTCATCAGGGTGTGCTACAAATTCAACCGAAGAGGAAGAGTTGCGTGCTCAACACCGCCGGAACAGCCTCGCACCGCGTTGCCAGCTAGCTGCAGCCGAGGGCTGCAGCCTGCCGGGGACATGTCTCCGGCCATCTACGCCTGCGCCTCTTCCATCCACCGCGCTGTTCGCAGCCACCGCGCAAAGTGGCCTGGGACGGCGCGAACGGGCGCACACAAGCAGCTGTTTTGCTGACGTTCAGTCAGCCCCGTGCGGGGGCCGCAGCGGGACGCTCTCAAAGGCGTTCCGCGGCTAATTTCGTGACGCCAGGACCTCAGGACGCCGTGCGCCGCCGTGGACGGGAACAGCGTCCTCGAAAGCGACGCAGGCGCGGAGGGAAGCCTGTGTGCGCAACACAGGCCGTGGCCGCCGGGTCGGGTTGCCACGTCCTCGCGAGCCGCTCCGCCACGATTGCCCCGACTGTTCTGAGGGGCGGTCGGACTGCCAGCTCCCGGCCACGCACGACGCGCGCTCACACGCGCAGTACACTGGCAGCAAGCTCCTCGACGCTGCCGGGCCGCCGACGCCCCGCGCTCGACCGCCGTCGACCCGTCAGACGACGTCTCCGTCGTCCTCCGCCAGGAAGCGGGCACCTCTCACTTCGAGGGGTTCTCGGGCGGCTCCTCCTGCTTCGCTGCTTGGGCCATGAGCGCGTTCAGGCTCCCCTCGAGGTCCGAGACGCGCGTCCGCATCTCGTCGATCCTGCTGACCATCGTATCGGACATGTTCTCGAACCTGCGCCGCGGAAACGGACGAGCGCGGATGGGACGGCCCGATGCGACGCCCGCAAAAACACACGCATCACGTTGCGCCCCCTGCGTGGACGCGTGCTGCGCCCGGCAGTCCTCGCGCAGCAAGCCGTACATCAGGGAAACGCTTGCGGAAAGGCGCGACGGTCTGGACGCCAGCGGCTGCGCCGGACGCAGCACCAGAAGAAACCAACTGGACCGCCCAGCGCACGCGGCCGCACCGGCCGCAGCGGCGCCCCGTTCCGTCCGTTTGAGCGAACGAAACGCTGCGAGTCCAGCGGCAGAGGCGGAACGCGCGCACCTGTCCTGCACGCCCTTCAGCAAGCCGTCCACGTACGCCTGCAGCTGCTCGGCGTCCTTCGGGAGCTCCTCCTTCTTGTCACTCATGATTCAAGGTCTCCCGAGCTCACTTTGGACAGGGACTAGGCTCTCCGGGTCCCCGCGGGACGAAAGGTGTCGCACGGACCGCGCAGGGAGATGCCGGGTAGCAGAAGAGAGATGGCTCGTCACCTACAAGGTTGTTCGTGTGCAGCAGCGTGGGGACCTTGCTGCCTGGCCGATGCTGGTGCGTAGTGCGGGTCCTGCGCGGCGCCTTCGCGCAACCAGCGCGCCCGGCGTGCAGCAGTGACTGCCAGTCCCCCCCACGTGGTTGAGTCAGCAGGGGGGGTAAAATGGAGCGTTGCGGCCCCGGAGCCGATTGCGCTCGGCGCGGGCGCTCGCGGCAGTTTCCGCGCTGCATCGGCGAGGGCGTGCGAGGTCCGGGGCGCACCGCGGCGGTGCGGAGACGC
Organism: Pedinophyceae sp. YPF-701; assembly: GCA_916048055.1. Classification (NCBI taxonomy): domain Eukaryota; kingdom Viridiplantae; phylum Chlorophyta; class Pedinophyceae; species Pedinophyceae sp. YPF-701. Next base: position 1,455,077 of record CAJZHL010000031.1, read on the forward strand.
ATGCGCGCGGCACGATAGGCGGCGGTGTGTGCGATCGGGGACCCGAGTGGCCGCCGGCCGGCGGGGTCGGGGGCGCGGGGTATTTCAAGAGGCGGAGGCTGGAGATGATGAAGCACCAGGTCCTCGTGTGCGGCAGCAACGACTCAGGCAAGCGCTCCAGCACGTCCGCGTGTGTCCGTGCGGCGCACCTCTGCACTGTGTGTGCCGCGGCGGGATCGCGATGGCTCCTGCGCGCTCCGGGCGTCGTCCGCTGCGGCAGCGAGGCGCACGCGGAGCCGCTGGCGCGGCGGAGACGGTTCGCGGCCCGCGCGCTGTGTGCAGGTCAGCTAGGAATCGGGACAGTGCAGGACAGCAACGAGCTGGTGCCGGTGGGCGGGGCGTCCAACATCGCGCACCTGGCCTTCGGGGACGCGCACGCGGCTGCGTGCACGCAAGACGGCGATGTGTACGCGTGGGGCTCGTGCGATTCGGGGGTGCTAGGGGACGGGGCGGAGAATGGGGAGTGCGCAGCGCTGCCGAAGCGCGTGCAGGTCGGTATTTTCGGCGCGCTGCTGCGAGTGGGTTGCAGGCTCACCGGAACGAATGTCGCGTGCGCGTGAGATGCGCCCCGCTGGGTCGATCGCGCGGGGCTGGCCTAGCGTTTTCGGTTGGCGGGCCGGCGCCGGCGCGCACCTGCGAGCGTTCGAGGCGGGAGTGCGCTGACGACGGTGCCGATCGCTTCCGTGTCGCGGCGCGCGCAGGCTCTGGAGGGATTCATGGCGGAGCGCGTGGCATGCGGGGCAGCCCACACTGTGGTCTGTGCGCGCAACGATGTGCTCGCGTGGGGGAACAACGAGCACGGAGAGTGCGCGCAGCCGGAAGATATCCTCACTGTCAGGTACCCGCGCCGCGCCAGCAACCCCACCGCCGCACGTTCCCGCCACGGTGGCGTCCAGAAGCTTCTGCCGCACGTCCAGCGGCTCCGCGGCCGCGCGCGCGCGTTCCAGCGCGCGTCCTGCGCGGCCAGACCTCGCGCATCTTCCATGGTTCCGCGCAGGCGGCCGAAGATCGTGCGCGCCCTGAAGGGCGTCCGCATATCCGCCGTCACGTGCGGGGAGTGGCACACGCTGGCGCTCGCGGCGACGGGGCAGCTGTGGGCGTGGGGCGCGAACGAGTCCGGGCAGCTCGGCCTCGGCCACTTCGAGGAGATGCGCGACGCCGTGCCCGTCGAGGCCATGTGGGGCCTGGCCATCACTGCCGTCGCCGCCGGAGAGGCGCACTCGTGCGCGCTGACGTCCGGCGGCAGCGTCTTCACGTGGGGCCGCAACAACGCCGGCCAGCTCGGGCTGCGCGAGGACGCCGCCGCCGCGGCCGTCACGGTGCGCGTCGCGCCCCAAAACTCGCACCGCCGTCACCTGTTGTGCACCTGCAGCCTGCCGCCTCGGCGCTCCCGCGCGGCTCGTGGACGCCGCTGCGGCCTTGTCCGCGCCGTGCAGCGCCCCACGCGCGAGCGCCGCGCGTCGTCCAGACCCCCCCTCGGGCTCCAACACCCCCCCATGCGGTTGCGCAGGCCAAGGCGCGCGGCGGCGGCGGCGTGAAGCGGCGGTGGATGGCGACGGGCCCGATCAACCAGCGCATGCTCTCGCAGCTCCTCGACATGGGCATCGACCGCTCCAAGGCCGAGCGCGCGCTCCTCGAGACGGGCTGCGTCGGCGTCGAAGTGGCCGCCGAGTGGCTCTTCACGCACGAGGCGCAGATCGACCAGGACATGCAGGAGGACGCCGAGGAGCGCGCGAACGACGAGGAAGGCATCACGTGCCCGCGCGACCCCGCCTCCAGCGCCCTGGTGCCGACGCGGCGCCGCAGGCCCGCCGACCGCGTCGTCGGGGACCTCCGCGACCGCGCGGTGTCGTCGCCGCACCGCGTCCTGCTCCCGCCGATGCGCTTCGTCGCCGCGGGCGGCAACCACACCGCTGCCGCGTCGGCCCGCGTGATCTTTACGTGGGGGCTTGGCCGCTCGGGGCAGCTCGGCCACGAGGAGGTGCACGACGAGCGGCTGCCGCGGCAGATCGACGCGCCGCTCACGGGCGCGACGTTCCTCGCGGTCGCGTGCGGGCGCGAGCACACGGTCGCGCTGCTGAAGCGGCGCGGCGGCGTCGACCCGCGGGGGGACGAGAGCAGGCACGCGGAGGACGCGGCGCCGGTGGAGATGTGGGGGTGCGGGTCGACGTCGAGCGGGCAGCTGCTCGGCGCGCACGCGCAGGACGGGAAGATGTCGACCTTTTCGCGGCTGGCGGAGTTCCGTGTCGGCGGGGGTCGACCAGGACGTGAGCATGGGGGACGACGAGCGCGCGGGCGTGGTGGGCGTGCCCGCGCACGTCGTCGGGCTGTGCGCCGCGGGGTTCGGCACCGCCGTGCTCCTCGGCCCGGACCCCTCCAAGCTGCACATGGAAGGTAGGGGGTGTATTGCATTCTTGGGGGTGTATTGCTTTTCTCCCGCTAGTACGATGTCCGCACGCTCACACACCGTGCGCCTGCTGACCATCCCATCTCGTTCCCGCCGCCCGACCTCGCGCCCCGCGCCCGCCTGTCGTGCAGAGCAAGCACTCATCGCCACGCTGTGGCGGCCGCTGGAGAACGCCATCACGCTGCTCGAGCAGAACCCGGCCCCGCAGGAGCCCTCCTCGGACCCGCGCGTGGCCAACGTCCGCGCGTCCGCCGTCCGCGAGGTCTCCTCCCTCGTCGACGTTATCTTCTCGTCCCCCACAGCAATCTCAACCCTCTTCGGCCGCACGTCCACGGAGGCCGGCGCGAGCGGGACGCCCGTCGCGGCCATCCTCGCGGCGACGCCGCAGGGCGGCGTCCCGGCCAAGCAGCCCGGCGTCGGGCTCGATTGCGAGGCCCTGGAACGCACCTACATCCGCCTGCTCGCGCCACGCGAGCCCGCGATCGCAGCGGCGCTCGCGGGCGCGCAGGGCCGCCTGCTCGACGACCTCCTCCAGCGCCTCCCGCTCATGCACTCCCCCGAGCGCGTCCAGGTGCTGTTGTCGCTATTAATATCTCCGCTGCTTGCCGCGCCCGACCTGGCGACCCCGCTCGTGCCGAGGCTCTCGCGGGCGGTGTCCGGGCTGCCGGGCGCGGGGCGGTCGCTGCTCGCGCGCTGGATCGCGCAGCTGCCGCCGTCGACGACCGTCGCGCGGCTCATCCGGCCGGTCCAGGCGCACATCACGCACGGGCTGCAACAGCTCCACCACCTGACGCCCGCGGCGGTCGAGGCGATCCAGCTGCTCGCGCTCGTGTTCGACGCCGTCAAGGGCGGCGGCCACATCAGGCTCGAGGAGTTCTACAACTCGTACGTGTCGAGAAAGCTCGATGTCCACGACCACTATGTGGCCTGGCGCGAACGCGGGGCCGCGTACGCCCGCACGGGCGGAGCAGGTGCGCTCGCGACACTCCTGCGAGGAGCAGGCCTCGCGACCGGCTGCCTGCGCGCTGAGCCCGGGCGCACAGCTCGCGAGTGAGCTACGAGCTCCGCCGTTGTCAACTGCAGTTGCACTCCCAGCCCCTGTCTCCCGCAGGCCCCGCGGGCGCGCCCTCCCCTGAGTCCTTCTCCTTCTGCGACTTCCCCTTCCTCCTCGACGCCCGCGCCAAGGCCCAGATCCTCCGCTGGGAGGCTCGCATCCAGATGCATCAAACCGTCTCGCAGGCGCGCCAGGAGCACGTCGCGCGCGCGCTCTTCGGGCTCCCCGTCGGCGCGGACCCGTCGAACGAGTGCGTGCTCGCCACGCGGAAGCGCCGCCCGGGCGCGCGCGGGGGCCCGCAGGCCTCTGCGCCGCCACCGCGCGCGCGGCACGGCCCCGCGGGCGCGCTGCACACCATCGGGCTGCCCGTCGGGCTCTTCGCGGGCTTCGGCGGGCTGATCTTCGGGCTCCCGCAGGAGCGCGGCCACGGCGCGCGCGACGCCGCGCAGGCCCTGCAGCACGCGACGCAGCCCGAGGGCTCGGCGGCCCCGGAAATGTCGCGTCCCGAGGTGGACGCGGCGCTGACGTCGGCGCCCGACGCGCCGCAGACGCCCGCGGCGTCGGGCGACAGCCGGAGCGTGCAGCCGCCGACGGACGAGCTCCCGGCGCCGCACGAGTCGGGCGTGCCTGCGGAGCATCCCGATTTGTGTCTGGTGCGGGTGCGGCGGTCGCGGCTGGCGGAGGACGCGCTGGAGGAGATCGCGCGGCAGCGCCCGAGGGACCTGCGCAAGCCGCTGCGCGTGCACTTCATCGGGGAGGAGGGCCTGGACGACGGCGGGCTGAAGAAGGAGTTTTTCCAACTGCTGGTGCAACGGCTCCTGTCTCCGGACTACGGGCTCTTCGTGTACCAGGCGGACTCGCGCTCGTACTGGCTCGCGCCGCTCCCGCCCTCCGCCGACGACAGCTCCGACACCGAGGACATGCTCGCCGAGCACATGCTGGTCGGACTCGCGGTAGGGTTGGCGGTGTACAACGGGGTGCTCCTGGACCTGCCGTTCCCGCGCGCCATGTACAAGAAGCTCCTGTCGCAGGAGATCGACCTCAGGTGCGCGGCTGCGTTCTGCTTGGGGGCGCGGCGTGCGTTGTTGCGGGGCGAACGCTGGTGTTTGTGTCTCAGGCCGCACGCGTCGTGTGTTGTTGCGCCGTGCAGCGACTTGGAGCTCATGCAGCCGACGGTGGGGCGGTCGCTGCGCATGCTCCTCGACTGGGAGCCCCCTGAGTCATGCCCTGACGCAACCCTGGCAGACACGTTCTGTCTGACTTTCACCGTCGACGTGGCGCGGTACGGCAAGGTGGTCACAGAGCCGCTGGTGCCCGGCGGGGACGAGATGCCCGTCACAGGTGCGCCCCCGTCCGCACACCCCCGCCCCCCGCCCAAACGTACGACGCGGCCTCAGCCTCACCGCACCGCGCCGCCCGGCATGTGCGCGCAGAAGCGAACCGGCGCGCGTACGTGGACGCGTACGTCGCGCACGCCCTGAACAAGTCCGTCGCGGAGCAGTTCGCGGCGTTCTCGCGCGGGTTCCTCACTGTGTGCGGCGGACCCGCGTTGCAACTCTTCCGGCCCGAGGAGCTCGAGGTGCTGACGTGCGGGACGCCGCACCTGGACTTTGCCGCGCTCGAGGGGAACGCGACGTACGAAGGTGGGTCGCGGCGCAGCGCGCCTCGCGCGTCCGCCTGTGTTGCATGCCTGCAAAGGGCGCATGCCGTGCGCAGGGGCGGCGGGCGGCCTCCGCGAAAGGCCGCTGCATCGGGGCGGCTGAGGCCTTGCTCGAGGACCACGCGCACGACCGTCGGGTTCTGTTTCGGTGTCTCAGGACTCGGGACTCATTCCATATTGACTGTTGACTGGTTCTTAATTAATTTTCATATCTGTTTTTCGATGGCCGCCGTCGCAGGATGGACGAAGGACCACCAGGCGGTGCGCTGGTTCTGGGAGATCGTGCACGGCATGACCCTCGACGAGCGCCGCCGGCTCCTCCGCTTCTTCTCCGGCTCCGACCGCGCGCCCATTGGCGGGCTCGGCAACCTGCGGCTAGTCATCCAGCGCGACGGACCTGACACCATGCGACTCCCCACCTCGCGCACGTGCTTCAACGTCCTCCTGCTCCCGGAGTACTCCAGCCGCGGGAAGATGCGCGACCGCTTGCTCAACGCCATCCACAATGCCGAGGGCTTCGGACTGCAGTAGAACGCATCACCCCCCCCCCTCGTGGGGCCGCGGGTGCTGGCGTTAGGTGACGGGTCACAATATTGGCGCCGACGTGGGCCTGGGGAGTTATTCGACGTGTGCGGCCTCCGCTAGGACCACCGCGGACGCTGTGTGACCGGCCCGGGAAGTGGGGGGTGTCACTTGGCGGCCGGTTTGAACTTGGCGATGTTTTCGGGGTCCGCGAGCGGGGCGACGAAGTGGTCCTCGATCATGTCGAACACGCGGCCCGGGTGCTGCGGCCCGTGGAAACCCTCCGTGGTGTCCGTCCCTGCAACCGCACGTCGCCACAATTGCTACTTTGCGACAACACCGGGCGCAGCGAACGGTCAGGGACGCGCACGACCGCGGCGGCCCCGGCCTGCGATCTCCTCGCGCGCGGCCCTCGAAAGCGGAACGGAGCGCGCGCCCAGCGCCGGCGGCCGTCAGGTCCGCACCTGCGTTGTTGAGGATAGTGTCGCCGCCGGGGTGCTCGTCGACCTCGTCCGTGATGTCGTACACGCGGTGCTCGCCCGTGTCCTGGTCCTTGATGATCACCCACACGTCGTCTCTGCTGGTATGCTTAGCGACCTCCTCGCACGTCACCGTGCCCTCCCTCCGCTTGCTCTCTGCGCCGCATCGCGTAGGGCACGCTGTAGTTGGTCGCTGCATTCGGTCGCGGGCGTCGTCGCGGCCCGGAGCGCGGGGAGGCGCGGCACAGGCCCCGCGGCAGGGCAGGGGCGCGTACTTCGGCGCTTTGCGGGGGCGGCCTTCTTCGGCGGCGCCGCGAGGAGCGAGGAGGTGAGGAGGTAGCTGGCGGCCACGACGGCGACCGTGAACAGGAACAGAGGCACCAGGTTGTCGTGCACTACTGGAGGGATCCTAGTCTGGGCTGACTGGGGCAGCAGCTTGAGCAGAGCGGCGAGTCTGCGCTCGACGTGGTCGTGGATGTCCACCGCGAGCGACATCTCTCGCGGCACGTCCCCGCCGGGCCTCTCTACGCCGGGGGCGCCGCTGGTGGCACGGCGCAAGAGCTGTGCCAAGGGTGCGCGAAACGGACGGATTCCCGTGCAGATTCGCAGCGCAGCTGCGTCTGCGACGTGACGCGGTCACTGGAGTGACGCATGGGCGCGTCCGATGCGGCGTTCGGGGCCACGCGGGGCCGCGGGGAGCGCCCGGGAGGTGTGGGGCCTCCGAGCTGGCCCTGACGGCCTCGGCCTGAGTCAGCCTGGCCTACAAGAGCCGCGATTCGCAGACAGAGAGGGCACACAGCGTAGCAACGTGTCCCTCCGGCAGGTTCCGCCCTATTTCCGGCCCTGTCGCCGACACATTCGGCCGTTGCCTCTCCGCAGTGGCCAGCGCCTATCCTCGCCGCTGTCGGCCCCTGCACGCCCAAGAGCGCCATGCGGGCTTCTGCGATGGCTCACACCCAGGTGCGGGCACCCGTTGCGCCGGCTCCAGCCCAGTCCTGAGTCAGGACGGGCGCGAGAGGCCCCCACAAGCCCGCTTTGTGGTCTGCCCACTCGCGCCCGCGTGCCGTCGCGTTCGAGCACCCAAAGCCACCACACCGGCCGCCTCCCGACGCAACCTCCTGCTCCCTGCAGGCAGTGCCAGGCGCGCGCAGCTGCCGTGGTCGGGCCGGCGTCGACGGCGCCTCTGCGCTACGCCCCCTCAGCTTGCCCTGGCAGCGGCTGCGCAGCGCGCCCACGCGGCCCGGCGACGCGGCCCCAGGCCGGAGGACCTCGATTATCAGGTACTGCGACGCAAACCGCCATACGAGGCCACCCGCGCTGCTTGTTTGCGCGTGCTGACACGTGCTCACGCACGGGCGTTTCGCGGCTTGGGCGGTCGTCTCCCCCGGCGCCGTGCCGACAGTGCGGCGACCGTGGCTCGCGCTCCAGCGAGTCGCGGCGCCGCGCGCGGGGCTGCGCCCGGCCGACAGCGACACGGCGCATGCCCGCGTGCTTGCAGCTCCGCGGCTGCGCCCACGAAGGCGCCCGTCCCCAAGTCCCAGGGCCAGGGCAAGAAGGTCGTGATCGTCGGCGGCGGCATCGGGGGCCTGGTCGCGGGCGGCCTCCTCGCGAAGCAGGGTATGGACGTGACCATTTTGGAGAAAAACGCCGACGTCGGCGGGAGGTGCCAGGTGCGCGAGGCGGCGGCCTCGAAACCCGCGAGTTGCTTTTTGTTCCGTCGTTCGCGCCGGTTCGCTCGTCGCCGGGCCCGTCCCTGACCGCAGCCGATGCGTGTGCGTATGTTTGCAGTCCGAGACCACGGCGGGCGGCTTCCGGTTCGACACGGGCCCCTCGCTGCTGCTGTTCCCGGACACGTACAAGCAGACCTTCGCGCTCCTGGGCGAGCCCGACATGGAGCGGCGGCTCCCGGTGACCAAGATTACGCCCGCGGGGTACCGCGTGCACTTTGGCGACGGATCGGACGCCGACATGATCTACGATCGCGACGCCATGTGCGCGCAGCTCGAGAAGATCGAGCCGGGCGCCGGCGACGCGTACCTGCAGTGGCTCAGGGACGCGGAGAACTCCCTGAAGCTCGGTATGGAGAACTTCATTGAAGTGGATGCTGACAACCTCCTGGGGCTATTGCGGCTTGACAAACTGATCCCTATGGTGCTCAAGGTCTCCCCGATCGACCTCCTCTCGCCGCACGTGTCCGTGCTTGGCTCCAAGTTCAAAGACCCCCGCCTGAAGGCCATGTTCACCTTCCAGGACCTGTACGTGGGGTTGTCGCCGTACAACGCCCCGGGGGTGTATTCCCTGCTCGCCGGCACCGAGCTCCTGGACGGCGTGTGGTACCCCAAGGGCGGGTTCCAGAACGTGCGGGCGCAGATCCGGCAGCTCGCGGAGGAGAACGGCGCGCGGGTGCAGTGCAACGCCGAGGTGCAGCGGGTGCTGTTCGAGGGGGACCGGGCGGTGGGGGTGGCGCTGGCGGGCGGCGAGGAGGTGCGCGCGGACGTGGTGATGTGCAACCGGGACGTGTCGAAGGGGTTCTCGATCATGGACAACGACAAGTGCGCCCCCCCGCCCAATAACACCATCCCTCGGTTTTCATCGCCCTGAATTGCACTCCAACAGGTGGCTGCGGGGTTCCCAGGGGGCGTGTGTGTTCCTGGCTGGATGGACAGAGGCACGCACTGTCTCTGCGTGCCGTGTCGGTCGCACACGTCGTTGACTCAGCACGACGGCACAGAAGGTGCTGCCGATCGCGCGAGCGGTCCGGAACGGCTCCATCCGCGCGACGGCTTCTCCTCTGCCTCCTCTCCGCGCAGGGCCAAGCAGCGCGGGCAGAAGATCAAGGACAAGTGGGACTATTCCTGCGCGGTGGTATCGTTCAACTGGGGCATCTCGAAGCCGGTGCCGGAGCTGCTGCACCACAACGTGTTCCTCTCGGACGACTGGGAGGCCTCGTGGGACCGCGCGACCGCGCCGGACAAGTACGTGCTGCCGCTCACGCGGCTTCCCGCCGTTGCCAGCGCCGGTGTTCAACGTGACGGTTCGCGTGACGGGCCTCGCGCGGAACGTCGCGCTCCTCGCAGGTTCGTGAAGAAGCCGAACTTCTACGTGCACTCGCCGTGCGTCACGGACCCCTCCGCGGCGCCGGACGGCAAGGCGAGCGTCATGGTGCTGCTGCCCATCGCCAACAAACAAGAGATCGAGAAGGCCGCGGGACGCAAGCTGTCGGACGCGGAGATGCGCGAGAGGTACGCGCACGCCCATGCGCGGCCTGAACGCACTCTCACCCGGCCCACGCGGAGAAACACCCCCCCCCTTCTTCTCCTCGGCTTTCAGGCTTGACGCGATCATCGCCGAGGGCCGCGAGCGCGTGCTGGACACGTTCGAGTCCAAGGGCATCGAGCTGCGCGGGCACATCGAGGAGGAGTTCATCATCGACCCCGTGGAGTGGGAGGAGCGGTACGGCATCGAGCACGGCGCGGTGTTTGGCCTGTCCCACGGGATGCTGCAGCTGGCGACGTTCCGGCCGGCGCTGAAGGACCTCACGCACGAGGGGCTGTACTTCGTCGGCGCGTCCACGCGGCCCGGGAACGGCGTGCCGCTGGTGATGATTTCGGGGCGACTGGCGGCGGAGCGCGTGCTGCAGGACCAGGGCGTTGCGGTGCCGTGGAGCGGCTGAGGCGCGGCACCGCGTGTGAAGAGAGGCGTGTTCGCGAGCGAGTGCGCGGCCGTCCGCGAGAAGTCACACTGTTCAGCGCCGAGTGGCCTGGGAGCAACAGGGGACGGCAGTCGTTTCGACAGGGCGGTCTGACGCCCTCCGCAACGGGGGGCGCGGGGGGAGGGGAGGGGGGGGGGAGGGAGGGGGGTTGGGGTTGTGGGTGTGGTGGGCCCAGATCACAAGTGAGGGGGGGTCCGCAAACAACGAGCAAACATGACACAAACACTCACTGTTGTGGATCCAATTCGGAATTGCAACACAAGTCCAGGCAAGGCCTGTCTCGCGTCTCTCGAGGGGTGCAATTCAATGGTCACGCCCGGTCCGGCAGCCTGTGGTCCTCGCAGCACAGCTGCGGACGGTCGCGCTCGGAGCAGTGACGCGTGCCTGGGCCAGGCACATCTGGCCAAGGTCAAGGGGGGAGGGGGGAGGGGCGGGGGTCGTTCTACACAGGGCTTCAGTGCGCCCGACTGCCACGTGCAGCGCAGGCTCCCTGTCGGACCAGTAGTCTGCGAGCAGATGGGCTCCGACATGGCGGTTGCTCCTGGCCGGGTGGGAGTCGGGCGGCGACTGGACTTCAGAGCCATCTTGGTCGTCTTCGGGACACAGGGCGCAGGGCCGTGAGCGACAGGACGTCACGGTCCTGTCGGATACAAAGTGGGTTGGACGAGAGCAGGTTGCGGCCACGCGCCGTCGCTGTGCTCGGCAGGCCGCGGCGTGACTGGTGGGATCAGGCGGTGTGGACAAGGTACGGGGACGAAGAAAGACGAAGACAGAAAAAGAGAGACGGAGAGCAGAAGAAGGAAAAAGAGAAAAGAGACCGTGAGGTCGATGGCGGAGGCTGCTGCGGCACGGCAGCTGTGCGCAGAGGAGATGGCGCTGGAGGGCAGCGGCGTACACCCGAACGCGCGACGGCACGGTGGTTGCTGGACACGAGAGGGGCGCGTACGCGACGGGGAGCGAGGCCGTGTCGCGCGTTGGTCAAGCACTGGCGCTGGTTGGTTGAAGCCGTGTACAAAGTGAATGGGCGGGAGAGGGGAGGGCGGGGAAGACGCTTGAAGTGTGGTGTGGGTGGCGGAGTGGGCGGAGAGGCGCGGAGGGAGGTGCTTTGCTGGCGAGCCGCCAGGCACGTGGCGGGGCGCCTGCGCTGGATTGAAGCGCCTCGCTGGCGGCGGGCATCCGGCGGAGTGCGCCGGGCCTGGGGAGCGCGCTCACGGCGCGCGGCGCGGTCGCTGCATGATGCGGAACCTTGCAGGGGCCGTCCGCGCGTCAGTTCGGCCCGTCGAGGATGGCGGACACGAGGGTCCCGCGCTCCGATCCTGCAGGTGCGCGTCGGTGGCCCGGGGTGAGGAAGGCGGCGCGCAGGGAGAGAGGACGCGGCGACTGAAGGGCAGCGAGTGGGGTGTGTCGCCGCCGCCGCGCAGGAGGGGCCGCGTACCGCGCCAATCGGCGTCCAGGAGCTTGTCCCACTTGGCATCCCCCTTCGCGCGCTCCGCCTCGACCGCTCCGGCGTTCCCGGGGGTGGAAACCCAGCGCGTGTGCGCCGTGCCAGGGGTCGGCGTCTCCTCCATAATGGCGCCCCCGACGCACACCAGGTTTGCCGGATCGGTCGTGTTGTCGCGCGCGGCGATCCGCGGGGCCATGCCGCCGGCCGCGGACCCGCGCGCCATGCGCGAGCGCCCCTGCTTGTGCTGCTGCTCTGCGCGGGACGATTCCGGCGTGATCTCCAGCATCGCGCAGCGCCTCTGGTGGCCGCGGGACTCAAGGCCGTCCGAGAGCTCCTGCGAGACGCCGGGGATCGCGGGAATGCGGTCGCGCGGCGCCGCGCCGTCGAGCACATCACGCAGCCTAGCTCGCCCGCTGGGCGGACTTGCGGACGGAAACCAGGGTTCCTGGCGCGATTTCGCGCTGGTGCGTGGTTCTCTCATCGGTGGCCAGGACGCGCGTGCCCCCGCTGCGTGCGGGGCTCGCGCGGGAGCCCTCACCTCCAGTTGCGAGGAGCCCTGCTGCGTGGTGGCCCCGCCCCGCAGGCTCTCGCCGAGGGGCCCTGCGAAGTCCTCCGTCGGCGAGGAGTGGTGCACCTCCACGCACTTGTGCGCGGCGTCCTCGCGGCGGGACACGCCGCGGCGCGAGTCGCGACGGAAGCAGGAGAACATGTCTCGCAGGGCCCTGTGGCTGCAAACGGGCGGGGTGCGCCTCTGGTGTGTTGCTCGGGAGAGTGGCGCGCAAGGTGTGCGGGGGCGGCCAAGGCGTGCGGCGGCGGCGTGTCAGTGACTGTCCGTAGGGGCCCGTGCCAGGTTATACCACGCGCGTCAGGCGTTGCCGGCGCTGCAGGTGCGGATCGCGGGTCCGCGAGGGCCGCGACACGCAGTTCTGGGAGCGGCAGTTCTGGGAGCGGCCGATCGCCATGGCGACGATCATCGCGTTGTACCGCGGCTGTGCCGCTCTCGTCGGGGCGCTCACATGCGGCGGCTCTGCGTGCCGCGTCGCCCGCACCTCGCCGCAGACTCGGCGCAGGTCCGGGCCGCGTGTGCGGTCCAGGCCGTGCGGACCGTCGGCTTCAACACACACAGTGGCAGCGCGCAGAGCATGTCAGGCTCACGATGCAGGCCCCGACGGACCGGCGACGTGACACGCGCCGCGTGCTCGCGCTCCCTGTTGGTGGTGCTACGTTGGCGGGTGGCGGGGGGGGCGGTTCGACGATGGTAGGGGGGAGTGCCGTCTACCTCGGCGGGGGCGTGATGGCAGCAAGGAGTGTGAGGCACCACGCCTCGGGAGAGGCGTGCTTTGGCGTTATCGCTGGCTTCGTTCAGCGGCTGTGTCTCCGTAGGGGGAGTCCTCTACGGTGCAGCGGGTTTGGAAAGAGGGCGCGAGTTGACTGTATTGTGTTGTTGTTTTGCCTGATCGACCTAGTGTGCCTCGGAGGGCTGCACTGGCGCAGCATCGGCGGAAGGCAGCGGGATCGCCGGCGCAGATTGCGCGCGGGGGGCAGGCGGGCAAGTTGGTGCGTGGGCGGCACGGGTTCGCACAGGGACGGACACGTGTCGAGGGGGGGGGAGTCTTCGACACCCGTCTTCGTCTTCGCGGGCGCAAGAGGTGCGGATCTTCGCGCGGCAGGAGCGCATGCTTCGCATCGGGCGCCTCGTCACGGCCCGGCGGCCGGACGGGAGCACTGGCATGTCAATGTCTTGCGAACGTTCGAAAAACCCGAAATTCGCCGCGGGGCCGCGCCTCACGCGCAACGACACGGGCGTCGAGTGGCGTGTAGGGCGCAACGGTCAGGGGGGCGTACGCGCGGGGCAGGGGGGTGCATATCTGGCAGCTTGACGGGGGGGGCATTGCTGGGGGGGGGACATTTCCGCATCATAGTATCCAGGGATAGTGAGGGACGTATTAGGGATGGGGTGCGGAAGCGGACTTCTTCGTACGGAAGATATCGGCTGCTGGGCGCGGGAGGGGGGAGTACGCAGACATGGGGGGTCTCGGCTGGGTGCAGCGGGAGCGGAGAAGAGGCGAGTGAGCGAGGTTCATTTGCAGGCACTGAAGGATAGACGTGGCGCGTGTGTCGTCTTCGTTCAGCCCGCGCTGTGTATGTGCAGCACACGTCGAAGTGTGGATCGCGCGGCTCAGAGACGTTTGAGATGCAGCCAGGGGGGCGGAGGGGGGGTTTGCACGGCTGTCTTGGTCGTCGTGTGCTCGCGAAAACTTCGCTCGGCGTCGAGGCGCGCAGAAGGCATCACGTGCCAAGGCGCGTGCGCGGGCGCTGTCCGCAACACAAAACGTGGTGCTCGGGTGCGTGGCGCGGCTTGAGCCAGCTGCGCGGATGGCAGACATGGATGCATGCGTGGCAAAGCGAACACGTTGCATCGCCTCGCGATGCACGGCACGAATAGTGAATAGGGAAGGGGGGGTGAAGGAGGTGATGACGGGGTTCAGGAAGGGGGGGTTCGAGGCTGGGGGGAAGGACGCGCGGCGCGATCGGCCACGCTTCCGCGCATGGTTCCGCCCCGGGCCACGCGCGCATGTCGCCCGCGCGGGCGTCAGAAGCACACGTGGCGCATCATGCGCTCGTGGGCGCCCATCTTCTCCGTCCAGTACGCGCCGCCTTGCGTGAAGTCCTGGTGCCGCGCCTGGTCGTGGTCGGTCTCGTCGTCCGACTCGGCAAGCAGGATGCGCTGGGCGTGTTCGAGCGCCTTGGCGACGTGGCGGTTGGTTCCCCCCTCGGCTGCCAGGGGGGACAGGGCGCCCTCGCAGAAGGACACGCCGCGACGGTGGCCTCCTGCGTCGGGCCGGGGCGCGGACGCTGAGGATGAGACCGGCGGGGCACCCACGGGCGCAGCAGCAACAACAGCGTTGGCGACGGCCAGCGAGAGCGCACCTTGGGCTTTCCTGGAGACGGTTCGAACGAAGTCCTGGTGCGCGCCGACGGTGGACCTAGGCACCCTCGACATGCGGCTCTGGGTCACGGAGCGCGACCTCGGCAGCGCGGGCTTCAGCTGGGTGGTCTCGCTGGCGCGCTGCTTCATGCTCCCGAGGCGAGCGTCCTCGCGCACCTGCGCAGGCGTGCATCGAGGGCAGTCGGCGGTCGTGTTCCGCAGTGCGGTGCTTGCCAGGGCGGTTGGAGCTGGGGCACGCGTGGCCGTGGTCGTGCCTGCACCCGCAGCCCTGCTGCTCTGGACCCGGGGGCGCAGCTCGACACCCGCATGGACTTGCTCGCCGCGGGAGCCGGGCTCCTGCCGCGTGAGGCGGGGGCTGCCTTGATGGACGGGGCCGTCTCTGCGAGCGGCGCGCGTGGGCGCGATCGTGGTGACGTGAGCCACACGTCACGGTGGGAGGTAGCGCTGCCTCCGCTCGCGGAGGCCATCGCGGGGGGACGATGCGCGCGTTTCCGTGGCACTCATGAACAGGACAAGGGCTGGATGTGCCGAACGCGCATGTTGGACGCGCGGGTGCGCCGCGCAGGGAGCGTAGGGTGTTTGCTGTGAGCAGGAGTGGCTGCCAGGGCGCGAGCAGCGCGGGGGGCAGGATCTCACGCAGCGGAACGGAGACTGTCTCGATCATGGAGCGCATGGGCCCGGTGGTTCTCGACCCAGTGTGCAGTGCCGTGCGGCTGGCCGAGGGGGCGGGCATGATCCGTGCGATGCCCTGCACGGCCGGTGGGAGGACGCGAGGGGCCGTCTCGAACGACGGATGCGGAGAAAATAGACAGAATGACCGAGTGAGGACCCTCGACATCTCGTCACGTCACGAGGTGCTGCGGAACGAACGAGACTCAGTACAGCGGCGCCCTCGCGTGAATTGGATCGGGGGAAGCCGGGGAGCGCGGCGCTGCGCGAATGTTCGGGTCGGAACGTGCTCGACCGTCCCGGTTCGCGCGGCCGCCGTGCCGTCGGACGTGTCGGGCCTCGCACCGAGCTCTGCCGCCCGTGGACCGAGCTGGTGGCGGCCTTGGGCCGCGCGACGGGCTGCGAGTACTTGGCCTTGAGCGTGTCCATCCTCATGATGTCTCTCCTGGACGAAGCGCCGCGAATCGGCATCGTGCTCTGGCCCGACATCGTGGACCGCACGTTCTCGCCCCCGAGCACCGGATCGACGATGCGCGTGCGCCGTTTGAAGCCGAAGCAGCCCATGATGCGTCTCGTTGAGGTGCTGAGAACCTCGTTTGTGTCGATCGAGCGCGACCGGGGGCGGTCAAGTTGCCGCGAACGTCGCGGTCGGGCCGCGAGCGTGGTCAGCCCCAACTTACGACATCTCGAATGCGCCGTCCCGTGAGCCCCCCCCGCGCGCCCCTCGCCTGACGCCGGGCAGCGCAGGCGGCGCTTGCCTGGTTCTCTCGCGAGGGCCGCGAAACGACCGTTGCGGGGCCAGGTGACGCGCAGAGCGTTGAACAAGGGTCCGCCTGCGCCAGGACGCGTTGCGGCCGTGCAGGTGCGCGCACGCGGCAGCCCCGCCGGCTGCGCGCAGGCGGGCCCGTCAGGCACCGCAGCGCACACGGAAGAAAAGGACTGCGCTTTCGCCGCTTGGCACTTCGACGTCACAAAATGCATGCAAGGCCCCTGCGCCTTCGTCCGCCTCGCCCGCAGCACAGCCGCGGCGGCGAGGCAAGCGCAGGGGTCGCGTCGAGCGCGTCGTCGCGGGGCGGAATCAAACACGACCCCGGGGGGGTCTCGTGCCCCGCTCCGGGGCTCGTCTCTCACGCGCAGCAACGTGGCATGCCGGGAGGAGACCATCGTCGTCGCGTACCACCACAGGGTGCGTCGGCCGCTCTGGGAGCCGCACGCCACGCCACATCATGTCAGGTGGGACGTCCAAACACACGTGGGCGCACGTTTGTGTCTCCACGTGCTGTGCAAGTTTCGAGTTCGTGTCTATCGGGTGTCCTGGGTGCAGCGCAACTGCGGGCCCCGGCCGGCCGGCCTGGTGCGGCGTGGCAGGACCGCGCGCGTGTGCGCGGGGGCGAGGGCCGAGGTTCAGGTCGGCGGCACGCAACTGTTGCGTGGGCCAAGCAGGTCTGAAACCGGACAACGCTGTGGCTGTGAGGGGGAGTGTAGGGGGAGGGTAGCGGGGGCAACACAGGCAGCTCTACGTGTAGACGAGAAGCTGCTGGGAAAGGGGGGGGTTCGTGATTGGGGGGGTCTGGCGTGCTGTCTCGACCTTGGGAGGAGCGTCGGGGCGCAGAGAAGGCGCATTTGAGGAAGGTGCGGCTGCAGGCAAGGGAGCTACGCGGGCGCCTGCGCCGTTCTCGATCCCCACGCCTGCGTGGGCTTGTATGGCGTCAGGACTGTCCTGACGCAACGACACGTGAACACAACACGTGCACGGCCGCGTGGTCGCTTCTGGGCTGGGATATGCGCGTCCGCGGCTACCGAGACGAAGATCATCCGGGCGGTGCGGCGAGGGCAGTGGCTCGATCGTCCGAGCGCATCGTGTGGCGGCTCTACGAGGGGCGGAGGGGGGCGGGGGGTGTGTGCGTGCCGGCGCGCGGAGGCGCGGCGAGTGTGGGCGGGAGGCGCTCGGGCTGCGTGGGCCGCGAAGCGATGGGGCTGTCGCTGGGCGGGCTGCGTCGTCTGGAGACGCACGCGCATTCGTTGCGGGTGTCGGGGCAAAGGGGGGGTTGTAGGGAGGGGGGTTCGAGGCTGGGGGGAAGGACGCGCAGCGCAACCTGCTCGCTCCCGCGCATGATTTGATTCCGCCCCGGGCCACGCCGGATGACGCCCGCGCGGGCGTCAGAAGCACACTTGGCGCATCATGCGCTCGTGGGCGCCCATCTTCTCCGCCCAGTACGCGCCGCCCTGCGTGAAGTCCTGGTGCCGCGCCTGGTCGTGGTCGGTCTCGTCGTCCGACTCGGCGCCGGTGAGCATGCGCTGCGCCTGTTCGAGCGCCTTGGCGACGTGGCGGTTGCCCTCGGGCGACAGGGCGCCCTCGCAGGCGGACGCGCCGAGGCGACCTGCACGTCGAGGGCGGAAGGGGGAGCGCGCGCGCGCTGAGCATCGCGTGCAGGCGTGCGTAGGCGCCACACGCCTTCGTGTCCCACCCTTGCACGCAACCACGCACGCACCTTGCGCCTTCCTGGACACGGAAATGTGGCGCACGAAGTCCCTGTGCCCGCCCATCGTCGACCTCGGCCTGGACGTGCGGCTATGCGTCACGGACGACGTTCGATGAGCCGTCTCGCGCGACCGTGCCCCCTGGAGGGCCATGTTCCCCAAACGGCTCTCCTGAGGGATCTGCGGACCATGAATCCGGCCTCCAAGGTCATACATGGCGTCAAGAATAGTTTCCGGGCGCAATGCGCGCGCAGCAGGGGGCCGGGAGCGCGCGCGGTGCTGACCTGGTGTACCCGGCTCACTGGTTGCGCCGCGCAGCTCACGCGCCGCGAACGGGACTTGCGACCCGCCTGGGCCGGGCTCGCCCCGGTCGTCGAGTGCTTGGACGACCGGGCGATGGCTGCGAGCGGCGGAGGAGCGCGATTTTCGCTGTGACAAACCATGAGCGGCGCGATGACGCGATGTGAGGGTTCACGGCCGCGGCGCGCGGCAGCGGGACCACAGGCGGGCGGACGAGCGCGGCCGCGGTCGCATGGAGAGCGGTCGGCTGCAGGGCCTGGCGTTGGACGGCGGCGTCGCTGCGCGGTCGCGCCGCAGGAGGCGACACTGATTGGTGGGGCTGGTTTTTCGGATGGGCGGCGAGGGCAGGCGGGGCCCCCATCCGGGTACTTACGAAGGGGAAGGGAGTCTGCGCCGTTGAGAGAACGCATCTGGATGGCGCCTATCCTCGTGGTGCCCTGTGCGCCGCTGCCGCGAGGAGAGAGAGGCGTGACCTTCGTTCCAGCGGTCTGCAGGGTCGAATGCGGGCGCGAGCGTCACTTTCGACGCGTGAGCGGTCGCTGTTGCTCTAGTGATGTCCCCGAAGACGCGCGCTTGACGTCTCGAAGACGTGTATGTGGTTACGTGACCTCGTCTTTGGTCACGCAATGGGAGCGCGACGAGCTGAGGGGCGCAGCGCGTGCGGCGCGAGCGGGGTCGCGATGCACATGCGAAGCACTATAATCGTGTCGAGTGGCTGCGAGTCCGGGCCGCTCACCGAGCTGAACCGTGCGTGGCAAGAACCGCCCGTGGCGCCCGAGAGAGGCTGCGAGTACTTGGCTTTGAGGGTCTCCACCCTCGCCCCGGCACCTCCTCGTTTGGACGAACCCGCGGCGAATATATTGCTGTGACCAGACGCAGCGACTGCCGCTACAAGGTCGTCGTGAGGGTCGACGCGCGTGCGTCGTCTGAAGCCGAAGCAGCCCATGGCACGTATCGCGATAACATATACTTGTTCGTGTGTGGCCGAAGAGGGCGCTCGGCGGCGGCAAATATGCCGCGAACGACGCACTCGGGCCAGTCCTCGAGGCGCTCGACCACAGTGCCGTCGGTCTGGCGCGACTCCCCACACGACCCGCGCGCTCCTCGGCCGATCCCTGGGAGCGCTACCATGCATGCCTCCTGCACGTCCCGCGACGCGGCGCATGCCCCACACGCCTGCCCCGAGGCCAGATGCCCCGTCCAGGACATCACCAAGGCAGCTGCCCACTCGGCCCGCGCGACGCCACCGCGGCGCACGTGCGCGGCCGCCCCGCTGGCCGAACGCCAAGCGCGGTCCCTGAGCTCGCTGCCGACCCCTTGAGACGCGCCAGCAGTGCACGCAACCCCCCGCACCACCTGCACAGAATCACATCAACAGGTGCCCGTACTGGTCCCTCTTCGCGCTCGCCTCGCGCGCATGAACATCGAGGTCCTCGTCTCCCGCCCCGGCCGCCTGCCCGCCCCCGTCCGCGCCAACACCCGCCGCGGGAACACCAACAGCACCCTCGCCGCCCGCAGGGACGTTGCCACCTCCACCGACGCCCGCGCCGGCTGCGTCGACCCCCCCCTCGGCCCCGTGGCCTCTTCCGTCCGCGCCAACGCCCGCCGCGGGCATATCGGCGGCGCCCTCGCCCGCCGAGACACGCGCCCTGTCGCCAACGTCCGCGCCCCCCGCCTCCCCGTCCGCCGCGCCGGGGCCCTCGCCCTCCGCCGCAGGCTCCTGCGCGCCCCCGTCCGCGTCGACGCCCACCGCGGGAACGCCAGCGGCGCCCCCGCCACCGGCAGGCTCACCGCCGCTGTCCGCGTGCGCACTCCCCGCCTCGCCTCCCGACCGCACCGGCTCCTCAAGCTCCGCTCCCCGCCCCTCACCGCCGCCGGCGCCAGCACCCGTCGCGGACGCGTCCACAGCGACCTCGTCGCCTGCAGGCCCCGCGCCATCCCCCTCCGGGCCCTCCGCAGCGCCGCCCGCCGCACCCGCGCCCGCGCGCTCCTCGCCACCGCCAGCCACGGCGCCGCGCTCATCCGCGGCGTCCTGCGCGGCCCCTACGTCGTCGCCAACGACCCACACCTTCCTCCCGCGCCCCTGCTCCCCCCCCGTGTGGTGCTCCTCGCCGCTCCCGCGGCCGCGCGACGCGCGCCCAGCCCCGCTCGCTGCACCCACGCTCCCGCCCTCCGCGCTCCGCTCCTCCCGCAGGATGTCCTGCAACAGTCCCCCCCCTCCGCCGCCCTGCGCGGGCTCCTTCGGCGCACCCGCCTCCTTCACCAGATCCATCATCGACAGCGCGCTGTCCAGCTCGTCGGGCGCCGCGGACGCCGCCGCCTCGCGCTGCCGGCGCGCGGCGCTGCGCTGCGACGCCAGCACTGCCTGCAGCGCCGGACCCTCCTGGGACGACTCGACCACTGACGGCATCGCCGGCGCCGCGCTGAGCGGGCGCCGCGCCGACGATTTCCGCCGCGTCAGCGCCGTGTGCGCCGCGCTCGGCCCCGCGGCGGCGGCCGCCGCCGGCGGCGACGTGCGCTGCGCCGCCGGCCCCTGCCGCGCGGTGCGGGCCGCACGCCGAGATGGGCCGCGCGCCCTTGGCCGAGCGGTGCGCGGGCGCGCCGCCGGACGGCCGCCCCGCGGGCCTGTGCGAGTACAGCGTCGTGGAGATCCCCGACACCGCCGACCCTGGACGCGTCGACGGGTTGCCAAACACGGGGGACTCCCGGCCTGACGCAGGCCCGCGGTCCGTCATCTGCGAGCCCGGCCGCGACGGCCACGCCTCCGCGGGGAAGCCCTGCGCGCCCCCCGCGGCGCCCACTTCGACGGGCTGGAAGCCGCCCCAGTCCCACGCCATGGCGCCCGGCGACGACGCCCGCGCGGGGACGCCCGCCGAGGGCTGCGCGGGCATCGAGACGGCGCGGGTGGGCACGGGCCGCGACGCGCCCGCGGGCGCGGTGCCCGGCCCGGGGCGCACCTGCGGCGGCGAGCCGCCGGCCGACCGCAGGCCGCTCCCCGGCGACGCACGAACTGTCGCGGACCGCACGCGCGCCGCGACCTTGCTCGACGGCGGCACCGTCGTCCCGCGAAGCACCTGGCTCTCCTCCGGGTCCGGCACGGGCTGCGGCGCCGTGCCCAGCCGGTAGATGATGTTGCGCAGTCGGCCGACCTCCTGCTTGGCCCTCGTGAGGTCGTCGCTCATCTGCAGCACGGCGATGTGCGACTGGTTGTGCTGCTCCTTCACGGCGTCGTCCGCGAGCCGCAGCTGCCGCGTGAGCTCCTGGATGATCCGGTCCTTGCGTCGCTCGCGCTCGGTGGGCACGCCGCCGCGGTCCTTCGCGTCGTCGATCACCTGCTTGATCCGGCTCATCATCTGCACACAAAGCGGCGGCGCGCGGAGCCGCTCAGCGCACGGCGCGGCGCGCGGCGGCGCGCGGAGCCGCTCAGCGCACGGCGCGGCGCGCGGCGGCGCGCGGGGCTGCAACAGCAACGCAGGCAGTCCCAGACGTCACGGCACGCACCTGCGCGCGCTTGGCCTCGCCCTCGCGCTTGGCCTTCTGCAGCTCGCGGTCCACCTCGTCCACGAGCCCCATCTCCGCGACCTTGCTCTTCAGCGTCGCGAACTCGGCCTCCGTGTGGTAGCGCTGCTCCTCGGCGCGCCGCTGCAGCTTCCGGGACTCCGCGAGCTGCCGCTGGAGGCGCTCGGCGAGCTTCACGCGCTCCGCGCACCGCGCCTCGAGCTCGCTCACCTTGGCGCGCATGCCCACCAGCTCGCGCACCAGCGACCCGTGCCCCCCGAGCTCAAAGCCTACGTACTTGGCGAGCTGGTTCTCGACCGACTCGAGGCGGACCTCGAGGTCCCCGTTGCGGTCCACGAGGTCGTCGATCTTCACGTCCTTCTCGTGCGCGAAGAACAGCAGGCCGCGGATCTTCTTCTCCTTGGCGTCCACCGACCGCTCGAGCTCGTGGCACTTGCGCGTGAGCGCCACGACCAGCCGCTGGCTCTCCTCCGCGTCGCCCGCGCTCTCGAGCGCCGCCACGCGCTCCTGCGACCGCCGCAGCTCGGCCTCGCACTCGTCCAGGCGCTCCTCGAGCGCCGCCACCTCCTTCATGGCCCGCTCCTCGCGCTCCTTGTACAGCTGCGCCTCCTGCACGCGCTCGATCGAGCGCTCCTGGAGCCCCTGCAGCCGCTTCTGCAGCGACGCGAACGCGTTCTCCGACAGGTCCGCGCGCGCCGTCTCCTCGAGCAGCTTCTTGCGCTGGTTCTTGAGCCGGTCGTTCGCCTCGCGGACCTTGGTCTTCTCCGCGTCGAGCAGGCTCCGCAGCACCTCGAGCTGCCCGCGCAGGTCGATCATCTCCTGCTCGGCCTGCTCCATCTTCTTCCCCAGCTCGAGCGCGCGCTTCTGCGTCCGCTGCATCCGCTTCACCGTCGCGTCCAGCTCCTCCTCGCGCGCCTTGACCATGTCCAGCGTCTGCACGCACTGCCGCTTCGCCGCCTCCAGCTCGTGCATCAGCACCTCCTGCCGCGAGATGCCCGCGTCGACCTCCCGCTGCAGCCGCGCGCCCACGGCGTCGCTCTCCGCCTTGGCCTCCTCCACGGCGGCGATGCGCGCGCGCAGCTCCGCCTGCTCCGCCGCGCGCGCCTCCTTCAGCCCCTCGCACTCCGCGCGCAGCCTGTCCCGCTCGCCCGTGACGTCCTCCAGCGCCGCCTCCAGCGCCTCGATCCGCCCCTGGCGCTGCAGCGCCTGCGCCTGGGCGTCCGTGAGCGTCTCGTCCACCACGTCGCGCTCCACCTGCTCCAGCGTCAGGTCCATCAGCGCGTTCGCCGCCAGGTCAGACAGGAACTCCGTCTCCTGCAACAGATCCCCCTCCACGGTCTCGAGCGTGCCCTCGAGCTCCGCGATGCGCGCCTCGTGCGCCTGCACCGTGTCGCGCAGCTCCGCCGTCTCCAAGCGCGCCGTCCGGCGCGCCTCCGCCAGCTCCGCGGCCGCGTGCTCCGCCGCGGCCTCCGCCGCCGCGCGCACGTCGACCAGCGTCGTCCGCAGGTCCGCGATCGTCCCCTCGTGCTCCGCGATCACCCCGCGCGCCTCCGTCAGCTGCTCCTCGAGCTCGTTCCGCTCCCCGCGCACCCCGGTCAGCTCCGCCACCCGCTCCGACAGCTCCGTGCGCACGCCCTGCAGCTCCGCGTGCGTCTCCTCGAGCTGCTGCTCCACCGCCACCTTCACGCCGCGGCTGTGCCACGCCAGCTGCTCCGCCTGCAGGATCCGCGCCGCCACCACCTTCAACTCAAGCTTGGTCACCGCCAGCTCCTCCTCCGCCCAAATGGACTTCGACCGCAGCGACTCCTGGATCCGCGCCCGCTGCTCCTCGGGCGTCTCGTCCACGTGGTACGCCTCCGCCAGCTCCCCCCGCAGCTTCGCAACGGCCTCCTGCAGCTTGTTGATTTCCTTCGTGGCGGCAACGTAGTCCTTGCGCAGCTTCTTGTACTCCTCCGAGTCCTTGACGTCCTGCCGGGAGAGCGCGGCCGCGCCGCTCCTGCCGCGCCACAGGTTCGACCCGCGGTCGCGGGACTTGGACCGCCGCGTGCGGCCCGTCGACATGCGCCGCAGGTCCGACCCGGGCGATCCACTCCCCCCCGCGGGCTGCGGGGCGTCCGGGGCCGGAGACTGGTCCGCGGGCGCCGCGCTGCGCCCGAGCCGCGCCCGGCGCGCCGTCTTCGACCGCCCGCGCCGTTGCGGCCCCCCGGGGGGGTCGTGCGCGGACCCCCCCGCGTCGCTACCCGGGGCGTCCCCGCTGGGCCGCGGCTCCTCGCTCACGCCGGTCAGCACGGACGCCGCCGCGCCAGGCGCGGGGCCCTCGAACTTCACGGTCGACCGGTTGGCGGGCGGTGGCGCGGACCCGGACTGCGACACTTCGCCGCGGCTGCTCTGCGAGACGATCGACCCGCCCGTCACGATGTAGCTCGCGTGGTCCGCGGCCGCGAAGGCGTTGTCGCTGCTCGCCTCGCCCACGGGCGGCAGCTGCAGCAGCGGCTGCGAGGGCACGTCAATCACCCCCGACGACCGCAGCGACTCGACCTCGGCCTGGATCGCGCGGATCTGCGCAGCCTGCTGCTCGCGGACGCGGATGACGGCCTGCTGCTCGAGGATCTCGCGGTCCTTCGCCTTGAGCTCGTTGTCCTTGCTGGCGAGCGTGACCTGCGCCGCCTCGAGCGCGTCCCGCAGCGACACGATGTCCGCGCGGGCGTCGTTCGCCTCCTGCGCGAAGCACCGGCGGAGCGAGCGAGCGGGCGTGTGCGCGGGCGGGCAGGTCGCGAGACCACGGAGAGGCGCGACGTCGGCAAGAGACGCACAGCAGGCAGTTTCGTGCCGTGCCGTCACCGCGGCCGCCCGGTCCGGCCTGTGATGCGCGGGAGAGCACGTGCGCAGCGAGCAACAAACAGCGATCGGCGCGCACCTGCCGCAGCTGCGCGACGAGCTCCTTCTCGGCGTCGATGAGCGCCTGCGCGTCCTTCACGTCCTTGCTGTTGGCCTTCCGCTGCAGCTCGAGCGCCAGCGAGTACTGCACGACCTGCTGCTCCGCGCGCCGCAGGTCCCGCGCGTCCGCCGTGTGCGCCACGCGGTCCCTGAGTCCGGATATCTCCTGCCGGGCGTCCGCGAGCTGCTGCGCGACCTCGCGGGCCTCCGCGCGCTCCTTCTCGAGGACGTTCTCCGTCACCGCGTGCACGCGGCGCATCCGCTCGATCTCGTGGCTGAGGCGCTTGCGCCACCGCTTCTCGATGTCGTCCTGCGTCGAGCGCAGCTCGTTCGCCTCGTTCCTGCGCCGCGCGGGGGCGGAGACGGCGAGGTGCGGTTCGGGGCGGCGCCGCAGGAGCAGCGCGGCTCGCCTGAGGCCTGCGTCGCGCCGGGTGCACGGGGGCCCCTCCTCGTGCACAAGGAGTTCCGTCTCCGCGTCGTGTTCGCGGCAAACGCTGTTTTTTCCGCGGGGCGGTGAGGGAGCCTGGCAGCCGGCGCGACGCGCTGACGGCCCACGAGCGTTGAAGACCGCAACGGCCGTGGCTTCCGCAGCCGCCGCGCCCTCTCCGCCGGAACGCGGCCGTCCCGGACGATTTGCCATTTATTTCGTCGCGAGCGCGGCGACAAAGCGCCGGCCTCGCGCCGCGCGCACCTCGATATCTCGACCATGTGCTTCAGCCGGTCGACCTCCATCTCCAGCTCCCTCTGCTCCTCCGGCACGTCCCTGAACGTCCTGCGCTCGCGATCCGCCGACCCGCCGCCCCCCCCGCCGCCGCCGTCCTCCCCCTCGTCCGCGACGGAACCCCTCCTGCCATCGCGGGCGTCCGCGACCCCCGCCGCGCGCACGTCCGACAGGCCCTGGTTCGATTCGAGCCACTTGCTCACGCGCGCGTCGTTCTCCGCGCCGACGAGCTCCCGCAGCCCCGCGTTCTGCACGCACACGGGCGCGGCCCACGCGGGCGCGTTCACGTCGCGCGGCGCAATGCGCGTGCGAGCTGCCCGGACCAGCGGCGCTCGCTCGACGGCGGGGCTCTCCGAGGCGCGGAGAGGCGCGGGAGCGCGCGGGCGCGCGTGCGCGGCCAGGCGCGTCGCGCGCGGACGCACCTCGGATGCAAGACGCGTGTTCTCGTCCTGGGTGTGTTTCAGGCGCGTCTGGATGGCCGCGAGCGCCGCGGCGCGGTCCTGCGACTCCGCCTCGAGCTTCTGGATGGCGTCGAGGACGTCCGTGGGGCCGGACGTCGTGCGCCGCGCTGCAGGCGACGAGCACGGCGACGCGTGGGGGTGGGGCGGTGCGGCGGCGCCGCGGAGCGCGCGGGACGGGCCCCGGCGCGCTGGAGCGTTCGAGGAGACCGTCGTGCGTGGCGACGGCGGCGGGCCGCGCGGGCCCGGGCCGCGTGGGCGCCGCGGACGCAGCCGGAGTGACTGAACACTGCTGCGCGGGCGCCGTGCGCGCCGTACGAGCGGCATTACGGATCTCCAGCCGGCTAAAATGGCTCTTTGATCATGTGTGCGCGCAGCAGGGCGGGTTCGCGCGGGAGGTGCTGCCGCGGCGCGGCTGGGGCGCCGGGCCGCTTCAAGAGCGCCACGCCGGCATGCTGTCGCGGGGCGCGCGGCGTGCGGCGCGGAGTTCCGCGTTTTCTGCGCGCGGGCGCTCCGCGCGGAGCTCACGGCGGCGGCGGCGGCGTCGCGGGCGCTCGGCCGCGCCCCGGGGCCCGGCGGGCGTCCGCGGTGCTTGTCGCCGCCCGCAACGCGGGGCAACGGCGCCGCGGGCGCCGGGGCTGCGCGCCGGACGAGCGGCGGCCCGCACGCCCCGGAGAGCCAGCGAGCGCCGGGCGCGGGCGTCGGGGCCGGAGCCGCGGCGCACTCGCGGGCCCGGCGCGTCGCTGTCGACGGGCATGCTTCAACGGGCGCCGCGCGGCGGCGTCCGCCCCGCGGCGTGATTCCGCGATTTCTCGCGCTGAGACGGCGCAGAACGGACGTAGCTACGGGTGCAAGGGAGCGCACCGGCTGAGGAGGCCGTGACCGGCCGTGGGCGCACGGAAGCGGTGGCACGGAGCGGGGGCTTCTCTCTCGCGCTGCGCTTCATCGTCGAGGCCGACTTGACCGCGCGGCGGCCCGCTGCGTCCTCCATGATGCTGCGCGGCCGTGCGGCCGCGACGACGCGGAGAAAGCGCTAATCAGCGGCGGGAGAGAGCCTCTTGGTGCATGGCTCTCGTGCCCTGCCCGCGGTGGCCTAGACCCTCCCTGCCCGCGACACTTCGCGAGCCGGCCGTCCGGCAGGCAATGTATCCTGCCGCAACGCCGGATTCCGAGGAAACCCGCGGCGCCGCGCAAATTGTCGTCTGCGGTGTGCCACGCGAGCTCCGCGGCCTTCTCTCGTCTTCGTCGACGCGTTTCTCGCCTATCCACGGCCGCTGCGGTGTGTGTGCGCTGCGCGCGGACCGGCGCGGCCATGGCGCCGGCCGCCTCCGCGCGGCGTGGCCGCGTGACGGGCCCCCGCATCCGCTGCTGTCAAGTGCCCAGAGGATCCACACTCCTCCCCCGGCGTCGAGACGCCGCGCGCGGGCGCGCAACCGGCCAGTTCCGCTCGCTCCGAGCCCTGGCACCGTCCTCGCAGCGGCAGACCCGCGCGAGGCGCACTGTCTGACTGACAGCGCAGCGCTCCAGGGCAACTGCGCCAACGGCCTCGCGCGCGCGGTGCCGGGCGGCGTTCGCTCGCAGAGCGCGTGCGCGGGGCGGAGAGCTCGCGGCATTGCGCGGCAAGTTCGTCGTCGGCGGCGCGCGGCCCACGCTGCGCCAGGGCGCTACCCGCGGACAAGGCTGGGAGAGCATCGCGCACCCAAGCAGCCGAACCGCGTCGGCTGGGCGCCGAGCGACGAGCGTCCTGGAATGTCCACGGAGGCTTCGTCGCCAGGACAGCCGAGCGTGATGCGGCACTCGCTCAGCGACACGAACCTGCAGCCGGCGGGGGGCGCTGATAGGGCGAGCCATAACGAGGTGGCGCTGCGCAAGATGGACGACGCGGGCGCCGCGCCGTGCCAGGACCCCTTCGAGACCTTCAAAGTCGCCACGTGCCGCATTTGCTTCCAGATATCCGCCATCGCAGCGCTCGAGAGCCCCTGCCAGTGCACTGGTACGCCCCTGCGCGCGCGCTCTGCGGCGCCCCGGCCGCCCTCGCGGCCCGACGTGCGAGCTTCCGCACCGGAGGCCTCGCGGCCCCGAACAACGCCGCGAAATTCTCGACGCACCGCCCGGCGCGACCCGGCGTGGCTCCCCTGGGCAGCGCTCCCGCCCGGCGTCCTCGCCGGCGGTCCGGAGCAGCCAGCGCGCCCACGCCACGCCACACTCCCTGGCCAGCCGCGCCCGTCCGCGCCGAGCCCGCGCGGGCCCCGCAACCACCCCACACCCCGCCTCAGCTCGCACCCTACCCTCGCCCGCCCGCGCCGCTGCAGGCTCGATCCAGTACGTCCACGCCGCGTGCCTCCGCAAGTGGCAAGAGTCCGTCCTCGCGCACGTGCGTGCCCGCCCCATCCGCGCCTCCACACCCGCCTAGTGCCTCCACACCCTGCGCGCTACGCACCCACGCACCGACGCGCACGCCGCCGCCCCGCGCCGCCGCGATGCAGCCGTCCGGACAGGCCGACGACCGCGCGTACCGCTGCCTGGTGTGCTGTTCGAAGTTCACGCTGCCGCCCCCGCGCCGCGCGCTCGCACAGCGCACCACCTCGTGCCTGCGCGGCTTCGCGGGCGTCCTCTGCGTCGCCCTCCTCGCCCTCGGCCTCTCCGGACCCCCCTGGCCGCACGTCCTCCTCCTCGGCATGCTCTTCCTCGGCACCAGGTACAACACACAACCTGCACAACACCCCCCTATGCAACCCGCCCCCCCCGCCCGCCCCACGCACCCGCGGCGCCGCACGCTCCATCCCTGCAGGTCGCACTCCCTCCTCATGCTCGTCCTGATGGCCTCCGGCGCGCTCCTCATGTCGCTGCACCTGCGCGGGCTGCGCGTGGTCATGCGCGTCAACCCCGAGGGCCGCCTGGCGCTCGCATTCATCCGCCACGGCTCCGCGGTCCCGGGCCTCGGCCGCGGCTCCCTGCTCATCGCCTCGGACGGCCTGGACGGCTCCATCTTCTCACAGGTGCGGACCCGTTCCGTTCCGGACATTTCCATCTATTCAGTCACGATCCATATAGTATTCCATATATGTTCATGCATTATCGATGCGATCTGCGATGTGTGTGCCTCGGGGACTGCGCGCCGAGCCGCGCGGCTCTGCCGCGGCCCCACGGTGCCGCTCTGGCCGTGCCTTCACGGCGCTGTGCCCCCTGCCCGCGATGCAGTCCGTCATCCTGCTCCACGACCACTCGAGCGCGGGCGCGCGCGGCGTGATGCTGAACCGCCCGCTGGACCCGCGGAGCCTCGGCCCCGGCGGGCTGCACGCGCCGTCGTGGTCCGAGGACGGCGCGGACGCCGGCGCGGGGTCGGACGCCCTGGGGGGAGTGCTGCTGGGCGACGCGGGGGTGTCTCACCGCCTCGGGGGGCCTGTCGGGTTCGGGTCGGAGCGCACGCTGCTCCACGGCATCCCGGGCGTGCCCGGCGCCACGCGGCTGCCGCTGCGCGTGGCCTGCCGCGTCGCTGCCACGTCGGACTCCCCCCCCAAGATATCCTTCATTCCTTCCGAGGACCCCGACGCCCCGTTCTGCACCGGAACACCCCCCCCGGACCTCTTCGTCGGCGGCGACGTGTACGGCACGGGCGCTGCCGCAGCAGGCGCGCGGCACGCCACCAAGGGCGCGGCGGCGGCAGGCGACGGCGCTCCCGCCGACGGGGGCGCGTGGCCGCCCGCCGCGACCGCGCAGCGCAAGCAGGCGACGGCCTCGGACCGCTTCTGGTCCGCCGTGCGCCTCCTGCTCACCGGCGCGCCCGTCGGGCAGTGGGAGCCACTCGGGTCGGGCCCTGATGTGTGGCCACATGATCAAGGCATCGACCTAGGCGTCGGGCTGGTCGGGACGTGGCTCGGGTCGAGCGAGACGGCGGGCAGCAGCGGGACGGATCCGAACGCGGCGGCGGCGGCGGCGGCGGCGGCGGCGGCGGCCGCGCAGGGCGGGCCCGCTGCTGGGGCGAAGACGCGCGCTGGGGCGTCGCGATTCGCGGCGGTGTTCCACGGGAGCGCGTCGTGGGTGCGCGGGCAGCTGGAGGGGGAGGTCCGCGCGGGGAGCTGGGCGGTGTGCGAGCCCGGGTCGGGGCAGGTGTGGGAGCAGGTGCTGTCGGCGACCCCCGAGGCAGTGTGGCACATTGTGCAGGAGTCGGGCTGCGCGCGGTGGATCAAGTAGGCTGAGCTGATGTGAATAGTATGTGGCCTCTGCGTCCCGTTGGGTCGCCGCGGGAACCGATGGCAACGGTGTGTAGTTGAGTTATGCTTTGCTATTTGTTTTTTTTGTTTTGTTTTCTCGTGTTTTGTGGGAACGAGCGGCTCGCGTCTCCCGCGGTCGGACACGCTGGCTCGGCGGGGCTGCACGCTTCGCGCGCGTCGTGTGCTGCTCGGTCGGACCCGCAGGGGCCTTAGTCGTGCCGAACAGCGCTCCTGCGCGGGCCACAGGGCGCGCGCGCGCGCGCCGGGCCGCGCAGAGTCTCCTAGTCCCACGAAGGCGCGTTTCTCGGGGCGGCGTCGCGAGCACAGCACGGTGCTGACAGGAGCTGCGTTCTGAGGAGGTTGTGTGTGCCTGGTGCGAGGCTGCGACGACTGGTGCGCGGTTCAGGATGTACTGGCGGCACGCGGGCATCTCGTACCTCAAGTACGCCAACACCTGCGCGGAGGCGGTGCGGTCGGCGCTGAAGCCGGGCCCCAAGGCCGCTGCCAAGGCCAGGGAGGCAGTCTACTTCAAGCAGACCAACTGGAAGGACGGCAAGCCCGACGTGTCAGGTGGGTCGCATGTCGAGATGGCCCTGCACGCGTTCGTGTCGGTCGTGGCTGCCCGGGTCGTCGAGGCGCGGCACACTACGGAACGCGCAACTGCGCTCTCGGCTCCCCGCGGGGTCCAGCGGGACCTCCCGCGGCCGTCCGCGCACGGCACGCGAGGCCCGCGTTTCCCCTCACGGGATTCGGCGAGACGGGTGCCGGAAGACGAACCCTGGCGCGAGGGTGCACGGGAGTTGCCCCACGCATGGCCCCCGGCGCTCACACGCGCGAGTCCACGCCCCGAGTCCCCCCTGCAGTGATCACTGACCTCCTGGAGGGCACCAAGGCCAAGTAAACCGACTCTGCAAACCACCGGCGCGGCGGGCAACCCCAAACAAGCATGGCGCAGCCTGCTTGCGCGCGGGCCACAGCTGGATACGGCGACTCTCGATTGTAAAACCATCCACAAGCCGACGACAGCCTCCCAGCACATTCACGCGCGCCCGAACGAAGCAGAAACCGCGCCCCGCGGCGCGCAGGCACCGTCCTCTCTCACACCGCGCCACGCGCCCTCCCTCGCACCGCGCACACTCGTCGCCCGCCGCCCGCAGCCCCCTAGAGCCGCCGGGGCACGCACCACGCACGCCCACCGCGCCACCGTCGCCTCCCACCCCCACACCCCCCATCACTCCTCCTCCGCGCGCCGTCGCCGCAGCCGCCGCTCCAGCCGCTCCCGCAGCCCCCCCAGCCCCACGCCGTCGCTCGCCGGCGCGCCGTCCGGCAGCCCGAGCGCCTGCAGCGCGTCCGCCACCTTCGCCTCCGCTCCCTGCCGCGCCGCGCCCGCCGTTGGGTACAACGACCCGTCCAGCTCGTGGAACACCCCGAGGTGGTCCCGCAGCTTGTGGATGACGCCGCAGCCCCCGCACGCCGCGAGCACGGTGCCGGAGCGCAGCGCCTGCGGGTTGACGGGGCGGATGGTCACGGTGCCGCAGGGCTTGCACTTGAAGCGGACGCGCGCCGTGCGCCGCGGGCTTGTGCCCTTCCACGCGGGCACCTCGACGGCGTTCTCGTCGTCGAGGCCGGGGTCGCGGGGCTGCGGGCGCGGCGCGGGGCGGGGCGGCAGCGGCGCGTTGGTGGCGCCCGCGGGCGCGGGGAGGTGGCCCAGGGGCTCGGCGGGGGCGCCGAGGGACGGCGGAGCGTCGTCGATCCACACGTCGCCCGGGAGCTGCATCGGCGTGGAGAGCTGCGGGGCAGGGGGGGGGAGTGTGGAAGTTCAGAGGTGGTGGTGGGTTCGAGGGAGGGTTGCGGGAACTCGCCGGGCGGCCGTCGCAGGCGAGAAGCAAGGCCCGGGGGCTCGATCGGGCGCGTGGCCCGGCGTGCGTTGTCCGAGAGGCGTGACGGTGTGGTCTGCGTGCGACAAAGAGCCCCGTCCCTACCGGACGGACTCGTCGGTTCGGGACGCTCCGTGCCGGGCGACGTCTGCGCGGGCTCGCGGAGGGCGTCGTCCTCGCGGGCGGGCGGTGGTCGCGGCGCGGGATGCGTCGCAGAAAGCGCGGGCCAACGTACGGCGCATGGGCGCGGTACGCGCCGCGACGCGGCAGCAGGGTGGAGGCTGAGCACGGAGAGGCGCGGCGGGGGCCAGCGCGGGCCGTTCTGCGATCCGAGGCGCGCAGCGCGCGGGGGCCTTTCTGGTGGGAGCATCGCATGTGGCGGGCAGCGCGCGCGGCGGGCGCGTTTCGCACCAGTTCGACGTCGATGCAATCGATCACTTCGTAGGCGTCCTCGCCGTAGACGACGACGGCGCTCTGCGCGGCCGCGGGCGCCAGGGGGGCGAGCCTGGCGCCAGTCATCACGTCCTGAACGGAGGACGGAGGCATGCCGTACACGACGATGTGGGCCTCCGTCGATTCGCCTGGCGGCGCCGTCGTCGTTGCTTTGGGCGCCGGAGCAGCGCCGAGAATGACGAACCCGTCGCCTGCGCGCAGGTGCAAGAGGTGCGACGTCGTTTGGACCCGCGCGAACTCGACGCAGCTCGGCGCGCCGCCGCGGACGACGGACGGCTCCGCGGGGATATTTCAACGCGATCCGCTCGACGAAACACGCGCAAGCGGCCCTCGCCCGCCCGCGCTCGCCCTGCCCTTGACGCACTGCCCAGCATGCACAAAACCCACTCGCCTGCGACACCGCCCTGCCACGCGCACGCCGCGACCCGCCTCCTCACTTCCCCGTCGCGCCTGCGCGCCGCGCCACCGCCCCTGCGCGCCGCACACGCCCCGCGCGGCCCCCCCTCCCCCGCCGCACGCAACAGCCCGCGCGCCGTCGATAGCATCGCCGCAAGCGCCAGACGCTCACCGCCACGGATACTCCGCGATGTGCCACGCGTCCCCGCGCGGCCGGACCGACGTTCCGACCCCCAAGGGGGGAGTAATAAGCAGCGAGGTAGAACCCGGCCCAGGTGACGCGTGGCCGTGCTGGGGGGGGGAGCGGCCCGGGCACGACAGCTCGCGCACCCCCGTGCCACGTGCAGAGTCGCGCTGACGCGGACCCGGCAGCGTGGGGCGCTTTCCGTTGCGCAGAGAGAGGCTAGGGTGGTTTTGCGACGCGGCAGCGTCGCAGGACGTCTCCGGTTCGCGGTGGGGGCGCGAAACCGCGACGGGCTCGCTCCGGCGTCGCGAGGAAGAGCGCGCGTGCGGCCCGTGTGCGCCGGCGCGCGGACTGCGTGTGCGTGCGTGGTGCCTGTGGTGCGTGGAGGGAAGGAATCCAGGGGCCGGCACGATGCACTTCGGCAAGGTGCTTCAGCGGATCATAGATGAGAACCCGAGCATGAACGAGTCGCTGTTCCTGCGGTACAAGCGGCTCAAGAAGGGCCTGAAACGGATCGCGGCGCAGCTCGCCGCGCAGGAGGAGGGTGCGTGGCCCCGCGTGCCACGCGTGCCGCACGCGTGCGGCCTCTGCGCGCGCGAACCGCTCGCGAGAAATACGGAGAAGCCATCGTTGCGCGCATTGCCCCACTCTGCGAACCCCGCGACCTAGATACCCAGCATGGTGCATCGAACCCTGCCTCGTCGGCGCTTGGCGCGTGGACGGTGAGGAATCTCGGCTCCTCCAGCGCGCACCAGAGAGTTCCCGCACCACGGCCATCGCAGGCGGGGACGGAGCGGGCGCTGCGAAGGACGGCGAGGCGGCAGGGGCGGGGTCCCACTCAGCGACCAAGGTGCGCAGCTGGCGACGGCTCACCCGCGCGTTGCGCGCGCTCCGCCGTGCTGGGGCCGGCGGCGGCGTGGCTAGGGCTGCGTACGCGCCTCCGCTACGTTCCAGCGCCCCGCGGCCCCGCGCGACGAGTGCGTGGCCAGAGCAGGGGTCACGGCCGCGTGGACGTCGTCCGTGCATGCATCGCGGAGTATGTCCGGCGCACCGCGTCCAGATATTCTACGGGCATCGTTTCGTCGCCCTGCGCTGCCTGCCACGCGCGGTAATGCGCCGAAATTCGTCGTCGACGGCCGAAGAACGCTCCACCGCGCGCCTCGCCCGGTTTCCGCGTGCAGGACAGCAACGAGGCGATCACCCTGGAAGAGAAGGAGTTCATGAGCGTACTTGGACAGGTGCGTCGCCCCTCACGGCGAAGCAATACCCTCTCGCACCCCCTCACGCTCGTTGTGGTGCTTCCGGGCGCCCCCTCACCCTGTCCGGCGCTGCGGTCTCGCACTTGCGCGATGTGTGCGACCGTTCCGCGGCGCAAGAAGCGCGTCTTGCCGCGCGCGGGCGCTCAACGAGCGCCTGTTGCCCAGCCTGGTATCTCGACGCGCAACGCCCCTGCCTAGCCGCGCGCGACACTCGCACCCCGCCTACACCTCCGTGGCCCTTCCGCGGTCTCCGTGTCCGCCGGGACGCCCGTTCTCGCGCCTGTGCCGCGAGCGCGAGGCGTTTGGCTGTCTCGCCAAGCAGCTGCCGCAGCGAGCGCACCCTGACCAGAACGGACGGCGAACTGCGCGCAGCGCAGCTCGCTCTCGTGCGCTTCCAGCCCTCGGCGGCTCCACGCGCGGGGGCTCGCTCGCTCCCCAACTGGCACAAGTCATCGTCGTCGTCGTCACGCTGCGCCCGCAGGACGTGCACCGGTTCAACCAGTTCTTCATGGAGAAGGAGGAGGACATGGTGATTCGTCTCCAGAGCCTCAAGGACGCGCTGCAGGCCCTCGACGCAAACTCGGAGCACCACAGCGGCGCCAGCCACGGCGCCAGCGGCGCCACGACGCGCCACAGCCCCGCGCGCGCCAAGCTGGTCTCCGAGCTCGTGGACTTCCATGGCGAGGTCGTCCAGCTCCTCAACTGGAGCGTCCTCAACTGGGCAGCGCTGCAGAAGATCCTGAAGAAGCACGACAAGATAACTGGCCACCACATCCGGGTACGTCCCGGCGCCGCAGCGCCTACCGCCGCAGCTAGATTCCCACGGCGCAGCTGCGCATCGTGCGTGCCGCCAGCGCGGCGTTTGGCCACGCGTGCGTGCTGCAGCAGCGTGGGTGCAGCTAGCCCACGCGTCGTGCGCCGCCCCGCGCCGTCGCGCTCGCAGGACCGGCTGTCGGCGTCGATGCTGTCGCAGCCGTTCCAGAGCACGGAGGTGCTGTCGCAGCTCGTGCGGTCCGCCGAGGCGGAGGTGCAGCGATACATTCAGGTAGGGGGGGGGTCCTCGGTGCCGTCGCAGTCGCCCTCGGGCGTGCACGGCCCGTCCGGCGCCGTTGCGGCGGACGCCCCCGCGGGCGCCCCCGGGGCCGGCAACCGCGACGGATGCTCCTCGGACAGCGACGATGGCGGCGACGCGACGGTCGAGACCGACCTGCGGGGGATGGTGGACAGCCTGGACCCGGAACACGCGGAGATGGTGCGGCGGACGCTAGCTGCGCTGGACACGTGGAAGGTGCTGCGGGAAATGGCGAAGACGCCCAGCACGGTGGCGGCGGTGCCCCCGCAAGCTGCGGCGCTGGTCGCGAACGCCACGTGAGAGACACGCCCCGCCGCGCACGCTGCCGCTCGACGCTGGACTGGGTGCGCGCGTGAGCGGTGCTCGCGGTGCGACGTCGGGTAGCCTGACGTGTGTTGTGTGTGCAGGAGGGGGGGTGAGCAGCATGCGCTGAACTCGCCGGACCACAGCGCAGGCCCCGCAGTGAAGCGCCCAAGAGTGCAGCAGTCGAGCTGACGACGCCGCATGCGCCCGTTCCTCTACGCTGCGCCAGCGCTGCGCCATTGCAGCACGTGGCGCCGCACCTCCCCCGACCAGACTACTACCACCGCCAGCGCCGCCGCCGCGCTCCCTCGGCCCTTCTCCGTGCTCCCTAGCTGCGCCGCTCTCTGCAGCCGCAGCGCCGGAGGGGCGAGCGGGGCGCTGCTGCGCTGCGATGGATGGCTGTACACCTTCCTGCGCCCCCGGGTCGGGCATCCGGACCCGCGTTGTCGCGCAGTCAACGATCTCCCGGCCAACCATGAGCTCTCCCGTCGCGCGACGGGTGAAACAAGGACCTAGCACCGCCCTGGCGCAGGCGACGCACAATGTGACGTCCACGACACCTGCCGGGCGCAGCTCCGCCGTCTTCGCGCCGCCGTGCAGTCAAACGACCCAGCTGCGCTGCCGAGGGCGGGCGTGGCGCCGTCCTTCGCATCGCTGCGGCCCATGTGTGTGGCGCTCATCACTTGGGGCCTTCCTGGAAGGCACCACTGCGCCCTCCAGGCACGCTCTCAGCCGTCGATGCCCGCGGCACAGCGCCGCGGGCCTACCGTACGTCCGCGGCCCTCTGCATCGCGCACCCAAGCTGGCACACAGCGCGTACCTGTCAGCCACGCACACAAGCTTGCCGAGCGCTGGCGGAAGTGACAGTGACCGCTGACCTTGGCACGCAACGCACGACCGTGCCCCGCACAGCCTCGCTGCTTCCCGGCGAGGCGCTGGCCGGCCCAGAGCTTCCCGGCGGCGTGTCGCTGCGCAGGCTCACTGGCACGCGCACTGCGGTGCACACGCGACCGCGGCCGCCCGACGGTAGAAAGAATCTCACAGAGGAGCACGCGGAACGTCGGGGCGCCTCCCCCGGCGCCCCGCCGCCCGCCCCGTCACGTCGCCCGGCAACTGCGCGTATCGTCATCGTCACATCCACCGCTCGTTGTACCACTTGTCCCACGGGTCCTGCGCGCCCATCTCCTTGGACCGCTTCACCAGCTCCTGGTACCGCTTCACGTACGTCGCGCGGAACGGCGGCTCCTCCGCGTCTTTCGGGCCCATGAGGATGGTTTCCGTCACGGTGCTGTCCTGCGGCCGGGCGCCGCGGTACGCCCGCGCCGTGGACTTGCTGTGCTTCGCGGCCTTGCTGCGAGGGCATCGAGGGCGCGGGGGCGCGTGAGGCGCGCTGGGAAGGCCGTGCGGGGCCGGCGCAGAGCGCGGCGGGGTGGGGAGGCCCGTGACGCTGTGTGGGGCGCTGGGGGCGCGGGCAGCGGCGGACAGGGGGTGGTGTGGTCGGTGGAGGGGTTGCGCGGCGGGCGCGTCGCGTGGGCTGCCGGGAGGGGGGCGGAAAGCCCGGCCGAACTCGCAGGGTGGGGGAACTCGGGCGCTCGGGCACGGCTGGCGCGCCGCAGGACGCGGGCCGCGCGGGCGGGCCGCGCCGGGCGCGCGGACGAGTGAAAAGTCATGCGGGATCCGGGGGACTCACTCCTTGTCGGCCGCCTGCTCGAACGCGCGGAAGGACGACACATCTGAAGGCTCATTTCCCGTCGTGCTCCGGCCCCTGAGCGAGGCGAAGAACGTGTTGAACGCGTCGCCGATGCTCGCCATCCTCCCCTCGCTACGTCTGCCTCTTCAAGGAGCCCTCAAGCCCCCCCCGCTGAGCAACACAGCCTCGAATCCCCCGCCAAACGCTCTCTCCTCGCCGCCACGCCACCGACCGTGCCCGAACCGGCCTCTCCTCCCTCGCACCTCCAGCTCGCACCGCAATCTCGCAGCCCCGGCGCCCCGCACCCCCAACGACGTCCGGGTCCATCGCCTTCGCGGCCCAGTAGAAGCCCACAGTGAGCTCAGGCCACCTCCTGGACCTCCCCCGCGCTGAGCGGCGCACGAGGGCCCGGCTGGCCGGTCCTGTCCGCCAGTGCGGTGGCCCAGCTCCAGGTCCACCACCTCGAGCCCTGACGCCGCGCCCAGCACGCGCCGTTCCGCGGCCGCTCCGCTCGCAGCAACCATGACCAAGGCGCGCAAGAGCGTCGAGGACGTCCCTCCAATCGAGGAGCTCGTCGCCTCGTGCCGCGAGCAGCTCCACGGCCATGGCGCAGCCGCGTTCACGAACCACGACATCGAACGCTTCGTGCGCGCCGCGAAGTTCAACGTCGAAGAGGGAGCTAGGCGTGCCAGGGTGCGCACACGCCATCCGCGACGCCCCCCCGCGCGCGCACGATCCGCACCTGCCATGAACCGATCGCCCCGGGACTCCATGCGAGTCCAGACGCGCCGTGCGCGCGCGGGCGCTTGCCATGAGGCCATGCATCTTGCAATGCGTCGTGCGCGCGCGCGTCGTTGCATTCCGGCAGCGGCCGCCGACCCTGGCTACCCATGGCATGATCAGCCGAAAGCGCGAGCGCTGAGGCGTCCGAGGCGCGTGGTCCGGCCTCCAGCAGTTGCCCTCTTTCTCGCTCGCCTCGCGCACCCGGGGCGGCACGCGTGAGGCGTCCGGGGCCGCGCGCGCCCGACGCCGCGACCGGCGCGCCGCCTGCACGCCCCCGACCTCCCCGCCCACGTGAGACGTCTGCGCAGGACACGTGGGAGTGGCGCGTGGCCGAGGGCGTGGACGCACGGTGCTGTTCGTGCTGCCCCGTCGTGGGCCGCCAGGAGCGGCCCGCGGACCACTACATGCACCCCGTCGCGTTCGACCTCAAGGACAGGCCCGTGATCTACAGCTGTCACAGCCTCGCGACCAACAGGTGCGCTGCCCCGCGCACCCTGTGCGCAGCGCCCTTGCGGGCAGCGGCGCCGCGTCGCCGCCGCGGCGATGCGCTCGCCGCCGATCCCGAGCGCGCGGTCATGCCCGAAAGTCCCGCACTGTGCCGGTTTCGACCCCATCGCACGGCTCCGATGCGCCGCCCCCGCGCCCGTGCCCCCTCGGGGTCACCTGGGCCGATCGCCGCCCGCGCCGCGCCCGCTGCGCGCAGGAAGGTCCCGGACAACAAAGACCACATCATCCAGACCTTCGAGGAGACCGTCGCGCTGCTCCCCGAGGGCAGGGGCGCCTGGGTGTGGATCCTCGACTTCAAGGGCTTTGGCCACCCGCGTGACCTCAACCCCGCGCTCGCCAAGGTCTTCCTCTCGCTCGCGGAGCGGCACTACCCCGAACGCCTCGCCCACTTCATCCTCCTGGTGCGCCCCCGCCCCCCGCGCGCCGCGCCGCGCCGCCGCGCTGTGCACGCGTCGTAGGCCATTATCGCGCCACGTGGCCCCGCGGCCGCCGCCGCCGACCGGCCCCGGGTCCGCCGCGGTCCCGCAGGACGCGCCGACGGTGTTCTCGACGCTGTGGGCCGCGATTCGGCCCCTGGTGGACCCGCACACGAAGAAGAAGATCAACTTCTTCAAGACGAGCTCTAAGGAGCTGCACGCGCACCTGGCGACGCTGTTCGACGCGTCGACGATCGAGTGGCTCGAGACGGAGGTCGCGCAGAACCGCAGCAAGAAGCTGACGGCGGAGAAGCTCGGTCGCTACCCCGGACTGGGCGCCGCCGCGCCGTGCTTGGTCGACGGGCACGACATCCGCGGCGCGCCGAACTTCCTCGCGAAGGTCGAGGCGCTCGCGGGGACGCACCCGCGGCTACCGGGCGCGTGCGGCGCGCGCCCGGCGTCCCCGCCGACGGTCCACCACGACCGCGGCTCGGCCCTCGAGGACAGCGCGCCGACGCCGCGCGCCGGCTCCGACCCGATGAAGTGGCCCGGGAAGGAGGACGCGATCCGCGAGGAGGAGGAGCTCGCGGGCCGCGAGTCCTCCTTCGGCACCGCGCTGGATCTCGAGGATCTCCCTTCTGACGTCGCACGGATATTCGAGGACGCCGAGGAGGGGGTGGGGGCCGCGGAGGGGCTCGCGGAGGGGCTCGCGGGGGCCGCGAAGGCGGCGGGCGGCGCGGCGGCGCCCGCCGCGAAGCGGAGGGGGGGGTTCCGGAGGATCTTTTGCATGGCGTGAGGACATTAAGACAGGACATTATCAAGTTCACACACAGAGTGTGCGGTTTCTATGTTGAGTTGCGCTTGCTGGCTGGCCTGGCGCCGCGCGCAGGCGCGGCGCGGCGGCCCGCGCGGGGAGCATTGAGAGACGGACGATTTTTGACGTCGATGACGGTCGCGGACGGGTCATTGTGACGCTACGTGACGCGTACCGCTCGCCGAGAGACCGCCTGCCGCCGGGGCGGAATGCCCGCGCAGCCGCAGACCACCGCGTCCTCGGTCCTTGCGCCTGCGGCAGCGCGGCGCCGCCCTGGGCCTGGCGATGCCGCGGTTCGTGCAGTCGCCCGCGAACCCCACGTCAGACGGGCTGGAGCCGGGCGGACCGCGGGCGCGCGGAGTGCTGTGTCGTGCGGCGCGCTGGCCCGCGGCTGGGACGCGCGCGAGCGCACGTCAGGCGACGCTGAGTCATGCAGGTGGCCCGCATGACCTCATGGCGGGCGTCCGGGGGCGATCGGGCGCTCGCGGGCGCCGCACGCGCACTCTCTGCGGCCGGGAGAGTTGCACAGCACCTCGAAAGGATGCAATCGGCGCGCATCACGCCCCAACCGGCCCTAGCGGCCCGCCCGCGCCCCAGCGCGTGCGCCAGGGGCCCTGCGGTGCCTCCCGGCCCGGAACTGCGCGTGCGCCGCAAGCGCAGCACGGCGATGGCGCAGACGCTGCCAGCCGGGCTGGATGCCGGCGTTGCGAAGGCGGTGTCGGGGTGCGTCGCCGCTGTGTCCTCGGGCGCTGCAGCGAGCGCGTGGAGTCCCGCCGTCGTCGCAGGCGCTATTGCGGCCGCGGCCGTGGTCGCGATGATGACGGTGGGCCGCGGAGTGCTCAAGACCCTCGGTGAGTGTGGAGCCAGGTCGCGGATGGGCGTCTATTCGGCCATCTGATGAGGAAAACCTAGGATGCTCTGAGAGTCTCTGTTTCTCGATGTTTCGTCCATAATTCCCGCAACCGACGCCCCGACAGCGCCCTTCAGTCCTGGGTTCCGGTGTTCCGCTGCTAGGTCGCGAGCGACGCGCCCCATGCCGTCAGGTCCAGCGGTCGGGCCTCTGAGCTGACGTTTCACTCGCCGCGCGCGGGGTCGCAAACCGCGATCACCCCACCACGGCGCACCGCAACGCCACGACATCCACCAATCATGCTCAATATGGCCAAGAAAATCCACCCCACGCCCCCCGTGCTCCCGCAGCGCGCCGTGTGCTGTGGCCCGGGTTCGGAAGTGCGTCGTCCGAGGCGACGATGCAGAGCGCGCCCGGGTGCCCCTTCATGCGCGTCCCGGAGTCCCTCGGCGCCCCCATCTTCGGACACACCGCCGAGTTCCTCCCAGGTGCACCTGCCTCGCCCACCTGGACAATTGCGTACACACAGCCGCGCCTGTCCGCCAGAACGCGCATGCGAGCTTGCCTGCCTGGTCGAGAAGCGCGCGCACAGCCTGCGCTATCGCCCTGCGCCGATCTGCAGCGAAGCGCGAGGGTTGGCTGTACCGCATGACCAAGACATTTGGCGACGTGTTCAATTTTTCCATCTTCGGCCTGTACACGACGGTGGTGGCGTCCCCGGAGCTCTACCGCGGCGTCCTGAACTCTCCGAACGTCGCGTCGCGCTCCTCCACCGCCGTCCTCTCGCTCATCGGCGAGCACCAGCTCCTGCTCTCCGGCGAAGGCGACGCGCACAAACGCATGCGCGAAGCCCTCTCGCAGCCGTTCGAGATGGCCTCGATGCGCCGCTACGTCCCGGACATCGCCGCGATCACCGCGGAGCACGTCCGGCGCGTCGCCGCCGCGTGCGAGGCCGGAAACGAGCCAGTACAGCTCTTGAAGGAGTTCAAAGAGATCACCTTCCGAGTAATCGCAAACGCGGTGCTGGAGCTCAAGCTGACCGACGACGAGGTCGAGGCGTTCTCGGAGGACTACACCGAGCTGATGTCGGGCTTCGGGGCGGTGTTCCGGTACGATCTGCCGGGCACGAAGTGGCGAAGGGTGATGGACGCGCGCCGGAGGATCTGCGCGCGGATCGACCCGATCGTCGAGCGGGCGGAGAAGGAGCTCGAGGTGCGAGCGGCCCGGTGCGCGGCGCCGGCACGAGCACGCTGCCGTCGCGTGCGCGTCGCTTGACAGGCGCGAGCGCGCTGACGCTGCGTGTGCGCAGGGCGGGTTGCCGGAGTCGGAGTGGACGCTGCTGCACCGCACGATCAAGCTGAATGAGATCGAGGGCGTCGACATGCCGGACCCGAAGGCCGCGGTCCGGGACACCGTCGTCGGCTTCCTCTTTGCTGGCCACGACACCACCGGTGCGCGCAACACGCCAGTCTGACTGCCCGCCCGGCCCCGGCCGCGCATCGCTTCTCTACGCGTTCCGACAGCAATCCGGCGGGACTCTCGTTCGCGTCCCGCGCGAAGAGCGCGTCCTGATCGTCGCCGTCGCGCGTGGTGGTCTCGTCCCCGCAGCGTACTCGATCACGATGCTGTGGTGGCACCTGGCGCTGCGGCCGGAGTGGCTGGACCGCCTGCGCAGGGAGCAGCAGGCCGTGATCGAGCAGCACGGGGAGGCCCTGTCCCCCGCGGCGCGCTCGGCGATGCGCGAGCTGGACGCGGCGTCGCGCGAGACGCTGCGCGTCAAGCCCGTGGCGCTGATGGTCGACCGCGACGTCACGGAGGACTTCGAGCTCGAAGGGTGCGCACACGTGCCTCTTTAGACGGCAAATGTGCCAATCAACCACTCGTATGGTAGACCTGCAGGGCGAGTGCGTTTTTGACGGATTCGGCCCCAGGGATGGGACCCCTCAATCGCAATCTCTGCGACGGAATTTCAAGCGTGAAACCCGTGATGTCTCCCGGCGGTGGCTCGTGCAGGGTCCGGTTCAAGAAGGGCGGCAAGATCGCGTGTATGATGGCCGCGCTGCACGTCAACGACCCCAAGCTCAGCCAGGGCAACGAGTCCGAGCCCCAGGGCGACGAGCCGCCGGCGCACATGGACTTTGAGCACGGCTGGCAGCCCGCGCGCTGGCTGTCGCCAGTGTCGCGCCCCGAAGCGTACGAGCCCTGGGGCGCGGGCCCGCACATGTGCCTCGGCCTCAACCTCGCCTACACGGAGATGAAGGTCATCAGCGCCGAGCTCCTCCGACGGTGCGCGATGCACGCCCCCTGCATGCCGCGCAACACCCAGTGTGCGGACGTGCCTGCGCCGCGCGGCGGCGCCCGCCGCACCACGGCTGCGTGCACCCGTGCCGCCCCGCCTCACGCGCCGGTGACGGCCGGACTCGATCAATTCGATATTGATGTAGATATAAAGACATGAGTTGAAGTGTTTGTCTCTTGTTTGTTTGTCAACGTGCAGGTGGGACGTGGACGTCCGCGACGCGTCGATCAAGTGGCAGCCCAGCGTCTTCCCGGCGCCCGCGCACGGCCTCCCCGCGGTCATCAAGGAGCGCGCGGTCGTCCCGGAGGCGGTGGCAGCACCGGCGTGACGCGCCCCGCCTCCTCCGTCGCGGCGCCGGCCGCCAGCGCCGCGCCACGGCCCCGGACGGACGCGCGCCGCACGCGCGCGCGTGCCCGGGTGCATGCCGCACGACGTTGCGGCGCCCGCGCCCGGCGAACGGCGGCGCGGGGCTCGCTGTGACACTTTGCGTGATGTGTCTGACGGGCCGCGGGGGGGTATTGCGCACGCTTGGTAGCCCGGCGGCCGGCGGCCGAACGCGCACTTGACGGACAGCGCCGCAGGTGGCCTCTCAGGAGCGTCCGCGTCTCGTTGTTGCGCCGCGAGGGCAGTCGGTTGCGCGAGACAGCAGGAGCACGCATCTCTGCCGCACTACGGGCGCTCGTGGGCTCGTCCCGCGCTGCGGAGCAGGTGGCGTGCTGCCGTGAGCCAGAGCGAGCGTTTTTGGCGAGCGGCGCTGTCTGTGAGAGCCTGGACCGCCGGGGACGGCGCTCCTTGCACAGAGAGCGGCGTCAACTGCCTCCAGTTTGGACTCCAGAGACCCTGTGCGCCGTCTGCTGAGTGCTCGGAGGCGCCATGGGGTCCGGGCTGAGCAAGGACCGCGCAGCCATCATGTCGGGCATCGACCAGGGCAGTCTGAATGTCGTGAAGACCTGGCTCGACAAATACACGTGCGCTCTTCCTGCATATCTCCCCGCACGCCGCCGCACCTGCGCCTTCCTCCCGCCCTCCCGGCGCGCGTCACAGCCACCGTCTCCCTCGTGCTCGCCCGCAGGTACGACGCGGCAAAAGACGGCGGGTCGAAGCTGGGCTTCGTCAACAAGAAGGGGCACACACCTCTGATGTGGGCGTGCAAGCTCAACCGCAAGCACCTGATCAAGCCGCTGCTGGCGGCTGGCGCGGACCCGAATCTGCAATCCTGGAAGAAATCGAGCGTCGGCAGCGCGGTGCACGTCGCGTGCCGGGCTGGAACGCAGGAGGTCATTCGCCGGCTCTGCAACGCGGGCGGCGACCCGTTCGTGTGCGACCTCAAGGGCAAAACGGGCTTCGACTACGCCTGCGCGTCCACGGTGCGCGCGGACGCCCCGCCCGGCGGTGCGCCGGCCCAGGAACAGCACTGCGTGTCGTGGCGCGACACGGCGCGTGTGCCGCGGGTGCGTGCAGGTGGGCAAGGTCGACCTGCTCCGCACGGTGCAGGACTTCTGCCTCTTCTGCACGCCCATGCGCGTGGAGCACTACGGCATGGCGTCGCCGTCGTTCAAGGCCGCGCTAGTCATCGTGGCTCCGCGCCGCCCCGCGCCCCCGCGCGGCGCCACGATGCAGGCCCCCAAGGGCTCGGAGCCGTGGGAGATGCTCATCTTCGACGTCCACTCCTTCAAGTGCGCCCGCGGCCTCCCCTCCGCCCTCCCGACGCAGAACCACCGGCCACGCAACATTCGTCAGCGCGCCCCTGCAGCCGCGCCCCTGCGGCCACGGCGCTCGCTCACAAGAGATCCTCAGCCGCGGTGTCGCCCTCGCAGGCTCAAGACGCGCTTCGACCTCACGGGCGCGCGCGGCGAGATGGAGAACATCGACAAGGCGGCCGAGCCCGACGCCCGCCCCCGCAGCATGGTCTTCTTCGCGAAAGCGCCGAAAATCGGCCTCGGCGGCGTGCACCTGCGCCGGGACCCGTCCGTGCCGCACGGCGGCTACGTGCGCTTCGAGTCCGTCGGCGGCAAGGGGAAGGACGCCGAGGGCGCGCGGGACATCGCGCGCGCCGCGGACGCGAACTGGCGGGCGCCGCTGCTGGAGGACTTCAAGAACGGGCGCGCGCCGGGGACCACGAAGCCGCCGG
Source organism: Pedinophyceae sp. YPF-701 (assembly GCA_916048055.1). Lineage (NCBI taxonomy): Eukaryota > Viridiplantae > Chlorophyta > Pedinophyceae > Pedinophyceae sp. YPF-701. The sequence goes on from CAJZHL010000031.1 coordinate 1,499,677, forward strand.
TGTCCGAGGCGGACGAACCGGAGGGCGGCAGCGAGGAGCAGCAGGACACGGCGGCGGCCGGGGCGAGCGAGACGCGGCGGCAGACGGCGGACGCGGACGGCGCGAAGGCGGGAGAGATCAAGGTGACGATTCAGGCGCCGGACACGTGATGAGGCGTCAGTGCGGAGTTGACGGTGAGGTGGTGCGGTGCGCGAGCTCACAGCTGTATGTAACGCCTCACCTCACCTCAGCCGGGGCGGCGCAGCGGGGCCGCGCGGGTATGTACGTCGAGTCGTGGGGCCGCGGCGCAGGGGGGGTGTTTTAGGACCAAAACACCCTAGAGCAACTGCACGGCCGCGATGCTGGGAATGCGCTCGCGGAGCTTCTGCGTGACGGCGACGCGGACGGTCATGACCTCGGCCGCGGGGCCCGTGATGCGGACCTTGGCGATCGGGCCGTCCAGGCCGTCCAGGTGCAGTTCGCCGCCGCCCGTACCCACCAGGTACGGCCGGATCTCGTCGAGGACCGTCTCGACGTTCTCCTCGGTCAGCTCCATCCCGGACACCTCGGGCTCGATCTGGACGACCTCCATGATCTCCGGGATGACCTCCTGCGCGCAAGAGCGTAGTGAGGGAACCGGATTCGAGGGCTCTCGACTGGAAATGGACCGGGCTGGCCGTCTAGGCGCCCTGCGGCGTGCGAGGCGAGGTGGCTGCGCGCGGTGCGGCGCACCTTGAGTCGTCGCTCGATGCCCATTTGCATCGTGGTGGTGGACGAGGGACAGGACCCGCACGCGCCCTGCAGCTGCAGCTTGACGACGAGGCCGTCGATCTCGACGAGCTCGACGTTGCCTCCGTCCGCCATGAGGTACGGCCGCACGTCGTCCAGGACCTGCGCAGCGGACGGGAGCGCGGGCGCTGGGCTCGCACACCAGGGGTGCGTGTGCGCGAGCGCTCGGGGCGCGCTTCGTGCCGCCGGGGGCGTCGGGGCCGAGAACCCTAGCACGTGTGTGCCCGTGCGGCGGAGAACACAAGAAAGCGGCGGGCGGGCGTCGTGCGGGCTGAGATGGTGTGCGGCGCATCCAGGGCTCGTGTCCGCGCGCGGGGCGCGGCCGCGACGCCGCCGGCGCACCTGCTCCACGTTCTCCTCCGTCAGCTCTAGAATCTCGCCCTCGATCATCGCGCGGCACGCCGTGGAACCTGCGAACAAGCCAAGGCTCCTACGCCGTGAGTGTCCCGCGCAATGCCGCCGCGCCGGCCCCCCGCGGGCGCCCTCCGCGCCATCACCGGGTAGCAGCGTGCAGTGCGTGCGCAGCGAGAGAGCCCGCCCGCGAAGCGCGGCGCCGCGGACGCCCGGTGCAGACGGCAGAGGCAAGGTCAAGCAGGGAGCGCGGCGTCGCGCGGCCGCCGCTCGCACAGCGAGGTTACTGGCGCGGCGGCCGCGCAGGGACGCTGGGTCAGCCGGTGAGGCCCTCGGAGGGCCGGACGGACAGCGCACGGCGGCGGCGTGAGCCGTGCCCTGCTCGCTCGCGCTCTTAGAGGGTGCGGATGGGGAGGGGGGGGCGCGGGGGGGGCGTACCGCGCCTGCGTCCAGCGAGCTCGAAGCCTGCGGAGGGCCGCGGCGCCCTGCGGGCGGAGAGAGCGGCCGCAGCGGAGGCGGGATTGCGCGCGGCGTTTCGGGGCGCAGTGACAGGGCGCGCCGCGACGCGCGACGGCGCGCCGACGAGCCCTTTCGCGACCACGGCCATCCTGCTACGATAGGTTCCGGCGATGCGGGTCGTCGCTCACTGACGGTGCCGCGCTGCTGTGCGCACACGGGGGGCAAGCGGCCTCGAGGTGCTCGGGGCTGCGACACGCGCAGAAACTGTCGCTGCACACGTAGCCGTCGCTCCACTGCGCCAGGTGAACCAGCAGCTCCGAGCCGAACGCGCCTGGCACCGGCCCCGGCGCGCCAACGAGCCCCGGCGCGCCGTGCCGAGCCCGACCCGGACGGCCCAGCTCCCAGGTATAAAAGCCGCATTCCGCGTCCGCACGGCCCTCACTTTCCCTGCGGCGCGCGCCCACAGCTCACACGTACCGTTCCCGTCCTGCGCGCACGCCTGCGCCGATACCACACGCCTCGGAAGCGCGACAGAAGCGGCATCTTTTTCGTGCCTCGAGTTGCTGCGCCTGCCAGGGCGGCCTCCGTTGGTTTCCGCACGCGTCCGCCGGAGCGGCCGCGCCGGTGGGAAGTCATGCACGCTCACGCCGCCCGCGCGCAGCGGCTCGCCGCGCAGGAGCGCGCACCTGCGACGTGCAGTCTTTGCAGGCAAGTGCACACGATTCCCGCGCCGCTCTTGGCCCTGCGGCGGAACAATCGCGACGGACCTGGCGCATTTTTCGTGAGCGCGCGGCTGACGGAGTCGCCACGCCACAGCAACCGCAGGAGCCGGCCCCAGGCGTCCCGGCAGCACGCTGCAAGCACGGGGCGTCGCCGGGCGGTGCGCGCGGCGGTCCTGGGCAGCCAGGACGAGATCACCTCGACCAGCATCAGCACCGCGACGCTCACAGGCGGCGCGGGCGCCACGCACCGCGTCGACAAGATCGGCCGCACGGGGGACCTCAGCCTCGACCTCGCCCGTGCGTGCGCCAAGGCACGCAACCCCCCCACGCGCCCGCCCGAACAGTGCCCAGATGGTCGCCATGAACGCCAGCCCCCGAGCGCCGCGCCGCATGCCCGCACGGCGCCCTCACGCCCCACGCCCGGGTGCGGCGCATTGCCCGCTCCCCGGGCGCGGGCGCCTGGGCGCCGCGCGACACGTGGGCCAGCCATCGGCACGCTGGAACTGCACGTCTTCGAGACTGTGCTCGTTTTGTTTTTTTTTTGTTGCATTCTTTCTGCCCCTCCTCTCCTGTTGCGCGTGCGGGCTCTGCGCTTGAGCGTGGCGTCTCAGGAGGAGCGGGGGGCGGTGCGACGCGCTCGCGGATGCGTCGGACAGCAGCGAGGGTGGCCTCCCACGCGCGCACGTGCTCGGCTCCCCCACACACGCTCACGCGCACCGACCGCCCCCCGGGCACGTCAGACGGTCCCTCCGCCCGGCGACGCGTCTTGCTGCTCCGCAGGTCGCGGACGACACGAAGGCGGAGGATCTGATCCTGCTGCACGTGGAGCCGGTGGTGTCGTGGACGTCCTACGTCCTCCTCGTGACGGTCAACAACCGGCCGCAGATGCAGGCGGTGCTGTTCAAGATCGAGAAGATGGCCAAGGAGGTGTTCGACCGCACGACGATGGGGTCGAACAAGGGCCGCGCGGGCGGGTGGGAGCTGATGGACTTTGGGTCGGTGGTGGTCAACGTGCTGACGCCGGAGGAGCGGGAGCGGCTCGACCTCGAGACGTTCTACGGCGGGGCCGAGGAGCTCGACCTCGAGTTCGTCCGCGAGTGATGCGCGGCGCTGTGCCGCGTCGCTGGGCGGCAGCGAGGCGTGCGACCGCGGGGGTGTTTGAGGGGGTGTTGAAGGGGGTGTGGTTGCTCGCCGTTACAGCTCGCGGGCGCGCCGACGACGGATTCGTCCGTCGCGAGGAGCGCGCAGCCCGCGTGATGGCGGTGTGTGGCAGGTGCCGCGCCCGTTGGGGGGGTTGGGTTTCTGTTCTTATGTGAAGGCGACCGCGACGCCGAGGACGATGATGACGGCAGCGATGACGCAGAGCGTAGCGGTGGTGCCTGGTCCGGTTTGCGCGGCCCTGGCGGCCCGCGCCGCGCTGTCCGGTTCGATGCCGTCGTCATCGTCGGTGGTGGCGCCCCGCCGCCGCCGCAGGCCTGCGTCGGGCGCGCGCGCGCCAGCTGCGCGGACGAGAGGCGTGCCGAGCGGCGGGGCTGTGTCAGCGGGGGCGGCGCGGGCCCGTCGATCGAAAGACACGCACGCAAGAAGAGACATCAATTCTCGATTGGCGAAGCACGCAAGTGTGCAGGCGTCAACAGGCGGCTGCGCGTCGGTGCGAGGTCCGTGGCGCTCGGAGACCCGCGGACGGCAGGGGCGCGCAGGGCAGCGCTGCGCGCTGCTACTGCTTGCCTGCAGAGCAGCGGTTATGCACACATGCGTTTGCCAACCCCCGCAGCCCCGCACGCGCGCGGGAGCTGCGCGATGGGCGGGTCCGTGCACCTAGAGTACGTGCGCGGGCCGGTGGCGGCGTACCTGACGCGACGGACGCGGCGGCGGACTCGGCAGCGGCGATGACTTCCGGAAACAGGGTTTTGAGTTTGTTGAAGCGCTTGTTGTACTCGATTGAACCCAGCGCGAACCGCCGGCGCTCCTGCGACGTCGCCCGCACGCCCCCTGCGCCGCACCACGCCGGAACGCGCCGCCTCGGCACAGCCGCGCCACCGAGAAGGCACACACTGCCACAAACCGCATTCGACCCATCGCGGCGCATAGCGCGGCCCCGCGGGCGGCACCGCCGGTGCGACGTGCGGCTACGCACCCGTCGTAATGACCTCCTCAACCATGAAGCTCTGCAGCCCGGCCAGGATGCTCGACACACGCCACATGGGGTTCCACGACTCCGGGTGGAAGTTTGTCATACTCATGCAGATGTCCTTCCCGGGGTCGAACCGCCCGGACGGCGTCAGCATCCGCACGGCCGGCCCCGCCTGCGGGTACGTGTCCGGGAACAGCAGCTTGCCATAGTAGAGCCCTGCAGTGAGAGAAGGGAAAGCAGGGAAAGGAGGGTCACGTCGGCGCGCGCGGCGCAGTTGCGGACGCGCGCGCGTGTGCTGTCCGGGAGGATGGCGCGGGGGGCGCGGGTGGCGCGCAGCGGGTGCGGCGGGACGGCGGCGGTGCGCGAGGTGGTGGTGGTGGCATGGGGGCGCACCGCCTTCGTAGTCGGTGTCGGGCGCGCCCTGGAGGAGGAAGTGCCACTCTGTGATGCACTTGGGGTCCGGAACCGCGTGAATTCCGTCCAGCGGCTGCTTCACGAGGTCCTTGTGCTCCTGCGCGATGCGCACGCGTGCGCGGCGTCGGTTTCCGCTCCTCGAGGCAAACGATGGGGCTACGCCGTTGCTCTCAAGCCACGGATGAGCCGTTTGTGCGGCGTGTCGCTGGCCAGCGCGCTGCCGTCGTCGCGGCCGCGGTAGGTCTGCAGAGGGCGACCGCTGCGCGCCGGGCGCACGGCGCCCGGGCCGCTTCGACGTCAGCTCGCGCGCGTCTCACCTTCGTCAGGCGACTGATGCAGATCTTCGAAGGCGCCATCCCGCTGCCGGCTGCGCGGAAACGCCAGCTCCTCTGTGCACGTCCGGCCGCGCCGCGCAGCAGCAGCGATCACCGCCGCCGATTCAGGCCGAATTCGCCCACAGATACTCCCAGCGAGCGACGCCTCGAAGCCGCGCGCGAACGGCCCGCAGCCGGTCTCTCAAACGCCCGTTCGACCCTTCCTAGATAGGAAACTCTCGAAGTGCGGAACTAGGTCGGCCTCTATCTATCTAGGAAACCACGCCCGCCGCGACGCGCGCTCGAGTCTCCCGCCCCGCGCTCGCCCCGGCCCAACATCCCACGTCACCGCGCCGCACCAGCGCCTCACAATACGGCCGGGGGAGTCACCTCACGTCCCCCTCCCGCGTCCGCCCGCCCGCCGGCCCCGCGACGCCCCTACCGTCCCCCGCGCGCCCTGAACGCCGACGCCCCCTCGCTGTCGCGCAGTATCTCCACGAACGACCGCCACGCCCCCGCACCGCGATGCAGCTGCCGCTCGACGGGGATGCCCGGCATGATGCGCGCCATCTTCCGCAGCGCGCGCTCGATCGTCGGGCCGGGGTCGGACTGCGAGGCCACGAGCGAGGGCCGCAGAAATAGGATTCCGGGAATGTTGCCACTTGGGATGGCTTGTTTCAGGGCCATGACGCGCCGCACGACCTCCTCCGGCTCCAGCCGCAGGATCTCCGGGCGCTCTCTGCGTTGGCGGCGGGCGCGGGTGCGGAGACGCGGTTTCGGCGGGTCCGGAACCGCGCTGTGTGTGTGCGCGGTGAGGGGGGGGCGTGGCGGGGGGGGCTGGGGCGGGGGGGCGGACCGGATGATCTCGATGGTGCGCAGCGGGGTCTCCATCCCGAGGAGGTCCGTGAGGAGCACCACCTTGCCCAGCAGCAGTCGTTCGCTGTGGGTGCTGTCCTCTAGGTACGGGAGCACCCAGTCGCACCGTGGGTCCAGTTCCTGCGGCGTCCGTGCGCCGAATACGAAGCTCTGGGTCTGTGCTAGGGGCGCGGCGTCGGACGCGCCGGTGGGAACGCCGTGTGACGCACGGCAGAGCGCCGGAGCGAGGGCGGGGACGTGCCTGTACGCGTGCGAGGTCGGATCGGAGCTGCCGCGCGAGAGTGTAGCTGGTCTTGTCCTTCATGAACGTATCCCTCCATGTGGGGCGCGGCCCTTCCCACGCGCCCTCGAGCGTCCCCGGCGCCGGGCGAGCCCTCACCTGTGCCTCGGTCGTCAACACAGCCGTGTCCCGCTCCGCTACTGGACTCACAACCGCCCTGCGCGACACCGCTCGATTGTGAGGCGCCGCTGGCGGCGCGAACGGCGGCCTGGCCTGCCGCGTGGCAGCCAGCCGCGCGGTGGAGCTGCTTGCACACATTCTCTCGGCAGGGTGCCGCCGCGGTGTGTGCGAGAGCGCCCGGGGTTCGACGCGAGCAGTTCGCCGCCTGCGCTGCGCGCGCCGCGCGGGTGCACTTTCAGCTCGAACACGGAGAGTCAACCCCCGCCACTCCTCCCCCCTCTCCCCCCCCCCGCGCGGCGCACGACTTTGCACGCCTTGACCGCCGCTGGCGGGGTCTCAAAGCACGCCGCCCCAGAGCGTGGTGCTCCGCGCACGTAGTGCGTGTCTTCGATGAGTTTCTCCGCCCAGACATAGCTGGAGAATGAGCAGGCCGATACCGCGCACCGTGGTGCTCTCGAACGGCGTGGAGATGCCGCGTGTCGGGCTGGGCACGTTTCGTGTTCGCGGGCAGGAGGCCGCGCAGGCCGTGACGGCCGCGTTGAACGCGGGAACGAGGTGCGTCCATGGGGCCTGCTGCCGCCGCGGAGCGTTCGTCTGCGAAAGGACGTCGGGAGTGCACGACGCGGCGTCCCGCGTCGTGTCTTCGTGCTCCTCTCCGCTCGGACGGCCCTCTCGAGCGCTGCACCGCGGAGCTGCGGCGTCGTTTCGAGCCCAAACAATGCAGCCCCACTCATCATTTTATGATGACTATAATAATCCGTTCCGGATAGCAGCTGACGCTGGGAACGCACGTGCGAACCCGCAACGCACGCTGGCGAGCCCCACTGTGCTTTCCCCGTCGCGCGCCGCGCAGGCACATCGACACAGCGTCCATCTACAAGAACGAGGCAGAGATCGGCGAGGCCATCCGCATGTCGGGCGTGCCGCGGGAGGACGTCTTCGTGACGTCCAAGGTGTCGCCCTACGAGCAGGGCGAGGCCGGCGCGTCCGCGGCGGTGGACGCCATCCTAAACAGGTGCGGCGCCGGTGCGAGCGCGCCCGGCACGCGACGCAGCGGCGAGCGCGGGCGCCCGACCTGCGCGGACGCGCCGATGCGTACATGAAAGAGGCTCGTTCGAATGTCCTTGTTCGAATGCCGTCGTTCGTCAATTAATTATGAATTTGTTCTTGGTTGGTTGTCTTCATGCAGGCTGGGCATGGAGTATGTCGATCTGCTGCTGGTGCACTGGCCCGGCGTCGCGAGGGCGAAGCGCGAGGGCCCCGAGAACGCCGCGGCGCGGCTCGGGACCTGGCGCGTGCTGGAACGATGCTATGAGGAGGGGCGGTGTCGGGCCATCGGCGTCAGTAACTACACGCAGGGCCACCTGAAGGAGCTCCTGGGCGTCTCGAAGGTCGCCCCCGCGGTCAACCAGGTGCGTGCGGCCGCCGGCGCGACGGCAGAGACGGGAGCGGGCCGCGTGGCCGGTAGATACTGAAACAAGACTGCTCTTCTCCTGCTTCTGCAGATCGAGGTGCACCCGCGGTGCCAGCAGCGCGAGCTGCGCGAGTTCTGCGCGCAGAACCACGTCGCGGTCGTCGCGTACGCGAGCCTCGGCAGCGGGGAGCTTCTGTGCGAGCGGCACGTGCAGGACGCGGCGGCCGCGTCCGAGACCACGCCGGCGCGCGCGCTGCTCCTCTGGGGCCTGCACCACGGCTGCTGCGTGATTCCGAAGTCGGGGGACCCCACACGGATCGCGGCGGCGTCCGAGCCGGCACTGTTGGGGGGCGCGGGCCTCTCGCAGGCGTCTCTGGCGCAGCTGGACGGCATGGAGGAGCTGCTAGGGCGGAAGAAGATCTGCTGGGACCCGGAGGGGATCGCGTAGCGCGGAGCGGTGGGCGCTTCGAGGCGAGCCGAGGCGTCCAGCGTTGCGTATGTGTGGCCGTATATCTAGATAGGCTGTGGGGCCGAAGACCAGATCGTCACGACTAGGTGGCGAGTTGTGCTAGCGTTTTGCTGCAGATGAGGCTCCGATTAAAGGCGTAGAGTCGTCCTGAATGATGTGAAATGTCCGAGAAACGATCAACACGAGGTTCTATGTGGCTCAAGAGGCGCGAGTGGCTTTAGGGCTCTCAAGGCGGGAGGAGCGCGGCGCACGCAGTGCGGCGCGCGCAGTACGCACGTGACGCCGCTGCGAGGCAGCAGCGTGGGCGGGCCGAGCGCGTCGCCGGCGTTTTCCTCACAAGTCTCTGGATCGATGAGGTGCGGGTGCGCGCCCGCGCGCCGGCCACAGGCGGCCCGTCAATGTCCGCGCACACCCCGCCCCCGCCGCCTGCTCGACACAGGACGCAACCTGTTATACCGTGCACACAGTGTCAGACCACTGCGACTTCCGTCGTGTCCGTCCCGTTGCCAGACCCGGGCGTCCCCGCGCTCTTCCTCTGGCCCGCGCCACCGCTCGCCGTCGCGCTCCCGGAGTCGCCGGACGCGGGCGTCTCGCGCGACGCCCTTCTCAACTCCTGGCTCGACAGACCTAGTTTCCGCATTGAAATTCCCGCGATCGACTTGAGGCGCTCGCTCCCGCCGGCCCACCACGCGCGCACGAGGTCCAGCCCCTGCCGCCCGCCCGCGATCACCACGCACGCCACCGCCGCCACGATCAGCGGAATGTAAAACAGCTCGTCCAAGTTGATCGTGACGATCGCCGCGACCGCCGAAACGATCTGCAGCGGCCCGCCGAAGACGATGAAGTTCCGGAAGGTGTACCCGCCCGCGCCGTACACCATCAGGTTCGTCTGGTACCCGAACGGGCTCATGAAGGCCGCCGACGCTCCGAGCATGATGGTGAATAGCATGAGACGGGGTTCCAGCCCCTTCTGCGCCGCGGCCTCGATGGCGATCGGGAACATGAGCGCCGCGGCCGCGTTGTTCGCGATGACGTTCGACAGCACGGCCGTCGCGAGGTAGATCGCGGCGTACAGCGACACGTCGCCCACGCCCATGGCCTCCCCGCCCCGCACCAGCGTGTCCGCGATGGCTTTGGCGACGCCCGAGTTCTCGAGCGCGCGGCTGATGCCGAACGCCGCCGCGATCGTGATGATGACGTCCCACTTGACCGCGCGGCGCGCCTCGGCGACGGAGAGCGTCTTCGTGAGCAGCAGCGCGGCGGCGGCAAACAGCGCGCACGTCACGAGCTCCGCGACGTCCGACGCGTACACCGCGATCATCGCGACGCACGCGAGCGACGCGATCCCGAGCTTGTTCATGCGCGGCGGCGCGGAGTTGTCGATGGGGGCCACCAGCGCGAACCCCGGGTCCGCACCGTGCCGGCGGATAAACTCCTTCGATGTGTCGAGGAGCAGGACGTCGCCGGCGTGGAAGGCCACGTCGCCGAGAGCTTCGCGCAGCCGCTCGCCGTGCCGGTGGACCGCGATGATCGCCGCGTCGAACCGCGTGCGGAAGTGCGACTGCCGCACGGTGCGCCCGACGAGGTCCGAGCGCGGGGAGACGACGGCCTGCACGAGGAAGCGCTCGAGGCGGCCGGCCTGGAGCTTCGCGACCTGGTCCGTGTGCGGCTCGAGGCCGGGGAGCTTCCGCAGGGAGTTGACGCCCTCGATGTCCCCGGCAAACCAGAGCACGTCGCCCTGCAGGACGACCTCCTCCGGGCCGACGGCGTTGATGGCCTCGCCCGTCGCGCGCTCGATCGCGACGAGGAAGGTCTGCGGGAGGCCGCGGAGGCCCGCCTGGTCGACGGTCTTGGCGATGAGCGGCGACCCCTTCTTCACCTCCATGGCGATGACGAACTCCTTGTTCGCGTCGCGGCTGTTGTTCTGGACGCACTCCACGTCGCGGAAGTGCTCGCGCACGACCTCGCCCTCCGGGTCGAAGTCGTCCGCGACGTTCATCACCAGCCGGTCGCCCCCCGACAGCACCACCTTGCCCAGGCCCCCCTTCAGGCGCTCCTCGCCGCGGCGCACGCTGATCAGCGTGGCGTGGAAGCGCGTCCGGAACCCCACGTCCTTGACCGACTTGCCGATCAGCGGGCTCGAGTCCCGCAGCACCGCCTTCATCAGCTTGAACCCCCCCTGCGCAAAGTCAGACGCCAGCGCCACCGCGGCACTCGCCGCCCCGCGCGCCATCGCCTCCGCCTCCTCCTCCACCGTCATCTGCCGCCGCACCGACGCCCAGCTCCCCGCGCGCTTCCCCTCGCGCGCCGCCGGCGCCGCGCCGACCTCGACCTCGGTCAAGCTCACCACCTCGCCGGGGGGGTGTGTCGCCGTGCCGGGCTGGCTCGTCTGCAGCACCGACGCGCCGCCGGCCCCGCGGGCCCGCGGCAGCACCATGCTCTGCCGGCCCATGCGCGCGGCTGCCCCGCCGAGCGATGCGTTGAGGCGCCGGTCAGCGGCGCGCAGGCTGTGGGGCTGCGGCGCGGCAGCCGACGCGGGGGGCGCGGACGGCGCGTCGTGCGTGGACGCGCGGTGCGCGTCCGGCGCGCCGAGGGGCGTCGCGAGGGAGTGGCGCTGCAGGCGGCGCGCGGCGCGCGCGGAGGACCGCCGGCGGTCCACGGGGGCGTCGTCGCGCGGGGCGGCGGTGTCGCCCATGATCGGGAGCTGCCCCCACTGCGGCTCGTCGTCGTGCCCGAGGAGGCGCAGCTCGAGGCGCTGGCACAGGTCGCCGAGCTGCTCCGGGAGCCCTGCGGAGCGAGCGGGCGAGCGAGCTTGTTGCCTTGGTTGTTCGCGTGCACTCGCAGTCGAGAATCCACGACTGAAAACGCACCCGTGAACTCGAGGATGTCCTCCTCCAATATCGTGAAGTCCGACCCCACTGCAGGGTACACCGCGTCGCCGCGCCGCACGCACGCGAGGAAGAGGTCGCCGAGGCCGCGCAGCCCGGCCTCCGCGACCGTCTTCCCCGCGATCGGCGAGCCGTTGAGCACCGCCGTTTGGTACAGGTAGTCGTCACTCGTGCCGCCGCACTTGGGGCAACGGTGGCCAGGCGTCTCGCACTCGCGGCGCTTCCGCGGGCCCGGGAGGAGGCTCTCGCTGAAGAGCAGCATGTACGCGAGGCCGAAGAGCGCCACGGGGGCGCCGTACGGCGCCAGGTCGAACAGCGCGACCGACACGCCTGCGGGCGAGGGGGGGTGTTTCGTTGAACGGGGGTGTTTCTCCGCGGTGCGCGGCGCGGCGCGGCGAGGCGGGGGCGGTGGGCGGTGCGTGCCTGTGCCGCTGTCGGACGCGAGTCCTGCGACGACGAGGTTTGTTGACGTGCCGATGAGAGTGAGGGTGCCTCCGAGGATGGAGGCGAACGAGAGCGGCATGAGGATCTTTCCGGGCAGGATGCGGTTCTTCCGGCACCAGGAGACGACCTGCGCGCGGCGGGGCGGGGCGCGGCGGTGGGGCTGGCAGGGGTGGATGTGCGAGCGCGTGCGGAGCCGCGGGGGCGCGTTGGGGCCGTGTGGGCGCGTTGGGCGCTTGTGTGGGCGACGAGGGATGCGGAGGTCGCAGCGTTGCCGGTTTGATCGGCGGTGCGGTGCGTAGCGCGGCCGGCTGCTCTGCGTGCGAGCACGGGCGTCGTCTGGGCGCCGGTGCGGCGGGGGGCGCTCACCACGGGCGTGAGGATGGCGACGACCGGCGTGTTGTTCGTGAACGCCGAGAGCGCCATCGTGGGCACGAGGAGGCGGATCTGCGCGGATGCGAGAGACCGCGGGCTGCCGAGGATGCGTCCCAGGACGTAGTCGAGCGCGCCCGTCTCCGCGACGCCCGCCGCGACGACGAAGAGAACTGCGGTGAGGAGTGCGAGGGCGCGTGAGAGGCGGCGACGCGCCCGCGGGCGCGGGACGGTCTCTGAAGGTGCACAGCGATCGCTGGTGCCGCGCCGCGGCCGCGTTGGTCCGCGCAGTGCGGCTCGCGGGGAGGTGGGCGGGGCGGGGAGGGCGGGGGCGGGGTGGACGGACCTGCTACGGAGAGGACTGCGGAGTTCGAGAACCCCGAGAGAGCTTCCTGGACCGTGACGATCTCTGGCGCCATGTACAGCGCGAGCGTGGCGAGCATGACCATGTCCGGAGGTGCATAGTCGAAGAGCAGCACCACGAAGGCCGCGAGGAGCACCACCGTGACGTAGATACCCTCCCAGAGCTCAGCCATGGCGTCTAGCGCCCCGCCGCGGCCCGCGTGCGCGGCTCACGGGCGTGAGAACGCCAGACGGAACCGCCTGCGGACTAAACGAGCCGAACGAGGCCCTCGCTGCGCGTCATCTTCGGGCCGCCAGGCCCCGGCGCGCACGCCCGCTGCTCTAGCTGCACTGCGCGCCTTCTCCGCGGCCGCTCGCCGCCCGGACCCGCTGCTGGGGCGCCCGAAGTGACGCCGCTACCTCTCGTCCGGGGCGCCACGGGAAATGCGCCGCCAACTCAACACGCGCCGCAGCGGGGCGATCTTGACCTTAGCTTAGCACACCAGGCAGACACGAATCTCTCTCTTCGATGCGTCAGACGCGAAGCTGCAGTCCAAACGGTGTGGTCCGCAGGCCGGGCGGCGCGGCGCGAAGGGCTGCGGGCCAGGGCGCCCTGCGCAGCCTTCCTGACAGCGCCACCTCGCCCTGCAGTGCCAGGACACACCCCCACCCCCCCCCTGCCTCTCCGGAGGCGCAGCGGCGCGCGCAGTACGTCGGCCATGCGTGTGGCTGCCTCTGGCGCGAGCGCGGCGCATGTACCGCCCATCGTGCCCGGCGGCGGAGCTGCATACGACCGACAACACGTGCGCCGTCACGTGCGGTTCCCGGCGCCGCCGGCTCGCCCGCAGTGCTTCCGCGCTTCGCGCACAGCGCTGTCGTGCCGCTGGCGCGGACCGATGCGCCGTCTCGCGCCGTCGCGCACCCAGCACCGGAGTCGCAGTTGAGGTGTGTGTGTCACGCCCGTAGCACGTGCGGCCTGTGCTGTGCTGGCGCGTCAACACGCCAGAGCGTCGCCCAGGCGACAGCTTGGGGCGCGGCGGGCAGGTGCGGCGTCTCCCGCGGCCCGGTGCGCCGTCATACTGCTTGTCGTGAGGTCTCGGGGACACCCCAGGTCCTGGATGGGCGGGCTCGATGCTCGCGGTGCGGCCGCGCGCGGTCAGTTCGACGCACTCGGCGTGCTGTACGGGTAGAGCGCGGCAGACATGGCGGACGACGCGGCCAAGGTCCAGGAGGGTCTGGAGGGGGTTGCTCTTGACGAGGCGTTCGCGACGAAGAAGAAGTCGAAGGCCAACAAGATCGACCTGACGGACCTGGAGAATGCAGGTGCGCGGAGCCCGCGATCGAGCGGCCGGGGCGGGCGCGTGCTGCGCGTCCGTGTGCCGGCTGCTGAGGCCTGGCGCTGGCTCAGGCCGCGCGGCGCGGTCTGCGGCGGCGCGGCGGGGCCGTGGGTCCGTTATCCGGGCGGGAAGGCGGCGCGGGCGAGCTTCCTCGCGCCGTGCTCGCGTCCTGCGTGGGCTGCCCTGGCGAGCTGCAGACCGCGCCCAGCGCGTTTCGCGCGCCCGGCTTGATGCGCGTGCGTCACTGCTGGTTTCTCCCGGTCACGGAGCGCCCGCGGGGCGCTGCCGTCGCGCGTGCGCGGCACGTTCTGAGCGCTGCGCGCCGCGTTTGTGTGCCGCAGAGGCCGAGGCGGACACGCCGGCGGCGGACGTGGACCTGGAGGCGGCGTTCGACCTGACGAAGAAGAAGAAGAAGACGAAGAAGAAGGCGCTGAAGCTGGAGGACGAGGAGGAGGGCGAGGGCGACGACGGCGACGAGGAGGGCGAGGAGGGTGCTCCGGCGGACCAGGGCGGCGCGCAGGTGCTCGGCGAGGAGGCCTGGCAGGGCACGGACCGCGACATCACGTACGACGAGCTCCTCGGGCGCGTGTACGGCATCCTGCGCGTGCAGAACCCGGAGCTGACGGGCGAGAAGCGGCGGACGATTCTCAAGCCCCCACAAGTGGCGCGCGAGGGGACGAAGAAGACGGTCTTCACCAACTTCGCGGACATCGTGAAGCAGCTCCAGCGCTCGCAGGACCACGTCATCGCGTTCATCCTCGCGGAGCTCGGCACCTCGGGCTCCGTGGACGGCCAGCAGCGGCTGGTGGTGCGCGGCCGCTTCCTCCCGCGCGCGTTCGAGAACGTCCTGCGCAAGTACATGATCGAGTACGTCATGTGCTCGTCCTGCAAGAGCCCGGACACGCACCTCGACCGCGAGCAGGCCACGCGCCTCATGTACATGCGCTGCAACCAGTGCAACGCCAGCCGGACCGTCGCGCAAATCAAGACCGGGTTCGCCGCGCGCGTCACCTCGCGTCGCTCGGAGCGCGCCTGACCGGGCGCGCGAGTGTGAGCCGGTGTTGGCTGCCGTGTCGCGATCGATCGATCAAACCGCCGTGGTCGCGCGTGCTTGCGCCGGCCGCGACCCCGCGCGGCCGCAGCCACCCGGCTGGTCAACCCCGCAACGGTCGCGGAAGTATCCTCGCGGTGAGGGTGCTTGTAGGTCGGCGAACTACTAACAACAGAGATATCTGCTTCTCCGCCGCAGCAAAAGAAGCAATCGACTGCCTCCGGCAGCGGCCGCTCCTATCCGATCCGTCTGCGCACCAAACCTCCCGCCCACGCGCTCTACGCGACTGCCGCAGTCACACGTGCGCCCCCGCCTAGTCGTCGTCCTCCTCGTCGTCATCGTCGTCGTCGTCCTCCTCGTCCGACTCCTTGAGCCACTCGATGAACGCCCCGGCCCGGTTCAGCCACACGCGCTCGTCCTCCGTCGCCTGCGCCTTCTCGTCGGCCCACGCGAGCAGCGCGTCCTCGCTGACGACGTCCGTGCTGTACAGCAGCTGCAGGATCTCCTGAAACACCCCCCCGAGCGCCGCGCCGTACTCCCCCGTCCCGCTAAACACCCCCTCCTCGGAGCAGAACTCCTCCAGCGTCAACAGGAGGTCGACCTGCTCGTCCTCGCCGCGCGCAAACTTCTCCACAAGCCCCTTCCACTTCTTCAGCTGCGCGCGCACGCCCGCGAGCAGCTTCAGCCGCCCGGCCTTCGTCGCCGTGTCCGGCGGGTCCGTCGGGTACAACGCAGAGAACTCCCGCCCCGCGACGCCCGGCGGCGCCGGACACGACAGCCCGAGCACCGTCGTGAAGATGTACCGCGCGCAGTCCGCGAACGTGCGGTTCTCCGCGAGCCGGAGCCCGTTGAGCTCGACCACGACGTTCGCCTGGTCGAAACCGTCCTTGGCGCACCGGAGGAAGGTCTCCACGACCTCGCGCTTGAAGTGAACCTCAGGGTCCTCCGGGAGGCTCTGGGCGTCCGCGGGCGCGTCGGGGTGGGCCGCCTGCGCCGTTCCGGGGCCCTGCGGCAACGAACGGGGCCGGGGAGAGAGCGAGAGTCTTCGGTTCGGGTCTCGCGAGCCGCGAAACGCACCAACACAGACACCAGCCACGCGCGCGCACGCACCTGTACGATCTGCTTGATGGCGTCCGAGCGCAGCTCCTCGAGCCACGCCGCCACCGCCTGGTGGTCGGCCGCCGACGGCACCGCCAGGTCCGGCCGCACCCCCGCCGCGCTGTAAAAGTCCCACCCCGTGGAGCTGGAGCCGGACTCGTACCCGTCGCCCGACCCCGGCCCCTCGGGCCACAGGAACCCGGCGCCGTCCGCGCCGACGGCCTCCCGGTCCCACACCACGTCGGATATCATGCAGCCGTCGCGGACGCTCTGCGCGGCGCGGACGACCGAGTCCGGCGGGAGGTAAGCGTTCCAGGAGGCGTCGTCGCTGCCGCCCCAGCCGTCGCTGCCGGAGGCCTTCTCCGTGGCCTCGTCCTCGTTGTCGCTCTGCGCGGCCGAGCCGAGCGCGCTGCGGAGGCGCTCCTTCGCGCAGCAGAGCGTGACCTTGGAGCCCGCGGCGACGGTGTGGCGCGAGCCGATGACGACGCCGGGCGTGATGACGCAGCCGGGCTCGATGACGGCGCCGGCGCGCACCACCGCGCCCGTGCACACCACGCACCGCGTCAGCTTCGCGCCCTGCGCGGGAGAGGGCGAACGACAACGCAGCTCAGATCAGAAGGGGGTTGCAGCTCTCGAAAGAAGCACAGCGAAACACAATCAAGGGGTCTCGGTCTCAGAAAGAACGACTTGCAGTCAGGGCCACCCGGGCTGCTGGCTGTGGCGCAGCGCCTCGACGCACGCGCGGCAGGCGGCGAGCATGCGCACGCGAGACGCGCTGCGCAACGCGAGGCAGGCAGGAGCACGACGCGCCCCGCAACGCGCAAACACCCACCTCCTCCACGCGCGCCCCGCTGTGCACGATGCAGTCGATGAGCCTGGCCCCCGCGCCCACGAACGCGCCCTGCCCGACCACGGACCCCTCCAGCTGCACCCCCGCCGCCACGGTGCACCCCGTCGCCACAACAGAGTCCGCGAAGCACTCAACGTCGAGCGCAACGATCGAGCCCTCCTCGCGGTACACGTTCCGCCGCTTCAGGACGTACGACGTGCTCCGCCCGCCCTCCCCGGACAGCGCGTTCGTGTCGAGCACGAGCGGGAACGCCCAGCGCCCGATCACGTCCCGGCACACTGCGTCGTACGCGCGGAGGCTCTGGATGCGCACGGCGTAGTGCGTGCGCGCCTCGTACACGTGCAGCGTGTTCCCGAGCTCCTCGGCGCTGAGCGTGCCGGGGATGAAGTCGCGCGCCACGTCCTCGTAGTCCCAGTTGTCGGAAAACAGCATCAGTACCTCGGGCGCGCACACGTAGATGTCGGCCATGTGCAGGTCGCCGCGCACGCGCACGGCGTCGCGCTCGGAGAACGCCGCGGTGTTGACCCCGACGCCGCCCCGCCGCGGCTGCAGCTCGGCCTGCAGGAGCCGCTGGGAGCCGCCGTCGAGGACCATCCAGTGCGGGGCCTCGCCGAAGCGCAGGCGCTGCTGGACCGAGGCCGCGGGCTTGACGACCGCGGTCATGATCGCCTGCTTGTCCTTCGCGCGGCGGTCGAGGTGCGCCTGGATCGCGGGCTGCAGGTCGACGTTCGTGACGACGTCGGCATACGTCAGGACGAAGTCGGACCGCACGAGGTGCTCCTCGTCGAGGTAGCGCAGCGCGTCGCCGATGTTGCTGCTGCCGGAGCGCAGGACCGTGACCTGCGTGGCGCCGAGGGCGGGAGGCGGACTGGCGGTGGCGCGGCGCGCTCAGAGAGGCGGTGCGTGGGGTGCGCGGGCGATGGGCGCGGCGCGCACCTTCGGGACGCGCTGCTTCGACCACTTCTCGGAGCCCGTGATGAACTCTTCGACGGCGTCGCCCTGCGTGCCCGCAGCGGCCATGACCAGCACCTCGTCCACCCCCGACATGGCTAGCCACTCCAACGAGTACTCTATCATCGGCGTGTTGGCGACGGGAAGGAGCGCCTTGGGCGTCTCCAGCGACATCGGCCGCAGGTCGGTGTCATAACTGCACGCGTGCCGGGAAAACCGGCCCAGAGAGGGCTATGTGAGAGGAGGGAGGCGGCGTGCGCAGCGGCCCGGCGCGCCGCCGCGGTGCCGGTGCGCCCGGAGCGATGCAAGAAGGGTGATCGGCGCGGAGCGGGCTCGCGGCTCCGCCCGCAACGCTGGCCCACGCCGCGGCGAGCCAACAGCCGGCTATCAGCTCGCCCTCCGTTTCTCCGCCTCGGAACGCTCTCAGCCGCGTATCGCGCGACGATGCGGTAGGTGGCATCGTGTGGGAGCGAACGTGCCCACGTCTCGTACCTGTCCGCGAGCAGAACCGCCAGGAGCGGCTCTCGCGTCTCTAGCTCCTGAGGAGGTGCCTTCTTCGCACCCATCCCTGCTCACGGGGGGGAGGGTATGAAACGTGTACCCGCGCCACGAGCCCGGCAAAGGCGCCCCGCTCGCCCGGAACGCTGCGGACCACAGCCAGTCCCTGGTGCGGGCGCACGGACCGCGACACTGCTCCGGCAGCTGCTTCCAGGCGCGCGGCGCTCGCCTCTAGGGAGGTTCGTGGCCGGAAGCGCGGCTGACGGATGTGGTCCGGTGCCGCACCGCGCAGTGGCGCATCGCCGCGGCGCAGCGGGCTTCTCTCGCGCACGCTTTAGGGCCCGGGACTGGGACGTCTTGGTGTACTGAGTCGATTGCTGCTGACGTGGGGGGCGCCCCGACGAGCTGGAGGCGCAGGGGCCTTCGGCGAGCTCGCTCGGGCTCCCTCCGTAGTGATCTGGCGTCGTCGCGTCCAGGCAGGCCTCGACAACGCTTCATTTCGTGTCGCGGGGCGAACCTGCAGGGGGTGTGCGTTTTCGCCCTCGTTGCGCAGCGCCGTCGCCCCGCAGCGCCGGGTCGCGGCGAGGAGCGACCGCTCAGTGCCGTATCGCGCGCACATCGGCGTGAGGGGCCGGCCTCCAGCGCGCACGAGCAAGGGCACCCATTGCACCTGATGGGCCCGCACGCGGCGCTGGGGCGGGGATGAGGAGCTGCAGGGCGGCGCTGCGGCGCCTTTCGGCGTTTCTGGAGACCACGGCAGCGGAAAATCGGCATAAATCGGCTTCTGGGAAGGCTCCGGCGGCCCTGAGTGAGCACCACCCGACTGCGCCCGCCCTGTCGCCATGCGTCGGGCGGCGTATCAAGTCGTACCGCGTCCTGGACGCATGGTACCGTCGCGGATACGGCACCGCACGCGACAGATCGAGCGGCCGGTCGCGGAGCCGGAACGGGGCCAGGGGACGCACATGCACCAACAGGCGACCCTCCGACAGCTCCGCGGCGCCGCGGGGCCGGTCACCGCGCGGCCCGCTCGGGCGCTCGCCCGCGGCCTCCTCCGCGCGCGAGCCCGCGGACAAACAACGTCACGGCGTTGCAGACGTGAGAAAAGGGCAGCCGCGGCTGGGGCGCATGCGCCGAGCGCCGTCGACCCCGCCGAGCGGCTGGCCGGGCGCGGCCGCGGGCCCCGAGGACTGGCTGGCCGGGGCCGGGGAGGCCGAGGACGAGGAGCCGGAATGGAAGACGCAGGCCGCCGCAACCGCGCCGCGACCGACGCAGCGGCGGTCGCGCAGGGAGGCGGAGGCGGCGGCGGCTGCATCGCGGCCGCCGACGGAGCTGCCGGAGGGCTGGCCGTCGTTCGAGGAGCTCGACGCGGAGGACCGGCGGCGGCCGGAGCTGTCGCAGCGGGAGACGGAGTGGCTGGTACAGAGCGGGCGACAGCTGGCGGCGAAAGGGTGGGCTCGCGACCAGGCGATCGCGCTGTACGTGAGCTCGGCGCTCTTCGTGCGCGCGACACAGGGCTTCACGGCGTGGCTCGCCGAGACCGGCACCGCCAAGGTGCGCACGGCCTCACACGGCGCAGCGCGCGGCCGTCACGCGCGGAGGTCGCGACGTCGCGACGTCTGAATGGTTCTTCTCCTGCTGCGCAGATGGCCGCGGACCTCGCGGCGATGCCCTCGCGCAGGAGCCGCGTGAAGGTGTTGTTCCCATTGTTTGCTAGGTACGTGGTCAGCCGCCACCAAGCCGAGATCGCGGCCTACCGCGAGCTCGTCCTTACGGCGGACATGACCAAGCCGCACCTGTGGTACCCGTCCGCGCGCGCGATCCTGCGCCGCATCACGTACCACGCGGGCCCGACGAACTCTGGCAAAACACACCAGGTGCGCTCCACGGGGCAGGTCGCGCCGCATGAGCGTGCCGATGAGCTCCTGGATCGCGGTCACGTGACGGGCTGCCCTGGTGCCCACGCAGGCGCTGGAGGCGCTGGCGGGGGCTGAGTCGGGGGTGTTTCTGGCGCCACTGCGGCTGCTGGCGGCCGAGGGCCGCGACGCGCTCGTCCGGCGCGGCGTGCGCTGCGGGCTCCTCACGGGAGAGGTGAGCTGAGCTGAGCTGAGCTGAGCTGAGCTTGCGCGGCGCCGTGAGTCCTGGTGTCGTGGTTGCTGGCGCGCCCGGTGACGTTGTGTGTGGTTGCGGTGCGTGTGTGGCGTGCAGGAGGTGGAGGATGTCGAGGGGTCGACGCACCTGTCGTGCACGGTCGAGATGGCCCCGACAGACAGGATGTTCGACGTGGCGGTGATTGACGAAATACAAATGATCGGAGACGGCCAGAGGGGGTGGGCCTGGACGCGCGCGCTGCTGGGCGTCATGGCGAGCGAGATCCACGTCTGCGGCGACGAGTCCTGCCTCGCGCTGTTGCAGAACATCGCGAAAGAGCTCGACGAAGAACTGACAGTAAAAAAATACCAGCGGCGCACGGAGCTGATCGCAGACGACCAGCCGCTGCGGTCGCTCGCGGACGTGCAGGCGGGCGACTGCGTGGTGGCGTTCAGCCGCGCCGCGATCTACAAGCGGGCCGCGGCGATCCAGCGCGACGCGCGGCGCCGCGTGTGCGTCGTGTACGGCGCGCTGCCGCCGGACGCGCGGCGGTTCCAGGCCAAGCTGTTCAGCAACGAGGGGAACGGGTGGGACGTGCTCGTCGCGAGCGACGCCATCGGCATGGGCCTGAACCTCCCGACGCTGCGGCGCATTATTTTCTCCACCACCGAAAAGTACGACGCAGAGACGTGAGTCCCCCAAATACACCCCCCCGCCCACCCGCCACCGCCGCGCGACCTGCGCGTTGCTTCACACCAGAGCCTGATCGCTGACGACGCGAAGAATGCAACACCACACACAGGTGGTACTACCAATCCTCTTCTTCCCGCCCGCGCGCAGGGGAGAGGTCGCGCCGCTCTCCGTGAGCGCGGTCAAGCAGATCGCCGGCCGCGCAGGCTGCCGCGGCACGCGCCACGAAGGCCCCGGCCGCGTCACCGCCCTCTCGCACAACGACCTCGCGCACATTCGCGCCTGTCTCGCCGTGCCGCCGTCCGACATGATCACCCCGCGCGCGGGCCTCCGGCCGGAATTCGAGCAGATCGAAGCGTTTGCGAGTCAGCTCCCCGGCGACACGCGCTTCTCGTCGGTCCTCAGGCGCTTCGAGACGGAAACCGCGATCGACGGCGGGCGCTACTTCGTATGCAACAGCGAAACGGAGCTGCTGCTGGCGCGCGGGCTGGATCGCATTCGCGGGCTGAGTCTGTCGGACTGCTACCGGTTCAGCACGGCGCCGGTGTCGCTGCGCGACGACTACGTCGTCGACGCGTTCTGGGCCTTTGCGCGGGCGTACGCTGAAGGCGGCCCCGTGCCGCTCGCAATCGACCTCTCGGATCCGGTGGCGATGAATCAGGGACCCGTGGTGCGTGCGCGACGCCTGAGGCGGGACGCGCAGCCGTCGGGGCGGCAAGACAGCGGGCACGACTGCGCTTGTGTTTGCGACGGACGGAATCGTCATGAATCATTACTTGTATCAATATGAATAATAAGAGACATCATGACGTCCCGTTTCCTTTGGTTTTTGATGCAGGGGTTGAGTCGGCTGGAGGCGATGCACAAGGTGTGTTCGCTGTGGATGTGGTTGCGCAACCGGTTCGGCGACGACGCGTTCCCCGGGCTCGTCGAGGCGGAGGGGACTCTCGCGGAGGTAGAACACAGGCTGCGCGAGGGGCTGGTGCGCGTCGGCGGGCCGAAGACGGCGAACCTGAGCGGGCCGGGGCGGCACCCGCACGTGGCCAACACGCCGCGCACGCGCACGCAACGCAACCGGGAGGCGCGGCGAGCGCGCAAGGCGGAGGTGGGGTCCGAGGGTTGAGGAGGGTGGGGTTGGGGGGTGTAAGGCTGATTGGTCGTCCTGTGAGGCTGTGCCACGTAACAGGACAGTGCTGGTGGGCCTGCCGGTGTGTTGCAGCCGGGCGGTCGGCGAGGAGGGCGCGGGCGATGTGCTCGGCCTGTGGGAACGGGAGCCGGGGTTGGGGGCCGCAATCCGGACGCTCTCTTTAGATTGATCTTCTTCTTCTTTTTTCAGAAGGGAATCTTCGACTCGGGGAACACCGCTGGCATCTGACGGGGCCCCGCAGTCCTCCCTTTCCGTCGCCCCGCGCGTACGCCCGCCATCGTGCCTCTCGCGCCCCCGACGACAGCACCACGGCCGCATTGCTGCCAGGCGCGACTCGGGCCACGGACGGAGCCCGTCTGCTGCCGCGACGCTCGTTCGTTCCGCGTGTCGGCGCGGACTCGAGGGCCAGCTCCTCTGCCAAGGCGCACCTGCGCCCCCGCGACGCACACGCCCGTACGGCAGCACGCGCACGCGGAGGCAAAACAAGAGCAGCGGGTGCGTGTTACAGCCAGCGACGGGCCTAGAACATCGGGGGGTCGTTGTTCGCGACGGGCCGCGCGCGTGTGCGGTTGCCTAGGCCCGTATTCCGCCCAGCCCCCCCCTGCGGCGACCCCCCCCCTCCTGTTGGGTACCCCATGACAGGCGGGCCCCCTCCCGCTGCGCGCGCCGTCTCGCGCCAGCCCTGCCCGCCGCCCGACGGGTACCCTACCGGCGCCGCATACTGCGGCTGCGCACCGGGCGGCCCATGTGGCGGGCGCTGGTTTGCGTACCCGCCGCCGTAGGTGCCAGGGTACGCGCCCTGCTGGGCGTACCCGCCATGGTAGTAGTTACCGCCGGGATGTCCGTGGTATACGTGCATCTGCGCGTGGTGCGAGGCGCGGGCGCCGCGGGAGGGTGAGGGCGTCGGCGTGTGTGGGGTGATGGCTTAGTGCGTGCCGCGCAGCGCGTATGTGGCGCGAACCGAGAAGCGAGGCGCCGCGGAGTGTCTCTTCGTACCGGCTGGTTCTGGCGTCTGCGGTTGCTCGCGGCCGCTGCGCCTGCACCGACGGCGGTGACGCAGCACAGAGCGCACAGGAGGTCGCCCACGAAGTCGCCCATCCAGGTGGCCTACGAGTGTTTTCAGCCAAAAATTCTCAGACAGAAGGACTGCTGTAAGGTGTTGTCCGTGCGTCGGGGGCGTTCGAGGCCGCTTGTACGTCCGCTGCGGCCAGCTCACGTTCCAGAGTTCTGCGGACGTTGCGCGGTTCAAAGACGGTGACGTTCGCGGCTTCGCGCAGGAATGGACACACTGTCACTGCGAGGGCGTGGGGCGGCGCAGAATGGCGCTCCCCGCCGGGGGCCGCCTCCGCGGGACCCGCTGTGTCTAGGCCACTTGTGCGCGGCACGCGGGCACGCACCCGCGATGATTCGAGCGGTAAAGACTTGCGACAGTCACTTCAGCTTCTTCTTCTTATTCCTGGCAACACTGTGACGCGCACGCGCGGCCGCGGTCCCTCGACCTCAGCGCGCGGGCGCGCGTCATGTGTGGCAGTCTCACAAAAGTGGTATAAACCTGCCCGCCGTTCGCGGCAACGAGCGCGTCCTCGCGGCCCCGCGTGCAGCGCGCCCTCGTGGGCCCCCGCGCCGCTGCTCAAGCTCGCTCCTGCGGGTTCTCGTCCCCTGTTGCAGGCGCATATTCCGTGTACTTGGCGCTGCTCCCCGCGCACTTGGAGGGGGGGTATTTCGCGGCGTTCTTGGCCATCTTCGCGCGGACAGCTTGCGCGAGGTCGACATTACTGCAGCGCGGACGAACGAAACCGCTCCTGTCGTCGCGACAGGACTCTGGAGGCGTGACACAAGCGCGCGCTCCGAACGCGCCGTCCCGTGGCGCCGGACAGCGAGCGAGGTGCGGGTTCGCCTCGTGCGCCTCACCATCGATCAGCGAGCCTCACTAGGTACAACAGGCAGTCCGATATTTCCTCCCCGACGTGTTCTCGCTCTCGCTCGCTGAACCCAGGCAGCCCGGGCTCCACCTCGCCCCGCCACTGGAATATTTCGCTCAGCTCGCCAACCTGCGGCCACAGCAACCTCCAATTGCTCGTTCGGCAATGCGCTGGGACGGCGCCTCTGCCGAGCGAGGGAGCACGGGAGCCCAGGGCCACCACGGCGGCGGGGACGCGACGAGCGGTGCGGTGCCGCGGGGCGCGCCGCGCACCTCGCCCACGAGCGCGAGCAGGACGTTGCGCGGCGTGTGGAACTGCGCCCAGTCGCGCTCGTCCGCGAAGGCCCGCAGCGCGGACCGCAGCTCTGTGAGGCCGACGTCCGCCTGTTGCGCGCCCGCCGACATCGCTGGTGGACGCGGGAGGCAGATGGCCGCGAAGCGCCTGCGGGCGGGGCGCGGCGGCGCGGGCCGAAGGGCGCCGGCGAGGCCCGGCAGAGACGGAGGGGGAGTGTCACCTGACATGTGTTTTACTCGTTTCAGTCCCCACGCGCGGGGAGAGATCTGCGGAGCAGGCTAGTGCGCCGCCGTGCTGCCGCTGCGCGCCACTGTGCGCGTCGCCAGGGCTGCGCAAGGGCGCACACAAAGTGTACGCGTCAGCACAATCCTTGCGGGTGGCATAGAAGGGTGCGCGAGGTCCGTCCTGCGCCGGCCTGGACCGGGCCTGCGCCGGCGGGTCGCTCTCAGCTGTGTGCGCGGCTCGCGCATTTGACCTCGCAGCGAGGGACGCGCTCGGCAGGCCCATGCCCGCCGCAGGCGGAGGCCAGGCGGCTCCCGGGCCCGGCCACGGGGGGGAGTGTTCGTCGCCGGCAGACCCCGGGGTCATACTCGACAGTGTTCGGGCCCTGGTCCGACGTCGCGTCGGTGCGTCGCGCCCCGGCACCGCAGTGCTCGCCCTCTTCTCCTGTGGTGCCGCTCTCCAGCAGTCACCGTCCTCCTTCTACGCGCAGACGTCGAGCGAGGCCGCTCCGATGCCCCCGAGTGGATGCGCGGAGCGTCAGCGTCCGCTCCGCTGCAGGACCGCCTGACAGTCCTCCTGACCACGTCAGCAACGCGGAGCAACCCCTCCACAGCACTCATCGAGGCCGTGCTGGGCACGTTTCCGTTCTGTCCGGGCCTGGAACAGTGCAGGCTCGTCGTGGTGTGCGACGGATGCAACGTCAAGCAGGACCACGAGATCCAGGGCCGCGGCGTCAAGGCCTTGTACCGGGGCGGAATGGTGCCTGGAGAGCAGGGGCTGAGCGACTACGCAGGTTCGACCAGACACACGCCGCCACGCCCTGCCGTCCTCCGCCCAGGCACGATGAGCCGCGAGACTGTTTCCGAAGACGTTTCGTTGCGTCTCTGCGCCGTCATTCTCCGCAGAGTACAAGACACGTTTGCGTCGAATATGCGGCGACGCCGGGCGGTTCCCGGGCGGCGCCGCGGTCGTCGAGCTGGACACGCGGCACGGCTTCGGGCTCGCGGTGCGCGCCGGGCTCGCCCACGTGTCCACCCCGTACGTCATGGTCGTGCAGCACGACCGCAACTTCGCGCGCCCCTTCGACGTCGCGGGCCTGGTCGACGCGGTCGCGGCGGACGCCGCGATCAAGATGGCCGCGCTGCTCAACACGTCCATGGCGGACCACGCGCGCCGCGTACACGGGCGCATCGGCGGGACAATGCCCGTGTCGCCCGCGGAGTGGTTCGCGTGGGCGGGCGCCGAGCGCCGCGTGCCCGCGGCGGCGCACCTGCGGTTCCGCCCGCTCGCGTACTGGCTCGACTCGACGCACGTTTGCCCGACGGAGCACTACCGCAGGTGCGTTCCACGCGAGACCTCACCCGTGGAGGGGGGGGCTCTCGGAGCGCTCAGACCGATCCGCTCTCGACGGACGCCGGCGGGCCTGGTGACAGGCGACGTGCCCGGGCCGCGGCTGCTGCAGTTTCGTGTTGGGGGGGGGGAGTGGGCCCGAGGGCAAGATTAAGAGGGGGGGGTTTATTGAAGACAAACTCGGGCAGCTGCAGATCAAGGAGCTGCGAAGGGACGGGCCGGGGAGCCACGCGCGGCACGGGACGTACATTGTGGACGACGGGCGGGAGCCCGAGGACGTGCTGGCGCGGCACTTTGACGGGGGGGCCTTTGAGGTGCGGCGCGCTGGTGTGTCTGACGGAAGGGGGTGTTTTCGCAGCGGGCGTGCTGTTGCTCTCGTCGTGCTCGTTCGCGGGTGGATTCGTGCTGCCCAGAGCGTGCTGTGGATCGCAAGGCAACGGGTGTGTGTGTCGGCGAATGAACAAAGAAACAAATACAAAGATATAAATATAAACGAGTAAGACATGAGAGGAGGTTTAATCTGGTGCGATGCAGCTAGGTAACGGGTACAAGCATTTCCCCGGGTCGCTGTGGAGCCCCGACGCGGCCTTCTGCGGGCCCTGCCGCGGTCTGCGCGACGCCGTTGTTGCCCAGAGCGGTTTCGCGACGGGCGCCAGGGGGCGCGGCGGAGAGAGAGGGGGCGCCGCGGATGCTGGCAGCAGCGACGACGAGGCGCCCGGCGGGGCCGGCGCAGCGGGGGGCGCGTGCGGGGGCGGGGAGGGCCTGTGCGTTGGGTGCGGTGGCCGGCTGGAGTGCGCGCAGGCGTGCTGACGTCTGTTCGTGTGAGCCCGACTCACTTGGAGGTCATTTCGACCCCCGCGAGGCACGTATTTCACCTCTGTCTCGTCATCACTGTCCGGGTCGTGCATGTGCGGCTCACGCAGGAGCGCAGGTCAGCTGCCGTCTGGCAGCGCGAGCGTCCCCCGCAGCACCAGGACCGCGTCCCCCGACAGCACCACGCGCTTCGACCCGTCCTCCTGCGCCACACAAACCCGCACCGGCAGCTCGCCGGAACCCATCAAGCACAAACGCCAAAAACAATCAAGCCGCCTCGAATGCCGGCCCCTCGCCAGAACCACAACGGAGCCGCAGCTCCACCATCGCGGCAGCGCACTCACCTGCGTCGCCACCTCCGCGGTCAGGTCCCCCGACCGCCGAGAACACTGCCTACACGCCAGCGTGGTCCGACCGAGCTTCTCGGCGTAGTACGCCGCCAGGACCGAGTGCGCGCTGCCGGTGACCGGGTCCTCCTCGACGCCCATCCACGGCGCGAAGAACCGCGAGAACACGTGCGGCGAGGCGACCGTCCCGGCCGCGCGCGGGTCGCAGCAGGCCAGCACCACGGCCCCGATCGCCCCGTCCGCGCCCGAATACGCCGCCTTCATCGCGCCGACGTCGACCTGCGCGCAAGCCGATATAACAATAATTGACGAAACCGTGCGCGCGATCCGGGCGCGAACGAGGCCGGGGGCGTCTTCTGAACCGACGACGACTTCCAAAGTCACGAATCAATCCTTCACCCCGCGTCGCAGCGCCGCGGACCGCGCCGCGATCTACTACTTCTTCATGCACGCGATCCAGCGCGGGCAACGCACCTGCGCGCCCGCGAGCTCCTCGGGCGTGACGCTCCCTGCCTCCAGGGCCACGATGAGGTACCGTAGGGGCTTCGCAAACACCACCTCCGCGACCGGCAGCCCGCCCGCGGCCGCCCGCGCCAGCGCCGCAGCCGCTTCGGGCACGGCGTCGCTCGGCGGGATGTGCGGGAGGTCCATACGCAGCGCCACCGCGTTCCCGTCGCGCTCCGCACCGCCGCGGCGGATGACGAGGTCCCCGGAGAGCGTCGAGAAGGTGAGCTCCGGCGCGGAGTTGTTGCAGGCCGTGATCAGCGCGGCCGCGGAGGCCAGCGTGGCGTGCCCGCACAGCGGCACCTCCATGGTGGGGGTGAACCAACGCAGCTTGAACCGGGGGGAGTTTTGGAAGTCCCCCGGGCCGTCGCACTCGAGGAAGGCGGTCTCCGCGAGGTTCATCTCCGCGGCGATGTCCTGCCGCAGCGCGTCTGCGGCGTGGGCCGGGCACAGCAGCGGAGGTGTCGTGTGCGCGGGGGGGCTGTTGCTGTAGCGAGGGGGGTCGGTACCGTTGGGTGGTGGATGCATGCTGCGCGGAGGCCTGGTGCGAGGGATGGAGATGCTGTCTCTAGTCGGGAAGTGGCACGTGATGATAGTCGTGTTTCATTGATTGGCGAGTTGAGGAGTCGCAGGACGTGCCTGACATCGGCAAGAGCTCTTCCGGCAGCAGGGCCACGGCCGCTGGGTTGCCCTTGAACGGATTCCGCGTAAACGCGTCCACCTGCGGCCCGGCATCGGCGCGCAACGCGACATCCAGTGAGAGTATGATACCGGGACTTGGCGCTGCGAGCGACGGGTTCGCGTACTCTTAGTGGCACTGGTCTCTCGCCAAGACCGTGATCTGCGCCTGTGCGTGCGCGCGAGCCTCGCGGGGCGGAACTGGCGCCGGAAGGTGCGTGTCAACCACAGGGCGGCAACCAGGCCTGGATTTCCGCACACCGTCGTCGCGCAGCAGAACGAAGTTGCTCACCTGATAGATAGCCATGTCCCTCATCGCGCTCGCGTGGACCCGGCGCCCGGCCGCCCGCCCCGCGTGCGTGTTCCGCGCTTGTACCCCAGGCGGAGCGGCGCAGACCAGGCGGCCGGTTGCGGGCGCAGCGATGGGGCGCACGGTCATGAAACGCCGTCCCGAGCTACCCCCGTAGTTCCTCTTCTGGTCCGCGCCGGCGCGGCGCGAAGCATCGACCGCACGCTGCGCGGCACCGGAAGGGGAGTCCGCCGAGCTTCATTGCCCCCCCCCGGGGAGCTTTCTCGACCCCCCTGCGCGGCCCGGGCCCGCCACGCCCCGCTCAAGTCCGTGCGCGGCCGGCCCGCACCGGCAACGTCGCTCGCTTCCCGCGCCAACGACCCGAAAGCGACTGCGTGTGTTTAGCGCAAGTTTCGACCTTCCCCGCCGAGCGCCTGGAGCAAGTGCGGATAGAGCGTTTGCGGGAGGGCGTTCCCCGGCGGGTTGTCGTGTCGCGGGGGTCCGTGTCCGGGGCCGCTGGGGGAGCGCTGCGGGTTCCTGGGCGGGAGAGCGTTTGGCGGGTGGCGCAGGCGCGGGGAGGCCCGTGCGGGGCTGCGTCGCGATGGGCCCGCGGCGCCCGATGACTCCGCCGACGCCCGAGTCGGGGCGGAGCCAGGGCGGCCCGAAGCTCGGCGCTGAGGCGTCGCAAATCGCCGCGGAGATCACCCGGGGCCTGGACCGGTTGAGCGCCACGGGCGAGGACTGGGAGGCGCGATGTGCAGGTCAGACGCCCCGGCAGCCGAGCGAGAGCGCCTGTCGTTCCGCACCGATTGACGCCGTGGTCTGTCGGGCTGTGCTGACGTGTGCGCGCGGTCTAGAGCGCCCCTCTCCCTTTGACTTGGATGCGCCCGTTGCGGCCGGTTCGCGGCATCCCGCCCTCGTCTGCGCGCTTCCGTGCCTTATTCGATGCTTCAAGGCCAGAGAAATCGATAGAGCGGGCGTCAGAGCGGCGGTTTCGGGCCGCGTTCGCCGTTGGAGTGCCTCGGCGGAGTGCAGGGCGCGGCGGCCCGCGCGCGCTCCCGCTGACCCGCTTGCGCGCCGCGCGACGTCCTCGCAGCCATGGAGAAGATCGAGAGCGCCGTGGAGGGCGGGGGGCCGGCTGCGGCGCAGGCCCTGGCCACGCTCGTCAAGGCGTTGAAACGCCCGCTTGCAGTGCAGCTACAGGACCGCCGCTCCGCCGTCGCGAAGCAGGTGCGCGCCCACGCACCGCGCATACGTCCGCGCCAGCCGCCCCCGCCCGCGCGCAGGCGCGCAAGCCGCTTCGGAGCGCGCGCGGACGTGAACCGTTGCACGCCGCAGCACCGCACCGGCCCCGCGGGCTCCCGCGCGGTCTTCCGAGGCACACGCCGCGCGTTTCTGCGTGCCCGCAGGCTACCCAGCTCGTCGCGTGCCTCGCGCGGTCCATGAGCGCGTCGTTCGAGCCGCTGGCGGTGCACCTCCTCCCCGTCCTCTGCAAACTCGCCGTCATTACCATCCAGGTGATCAGCGACAGCGCGGACGCGTGCGCGAGGGAAATCCTCGCGACCTGCTACAGCGCCCGCCTCGCCCAGGCGGTCTGCGACGCCGTCCAGGGCAAGCACAAGGACCTCAGAGCTGCTGCGGCCAGCTGGCTCACTCTCGTCGTCGACTCCTGGCCGCCACCAGTCCTCGAACGCGCCTCCGACGCCCTCAACGCCGCGCTCCTCTCAGGTCCGCCCCCGCCCGCGCCAAACGCCCACACCCCCCCCTCCACACCCCCCCCTTCGCCGCCGACACGCACCACTCCAACCCGCCCGTGCAGGCTGCCAGGACGCGTCCGCCTCCGTCCGCGAGCACGCCCGCGAAGCCCTGGCGATCTACGCCGCCGTCTCGCCCGTCTCCACGCGGCCGCTCCTCGCCCAGGTCCTCAAGGTGGACCCACAGCTCCACGCCAAGCTCAAACGGGTGGTGGACGGCACCGCGCACCACAGCAGCGCGCGGTCCGGCGCGAGCCGCAACTCCGGCGGGTCCGGCGCGCCCGCGCCGCCGGCGCGCTCGAACGGCGCGTCGGAGCCCCAGCGGAGGTCGCTGCCGGGCGTCAGCGGCGGCGTGCGGCCGCAGACGGCGCCGCCCGCGCGGCTCCCGGCGGCGCATAACGGCCGCGCCGCGCCGGCGTTCGAGCGCTCGGACGGCGCGAACGCCCTGAGCGACAGCGCGGGCAGCGGCGACAGCGCGACGTCGTCGGGGGGGAGTCAGCGGCGCACCCCCCGGCTGTTCCAGATCGCGCAGCCGCGGTCCGCGACGGCGAGCCCCGCGCAGGACCGCCTCGCGGCGCTGCGCGAGAAGCGCCGCCGCAACTCGCGCGCCCCGGACTCGAGCAGCAACACCACCGCGCACTCGCAGCGCGAGACCCCCCCCGCCGCCGCGGCGCAGCCGCCGCAGCAGCCGCCGGGGACGCCGGCGTTCCCGTCGGGCCCGTCGCCGGACGCCGCGACCGAGGACCTCGTGCGCAGCGCGCTCAAGTCGGCGCAGCGCACGCTCGGGCGCCCGCCGCTGTCGTTGGAGGAGATTGCCAACTCGCCGTCGCCGATGGACTACTTGATCACGCCGAACGCGTCGGACGTGACGGCGGACCGCGTCTTCAGCGCGATGGCGACGATCAAGGCCGAGGAGGCGCGCGCGGCCGCCGCGACCGCGACGCTCCTCGCGGAGCGGGAGCGCGCCGGCCGGGCGCGCGGGGGGGGGGAGTCCGAGGTCCCCGGGGGGGAGTTTTGCATCGAGAGCGCGGAGGCCGACGCGGAGGCGTTCCGGCGGCGCGCGGAGCAGGAGCTGCGGCAGCGGGGCGCCGACCGCGGCCTGAGCCCCAGCCTGACAGCGGGGCGCGCCAGTGCGGAGAGCTACGACACGGGGGTGCTGGTGGCAGACCCCCCCGGGACGTCTGCGGCCGCGCGGATGCGCGCCGAGGGCGCCGCGGGCGTGCTCGCGTCCGACGACGCCCCACAGACCCCCGACGTGTCCACCGCCGCCGCGGCGCTGCGCGCGGGCACGCCCTGGCAGGGCGGTTCGGCGGGCCCGCGGCGCGCGGGGAGCGGCGAGGAGGTCCCGAAGACGACCGGGTTCCTCGAGCCGGAGGAGCGACTCATGGTGGCGGCCGGGGGCATTGGCGGCGCGCCGCGCGCGGAGACGGTCGACCGGTCGCCGATGCCGTACAACGCTCCGATGGAGCGCGTGACGCCCGGCCACGTGCTGCCCGCGTCCGAGGGGAGCCCGCGGCCCCGCGCCGGCGCCGCGCCGGCGCTCGGCGGCGCGCGGCGCGTCCCGGTGCCCCGGCGCGGGCGCGGAAAGCCGCGGCCAGCCCGGGCCCGAAGCCGCGGCCGCCGACGGCCCCCGCGGGCCAGAGCCGCCGGAAGAACCTCGCCGCGGCCGCGGCGTCGCGGCAGGCCGCGGAGGACAGCCACCGCAGCGCGCGGTCCGAGGTGCACACCGCGAAAGACGCACTGGCCGAGATAGAGGTGCTGCAGCTCAAGTCGCAGCGCGGGACGGTGGCGTGGCAGGACCGCCGCGAGCTGCTGCGCGGGCTGAAGCAGCTCGCGGCGCACGGCCCGCCCGGCGCGGCGGCGGAGCTGGCCTCGGCGGCGGAGCGCGTGGCGCCGTTTTTGCTCGAGAGCATCGCGGACGCGCACCGGCAGGTGTCGGCGGCGGGGCTGGAGGCCGCGACGGCGTTCGTGGAGCACGCGACGTCGAACCAGGAGTTCGACGGCACGCAGATGCAGACGGAAAGACTCCTCCCGGAGGCCTTCCGGCATCTGGCCGCGGGGCGCGAGCCGCACGCGAGCGCCGCGGAGCGGCTCCTCGCGGCCGCGTCGGAGCGCTTCGGGCCGCCGCTGGTCGTCCCGGCCACCGCGCGGTCGCTCTCGGCGATCAAGCAGAGCCGCGGGCGCGTGGCGGTGCTGACGTGGTCGGCGCGGTACCTCTCCGGCGACGCCCCGACCGACGCGCGGCTCACGCCGAGCATGGTGCGCTCGTGGATCGCCGCGGCCACGCCCATGCTCGGCGACAAGGACCGCGCGCTGCGCAACGCGGCGGTGGACGCGTTTGTGGCGCTCGACGCCGCCGACCCGGAGGCGATTCCGGCCTTCATCGAGATGTACGCGGCGCCGCGGGAGCGCGCTGCGCTGCTTTCGCACCTCCTTCCGGCGTGCCCGACGATCGAGACGAACCTCCGGGTGTTCCAGAGCCGGCAGGGGATGCCCGCACACCTGTGGCCGGCGCAGGGCGGCGGCGCGGGCGTGGGGCCGAGCAGCGCGACCGCGCAGCTGGACCGCGTGCTGAGCGGCTCGGTCGGGTCCGCGGAGACGAGTCCGACGCAGCACGGCTGGACGCCGGGGCTCACGGAGAGCAACTCGGACACGGTCAGGGGGGGGTCTCCGGCGGCGTCGCCGGCGCTGCGGGCGCCGCGCGCGGCCGCGGAGGCGGAGCGCGCGCACGAGGAGCGCGTGGCGGGCGGGTCGCAGTACGCGCAGAACAACAGCGCCCCCCACGGCGCCGGGGGGGGGTATTCCCCCATCAGTTACACTCCGGTCAGGGAGGCGGACATCCAGGACGAGGGCGTGGCGGAGGGGCACTTCCAGAAGGCGATCGCGGTGCTGGCGAGCCCCGCGCGGCCGCAGGGGCTCCCGCTGCTGCACCAGCTGCTGTTCCTGGCAGGTGAGCGAGCCACCCTCTCCCTGACGGCCCACGAATAGCGACGGCCCGTTGCGTCGTGCCACGCATCGCCGCGCAACGCCGACCACGATTCCGATCACGGAGCAGCGGATCCGTTCCGATCGCTGTTTCTCAATTCATCGTCTCGGTTCTTATTGCTTGAAAGGCAATAAGGCAATACTACCATGTGTGTTTGCAGCAAACATGGTCTCTGGCAGCCCCCGCCACCACCGCCTCCCAGCCCCCACCCACCGACCGTCCCGCGCCCCCGCAGAGCTAGCCAAGATGGCCCCGTCCAAGCTCTGGCAGAGGTACCTCCCGCAAGTCTTCTCCCTCCTGCGCCCGCTCCTCTCCGCGCCGCACCCCGCCGACGTCCGCGAGCACGCCGCCGTCGCCCTCCGCGACGTCGCCGTCTGGCAGCCCCGCGCCGCCGCGCCCCTCCTCGGCACCCTGCTCCCCGACCTGCTCTCCGCTGCCGCCGCCGAGCCTGCCGCGGCCGGGGAGGTCGCCGGGCTCGCGGACGAGGCGCTCGAGGCCGTGTGCGGCAAGCAGGACCCCGGCGCGTGCATGGCGGTCGTCCTGCGGTGCCTGCCGCCTCAGGGGGGGAGTCCCGCGGCGGAGTTCCCGTCGGCGGTCCTGAAGGCGGGCGTGCGGTGTATCGGGCGGCTGTCGAAGCGGCTGCACCCGGAGCAGCTGCTGGAGTTCGCCCGGCAGGGCATGATGCCGCTGACGGTCGCGGCGTCGAGTCCGAGCGCGGACCTGCGGAAGGCGGCTGTGTTTGCCATGGTGGACATGTGGGTGACTGCGGGCGACGTGCTGGGGCCGCTGCTGGCGTCGCACCTGACGGACTCGCAGCTGAAGCTCGTGACGATCTACGTGAACAAGGCGCGCGAGCGGCAGCGCGTGCAGCAGCAGGCGTGACGCGCGCAACTGCCGCCAACGGAGCGCGGGACCTTTCCTAAGTTGATGCGTATTTGTGCGTGACCGCTGTGTGATCGACACGGCGAGCGTCCACGTCCCGAGCTGTGGGCATCATCTCCCGCGTGCAGCCGGCCCCCCGTCCCACTGCAGCGGTCCCTGGTGCTGCCGCCTGCACCCTTGCACTAACTTCGTGGATTCAATCAGCACCTCGCCGTGATGGGCCTCAAGAGTCCTCGTGCATCTCCTCGAACCGCGAGTCCACGCGAGTCCAATCATCTTCAGCCTGGTACGAGAAAAAATAGATTAAGATTGACGTCACAACCAGACTGGACGCACCGAATGATATTCATCGAGTCATAGAGACCTCCAGCCGTGACCTCCAGCACGCACGCGCCGCGCCATCCGTTCTCACAGCTTCGACGGCCGTCCGACATCCTCGAGCGTCGCCACGCGCGCCTCCCCCACGCTCCAGCACTTGCTCTGCCGGCCCACCTCGTCCACGCGCTCCCGCAGCGACTCCGCCGACAGCGCCGTGCCGTCCCGCGTGGCGTCCTCGATCGCCGCCTGCGACGCCCGCGCCGCGATCGCCTCCAGAGACTCCCCCGGGTACTTGTCAACACCCCCCTCGATGCCGACGCCGCGGGCCGCACGCGCGACCTGCCGCGCGGCGTCCTTCTCGCCCTTGACCGCGCTCGTGCACTGCGAGAAGCACGGGACCAGCACCGCCTCGTCCTGCGAGCAACAGAGGGTTGAAGAGAGGAGGGGTTGGCGTTCGAGGTTGTCGCACGCGGATTCAGGGGCGCCGCTCGTCGCGGATCGATCTCTGTTCGATATTATTATCATGATTATTATGTTTCCGCTTTCGTCGCGGACTGGTGAGAAGGCCTCCATTCGTTTCGTCCAGGAACAAAAAAAACTCATGCAGCGACGCGACAGCGCCCACGCACGCCTAACAGCCGAATCGATCACGCGTGGTCGCGAGAAAAACGGATTCTCAACGCGCACGCGCCGCACCTCTTCGAGCGGGGGCGGCTCGACGCCGAACCGCCACTCGCAAGAGAAGTCGTCATAGTTCGGCCGGATGTGCATCGGCATCCCGAAGTCCTCCATCAGCCACTCCTGGCTCGGCGCCTTGCACGAATTCACGCACACGCTCGCGCACCCCGCGGTCTCGATGAACCGGCACCGCTCGGCCTTCACCGCCTGCGGGAGCCTCAGCTTCACGCCCAGCACCTCCACCTCGACGTGCTGCGTGCCCTCCATCGGGCCCATGAGCCAGGGGAAGAGCGTGCGGAACACGAGGAAGAACGCCCAGCGCTGGAACCAGTCGGGCGCGTAGGGTTTCACCGCCACGCGCCAAAAGGGGATTACCCACCCGATGCCCAGCCCGGGGAGCATGCCGGCGAAGACGCGCTTCGCGCGCACGACGACGTCGCGCGCGGTCCCGGGGCCGTCGTTGACCTCGCGCACGGGGGTCATAAGGGCGTCGAAGTTGTCGTAGGGCCGCGGGTCGCTGTCGTGCCCGACCTCCTTGACCAGGAGCCGCCGAATGGTCGTCATCAGGACCTGCGCGGCGCGGGGATCACCGCGTGCTTGTCGTGCGGCGCTGTGCTCGGGCGTGGGGCGAGCGGAGGCGGGCGCGATGCTGTTCGGGACGCACCTTGCTGATTGGGCTCGCGTCGATCGAGGAGTAGTCCGGCTTGCCGTCCGGGAGCAGCGGGAGGGACTTCTGAGGGAGGGGGTCCCCGCGCCAGCCCATCGGCTGCTTCTGAGCGGGCTGCGGGGCGCCAGCGGCGGACGACGCCCGCACGCTACGCTTCGGCCTGCGGTGAGCGAGCGCCGGGCGCGCGCCGTCGTTGGCCGCCAGTCGCGATTCATCGGCGTGGATGTGCACGTGCTCGGGGCGGCGGGCCGCGCGCTCATGCGCCGCGGAGGTCAGAAAGCGAACGACTTGGTGCAGATGAGGGGCTGTGCGCCCCCCCGCGTCACGGAACGGCAATCTGAGCAGGTTTCCGACAACGTGAAGCGTAGCCATGAGAACTTGGAACGCAAACAGCGTCAAACTAGAAGCGCGTGGCCACGAGCATCGCCGCCAGAGACGCTTGCCCTACGTCTCAAGCCTTCCCGGGCGGCCGCGCACACCAACGCGGCCGCCACCCCTCATCACGCAGCCAGACCGGTAGTCCACCAACATAAGCATCCACTCGCGCAGAGAGTGCGGCAGCACCCGCCCGCACCGAACGGCGCGGGACGCAGAGGCGCCCTTGTGGCCCACTGGCACCGAGGCGCCCAGGCGCGCACCTGGCCGCCGGGCCGCACGCCGCGGAATGCGAGTGCACCCTCGCGCCCTGCATCGTGCTTGCACCGCTGCCTGGAATCCCCAGCCGCCCACCTGCCTCGCACACGTGCGTCCCAGGTGCCTACGCGTCCCCAATGCAAGCTCCGGTACGGACTCCGCGATGCAGGTACAGGCCGAGAACGACACTGCGCAAGTGGCGCGCGTCGCAGCTCGCGACGGCCCTCGGCGCGGGCCGGGGTCGGCCTGCACGACCGCGCGCGACGCGCTGAGACACCCCCCCCTGACGCACGCACTGCCTCCGCACGCGGCACGGGCGCAGAGGATCCGCATCGTCACAGCGGGCGCTCAGAGCGCACCGTATGCCGCGAAACACCCCCCCTCTTTTTCCAACCCCCCTCCTGACTGCAGCGACCAATACTACCCCTTATACGACCCCACGTGGGTCACCTTGGCCCGCAAGATCTTCACCTCCGTCACGGGCCGGTCCCCGCCGTCCGTCTGCACGAGGCCCATGCGCTCGACAACCCCCATCCCTGCAAAGCCACACACCCACACATCCATGAAAAAAATACCCACAAATAGTATTTATTTATTTATTCATTCATATACCGTTCAATAGTACTCTGTGCCCACACACGTACACGCCAAGTTGCAGCGCGGCGCTGGTGCGCGCCGCGCGCCGGTGCGGGGCCGCGCACCGGTGTAGACGCGGCCGAAGATGGTGTGTTTCATGTCGAGCCACGGCGTGGGCGCGAGCGTGATGAAAAACTGACTGCCGTTGGTGTCCGGCCCCGCGTTGGCCATGGCGAGGATGCCGGCGCCCGTGAACTTGAGCTCCGAGGTGAACTCGTCCTCGAACTTGTCGCCGAAGTACGACTCGCCGCCGCGGCCCGTGCCGGTGGGGTCCCCGCCCTGCGCGCGCGCAACACGGGGGTCCGCCGCGTCGCACCGCGCTCCCGCGCGTGCGTGCGCGCGCCGGGTGGCTGTGCGGGAGGGGCCGGGCCGCGCTCGGGTGCGATGCTTGGGCGGTGGTGCGGCGGCGCGGCGGAGGGCGGGCGCGCGTGGTGGGCACCTGGATCATAAAGTCGCGGATGATGCGGTGGAAGACGACGCCGTCGTAGTAGCCGCTCTTTGTGAGCTCGATGAAGTTCTTCGTCGTCTTCGGGGCGTGGTCGATGTACAGCTCGACTGCGGGGCGGCGGGTCGTTGCAGGCGGAGCTGGTGGGCCCCGCGCCGCACGCCTGGCGCGCGGAACGACGGCGCTCCCGGCGCAGGCCTCCGTGCAACTTGATGCGCGGAGAGCCGCGCGCAGGCACGCGCGAAAGGTGCAGCACTCCGGCCCGCGTAGGCCCCACCGCACGCAGTTCGCCCCGCTGCGCCACATTCACGCGCGCGCAGCGCGGAGACACCACGCCGCTTGCATGAACTGGAGGACACGCACCTTCTACGCTGCCCATGCTCGTCTCCAGCTCGACGCGCGGCGCGCGCGAGTCCTCTGGAGGACCTGCCATCTTCTCCGCGATCACCTGGTTCTGCTCCGACTTCTGCTTCTCCTCGCGATGCAGCGACGCACGGTCCACTTGTATCTTCTTCGAGTCCCCGCCCGTGTGGCGCGTCGCGAGCCCGAACAGCGACGAAACGTGCCACAACACAGCCACCGCCAACACGCTCAGAATGACGACCGGCACGATCCCAGTGCGCGAGCGGCGCCGAGACATAGAGACGCGCAGCTCCCCTCCCTGCTGCCGCGGCTCCGTACACGCCCGCGCCCCCGCCCGGCGACCCCCTTGTGCCGGAAGGAGCCACACATCCCAGGGGTGTGATTCCTGACAGCTGGCCGACCCCCCCGCCCGCACCAGTCGCCGAGGCGCGAGCTGCAAGGCGCGCGCACCGCCTGCGCGGCCCTCCGGACTGCCGCGTGCGCGACGGCGCGAGCAGCCTACGTACGCATGCGTCCTCGTTCCGTGCGTGCGGGCGCGGACCGCGCGGACGTCGCGAGCGTCGCTGGACCACCACGGGCGCGGGAGCGGTCCGTGCAGGGAGACCCGGCTGCTCGCGGTGCGTTGGGGGGGCCGAACATGACGTGGGTGTGGGTCTGACAGCACAAGGTGGCCTCGCCGGCCGTCATACGCGGTCCCTTGCGCCGAGCGACAGCAGCAGCACGAAGAACACATTGATGGCGTGGGAGCGGTGATGACGAGCGCTGCCTCGCGTGTTCCATCGACGCGCAGAGCCGCGTCGCAGTATGTTGCGAGAACTGCGGCTCGCTGCGGCGCACTGCGCCGCGACCGGTTTGTGCAAAGGCGGCCCGACGTTCCGAGTAGACTGTGCACCGTCTCCGCGGCGCGACACGGCCGTCGACGCGGGCGGGTGCTCGCGCAGGGAGCGCAACAGGGCGGACCGTCCCCGGGCGTTCCGAGCGCGATCGGGAACGGCGAGCCGGTCCTCATAGCGCCGGGCTTCTTGTTCGATGCGAGCCAGTTCG
Source organism: Pedinophyceae sp. YPF-701 (assembly GCA_916048055.1). Classification (NCBI taxonomy): domain Eukaryota; kingdom Viridiplantae; phylum Chlorophyta; class Pedinophyceae; species Pedinophyceae sp. YPF-701. The sequence goes on from CAJZHL010000031.1 coordinate 1,538,579, forward strand.
AGCAGCTCGCTTCGGACCTGCGAGCGCGCGGGTTCCTCGCCTGCGTCGCACCCATCAGGTACGCGACCACGCACGACGCAAACGCCTCGATGCGGCCCGTGCAGCAACCACAGCTTGAGCACGCGAGGCGCCTGTGCCCCGGCTGCTCTCTGCGGTCGTCGCGCGTCCGCCGTTGGATGCGACGGCGACGATGACGACGCTGCCGGGTGTGTCTCCACAGGTGGTACCACTGGCTGCCGACGGTGGGCGGGCGGTCGATGCGCCCCATCCTCGACAGGCTCGACGCGTCGATCGACCTCCTGCGGAAGGCGCACAGCGACGGCGCGACCCTGGCCGACACCCCCCTGACTCTGGAGGGACTCCCCGAATACTCCCCCGGGGACTTCGCGCGCGAGATGCGCAACGCGTCGCTCGGCGCGCGCCACGCCGGCCGCTTCCTGGCCGACACCGAGACGCCGCGGCTGGCGCCGCCGGCGAGCGATGCGGTGCGCGTGGCGCTGGTCGCGCACTCCGCCGCCGGCTGGATCGCGCGGATCCTCCTCGGCGGCGGTCCGGCGTACTGGAACAAGACGTACGACGCGGCCGCGCGCGTGCACACGCTGCTCACGCTCGGCACGCCGCACTACAGCATGGAGGGGGTCACGAAACGCAACCTCGAGTTCGTCAACGGTGGGTACGCCGGGTGCGTGCACGCGGCGGACAAGGTGGGCGCGGAGCGCGGCGTGCGGTACGTGTGCGTCGCGGGCCGCACCGTGCGCGGGGAGGTCAAGCTGGGGGGGTTTTACAAAGACCTCCCGTACCAGTCGTACGAGCTGTGCACGGGGTCCGGCGACGCGTGGGGCGACGGCGTGACGCCCGTGGAGTGCGCGCTCGGGCTGGACGGCGCGGAGACGCTGACGCTCGAGGGCGTCGAGCACGTGCCGGTCGCGGGGGGGCGGGTGTGGTACGGCACGGCGCCGGAGCCGCTGGACGCGTGGGCGGGGCTGCTGGTGCGCGGGGACGCGGCGGCGACGCCCGCGGAGGCCGCATCGTCGCGGCCGGCGGGCGCGCCGTGACGCACGCGCGCGCGCGGGGGACCGCACGCGCCTGTGTGGTGATCAATCCGATTGAGACTGAGTCAGTCTGACGAAACGTGTCGAACCGGAGGTCACGTTGCCCCGTTGCCCCGTTGAGGGCAAAGGTGGCCGAGAGCAACGACGCGGTGGAGTCCTACGTGACAACGCGAGACCTGAAACACAGTGTCACATTCACCGTTCTGTCCTTGTTATTTTTTCTGTTCACGACAGTTCGGTCCGCGACCTCAGCCCGCGCACCCCGCGCACATGGCAGTGGTGACGGCGAGCTCCGCCCCCCCCCCGCGCTATCCGGTGCTGCGGCGCACACCACCACCACCACCGTCGCTGCCCCCTGTCTCCCACAAGCCCCGCCGCGGCAACCTACGCGCGCCGTCACCTCGGCCGCACGGCTCCGTGGTCGAGGACGTCGCGCTGGTACGAGAGCGCGCGCGCGTGCTGCTGCGTCCACCCCTCGTGGATGCAGCACCCGCAGCACGCCACGCACCCCGCAAACGACATCAGGGTGGCGATGGCGACCAGCCAGCCGTAGTGCGGGTCCGTGTCGACGTCCGAGGTGTCCTCGCCGCGCGGATTCGTCAGCGTGACGGACACAACGACTGCGGGAACAGCAACAGAGGTGGGCCGGGCATGGTGGGCTGCGAGCAGGTTGTGGCCGCGGCGGTGGCGTTGTTTTGGACGAAATTCCGATTTGGCGCGCCGTGTTCGATGTGGACAGTGGCGGAGCGGGCGCGCAGGGTGCGGGAGGGGCGTGGGGCGGCGCGCGGTGTGTTCCCGCGCGCACGTAAGTTTGTGCGCACCTGCCAGGACGATGGTGCAGCCCACGACGCCGACGCACGTGAGTCCCGTGCGTCGCGCGCGCAGCGAGATGGCGCAGAAGATGAGGCTGAAGAGCGTCAGCAGGAGCAGCGCGAACGTGCCCTCCCCCACGCCCGCCACGCGGGCGCTCATCAGGCCGCGCCGGGCAACCGCCGAGACGGCCGTTCCCGCGACGTGGTCGCCCGCGAGGTGCCCGGCGTCCCCCGCGTGTACCTCCAACAACGGACGCATCGTGCCTGCGCCCGGCGGGGCGCCGCGTGGCCCGGAGCCGCCGCGCCGGCCACCAGCGGGGATGCGGTGCCACCAAAGCTGCCTGTTCGGCCCTGGCTGCGACGCAACGGCGGGTCTGCGTCTGTGAACGCAGAAGCTCGGCTGTGTGCGACCGCCGCTGGTCAGACTGGGCGGTCTGTTCGCCGGCGTCGGACGCAGGTGCAGCGTCTCGCGTCAAGCACGCCCGACACGAGCGCTCGCTGGGAGGTGACGCGCGAGCGATCGGGCGCGCGGGGCCGCGAGTGGCGCGAGCGTGGCGGCGCGGCGCACTCGTGCCCGGCGCGGACCGTCGCCGGTGCGTCAGATGCGGTACAACTATGAACATGGCAAAAGGTTCGGGAACCGATTCTGGGTCGTTGCGACGCAGGCGCGGCATGACGAGCGACTTCGCGACCGAGACCGGATGGCCTGATTGTCCGCAGAAGCGCGTGCGAGGAGGCCGCGGGCTGCGCACGGACAGCGCACCTCGCTGCCCCCGGGCCGCGATGTACGATGGCGCGAGCGGCCGCGATGCCTCGGGCGGACTCTTCCTGTCCGCACACGGCGGCGGCGCCGAGGCTGCCACTCCGGAGTTCGAGCCAGGCGAGTCTCGCGCTCGTTGTTCCTCTTGACTCCCACGCGCCTGCCCCGGACGCCGCGTACAGGCCATTTCAGCGGGCTCGAGGCACGAGAGCCTATTTTCGTGTGTATGTTGGTGCCTGCAGGCGTCATGGCGATCATTGCGGAGCAGGAGCGGCGCGACAGGGAGCGGGAAGAGCTGGAGAGGGCCGCTGTTCGGGCTGCGACCGCCCGCGCGCTGAGCTTGGCGTGCGTGCAAGTCAAGTATGCGGGGCTCACCCGCAAGAGCCGCGCTCTCCTCGAGCTCAAGCTCCAGGAATGGACCGCTTGGCACGCGCAGCAATACACGCAAGATGAGCAGCCACCAACACACGCGCGCGCGCCGGCCGCTGCGACGCCCCCGCCGCCGCACACACCCTACGCACCGCCCCCGCACGTCGAGTGGGCCGCGCCGCACGCCCACGCGCCGACACCGCGTCAGTGTGCACACACGTATGGCGCGCCCCCCGCGCACCACCCCTGGGCCGCCCCGCCAGGCGCAGTGCCTCCGTGGCCGCGCCACGACGCCAACGGCTTCCCGGACGCGGGCCCGGGGTGGCACACGCCGCAGCCGCCCGCGCCCTGGGCGGGCGGGCCGCCCGCGACGCCGCCGCCGGCAATCCGGGCCCCGCGCGGCGCCGAGCGCGGCGCGGAGGACATGGGCCTCGTCGCCGGGCGGTGGGAGTTCCGCCCCGCGCTGTCGTGCCTGCCGTGCGGGGGTGTTCAGGGGGACGACAACGACGGGGAGGGGGGGAGTAATACGCCGCTGCCGTGCTTCGAGGACGTGCCCGACGAGGTGAGACCGCGTGGTGCTCCCCGCGAATCCGGCTGGAGTTTGGCGCAGAGCCGAGCTCGCGAACAACGATAGTCTTGTTTCGGTGTTTGTCGGCAACGCGTCTCGGTCCCTCTGGACTCTTCCCCTGCAGCACGCGCCGGCCGTCGTGGTGCACGCCGCGCGGCGCGGGCGCGACGACATCAACGCCGCCCTCGAGCGCGACGCCGTGGACGCCGGCGGCGCGGTGCCCACCTACGACCGCGCCTGCGACGGCAACATGCTGTCCTCCGCCCGGAAGCGGCGCCGCGGCGACCCCGGCGCGGCCGCGCGCACGCCAGGCCGCCTGCGCGTCCTCGACGACGACGCCGCCGGCCCGTCGCCCGCGGACGCGGCACCGCAGGGCGACGACGCCACCACGCAAGCGCCGCGCGCGGGCGCGGTCGAGGAGGTCCCGAGCGCGGGCATGGTCTCGACCAGCCGCTGCTTCAACTGCGGGAGCTACAGCCACGCGCTGAGCCGGTGCCCGAAGCCCCACGACCCGGTGGAGGTGGCGCGCAACAGAGCGGCGTTTGATTCGACGCGGCGGCTCAGCGGGCAGCCGGCGCTGCCGGACCGGTACCACGGCGCGGCCCCGAGGACGCAGCGGCGGTCCTCGCTGCGCAGCGCGGGGCACGCACGGGGGGGGGTGTCGAAGGACTCCGCGGACGACCCGGGGGGGGGAAATCACGGCCTGACGGTCGTGGGCGGCGATCTGGACGACGACGCGTGGGCGCAGCGGCGCGGCGGCGCCGCGGCGCAAGGGGAGGCGGGCGCGGGCCTTGGTCCCGCCGCGGCTGGTGCTGCGGCAGCGACGCGCATAGCAGACAGGGTGGGCGGCGCGCTGGGGAGTGTGGAGGAGGTGGAGATGGAGGACGAGATCGAGCAGGGGGAGCTGAGGTAGCGCGCGTGTGAGGCAGCGCTCTTTCTGCGTGTTGGTGCCGGCGAGTCGGGCGCGCAGCCCTGCGGTCTCCGTCCTTGAGACGAGACACCAGTCAGTCAGTCAGTCAGATTTCACAGTCCGGGCGCCGTGCCGCCCGCTCCGCGGCCCGCAACGCGCTCCGCCGCCCCTCGCGCACACGGCCACCGCACAGCCACTTCCGCCACCGCCTCGCACCCCGAACGCGCACAACAGCCCCCCCCAAACACGGGGGGGGGTCCGGTGTGTCGTGGGCTCCGTGCCGTGCTGGTGGCTCGTCCGTGGCGCCGCGAGCAGTCGTCGCACACCAGCCCGCATCGTCACGGCGCCCGAGCGCCCCCGCGACCGTCGACCCGGGGCCCGCGCGCAGTCTGACTCGCCGGCTGAGTCGGTGCCGTGTGACACGGCGTCCGCTGTTGCGTCGCGGCCGCGCGCTGCGGCGCAGTGCACGGGCAGAGCACCTCGCCGCGCGCTGGACGACCCCGACCCCGCTCGTGGCCCCCGGACACCCCTCGTCTCTCTTTGGCGGCAAGCACACACCGCACCTGAACATGCTGCTCAGCGCGGTTGCGGCGAGCCCGGCGCTGCGGCGCGCGGCGCACGCCGAGAGCGCGAAGCGGGCCGCGCGCCGCGGCGTCGTCGTGCGCGCGCAGGACCCGAAAGTGAAGGTGAACGTCCTGGCCAGGGAGTGATTCGACCCTGATGTCCCTTCTTGTGGCGCGCCGGCGCTCTCTCGATTCCCCCGGCACGGCGGCGCGCGCGCACGTGCTTCGTGCCGGCGGGGCTCGCGGTTCGCGTGCGGAAAAGCGCGCGAGGAGCCGCCCTAGGGCGCAGCAGGGGGAGGCAGTTGAGCCCTGGTGGTAGCGTGGCTCGTGCGAGGCCTTGGCGCGGCTTTCACGCACCGTACTGATATGTATCCGACCTGTGGTATCGATATCGCGCCACGGTGCCGCCGGTTGACCCCGGAATTGTCCGCGTCGGCCGGCGCCTCGCTCCATGACTGCTCAGCGGGCGCCCCGGGCCTCGGCGTGCGGCCCCGCGCGCCCGTTCCGCGAGATCCCGCAAACCCTGCCCCGAAACATTCCGGAAATCCGTCCGACCGGGCCGCTCGCAGGCTGTGTCCGCGCTGGACCCCAGCACGAGGCTGAGCGCCAAACAGCGCGTCGAGGTGCTGTCCGAGGCGCTGCCGTACCTGCAGCAGTTCGCCGGGAAGACCGTCGTCAGTGAGTGGCCCCGCGACCTGCCCGCTCGCCACCGCGACGCGCACCCGCGCCGCAGCGCCCCGCTCGCCCAGCCCGCGGCCACCTTGGTCGTTGGGCGTCCCGTGACGGGTCCCCGCGGCCCCCGCCGCCGCGCCGCCGCGCCGCCCGCATGCTCGCACAACAACCTCCGCCACCGCCGCGGCCCCCGCCCTCGCTCCCCCGCAGTCAAGTACGGCGGGGCTGCCATGAAGGACGCCTCCCTCAAGGCGGTGCGTTTCCGGCCCACACACCCCCCGAACGCGCCGTCTCTTCCTCGCATTGCCCATTCACCCACGAAAGGTCACTAACCTCCGTGGTTCATGCGTTTTCGTCCGCGCAGGGCGTCGTGAGCGACATTGTGCTGCTGTCCTTGGTGGGCATCAACCCCGTGCTCGTCCACGGCGGCGGCCCGGCGATCAACTCGTGGCTCGGCAAGGTCGGCATCGAGCCCAACTTCAAGAACGGCCTCCGCGTCACCGACGCGGCCACCATGGAGGTCGTCGAGATGGTGCTTGTGGGGTCGGTCAATAAGTCCATTGTCTCCCTCATCAACACCGCGGGGGGCTCCGCAGGTGCGCCGCCCGCCTGCCCTGCCGCGCCGCGGGCCGCTGGTGCGAGAGTCCGCTCAGCTGCCCCCGCCCTGGGCTGTTTTGTGTCAGCGCAAGCGCGCGCCGTGACGGTGCGGCCGCCGCGGCTCGGTGTGCGTCCGCGCAGTGGGGCTGTCGGGCAAGGACGGCCGCGTGCTGCGCGCGCGCCAGATGGTGGAGAAGGACATCGGCTACGTCGGCGAGGTGACGTCCGTGGACGTGTCGATCATCAACGCCATCGTCGCGGACGGCCACATCCCGGTGCTCGCGACGGTGGCGTCCGACGACAGCGGGCAGGCGCTCAACGTCAACGCGGACACGGCCGCGGGCGAGATCGCGGCGGCCCTGGGCGCCGAGAAGCTCATTTTGATGACGGACGTGCCCGGCGTGATGCGCGACAAGGACGACGTATCGACGCTGTTCCGGAACCTGAAGATCCGGGAATCGCGCGAGCTCATCGACGAGGGCATCATCGCGGGCGGCATGATCCCCAAGGTGCAGTGCTGCATCCGGAGCCTGAGTCAGGGGGTGCAGGCGGCGCACATCATCGACGGGCGCGAGAGCCACTCGCTGCTGCAGGAGCTGCTCACGGACGAGGGTGTCGGCACGATGATCGCCAACAACTAGGCGCGCGAAATGTGACGCAGCGCGGCATAGGTGGTGTTGGTGGTGGTGCGTCACGCAGGCGAGCTGCGTCTGCACCGCGCGCGCGTGCGAGCGGGCTGCGGCGCGTGGAGCTGGCGGCGGGGAGCTGCGCACGCGCGTCCGCGTGGGCTGCTGTGTGTGTTGACGGCGCTCGATGCACTCTGGACGGTGGCTGTTGCGCTCGACCGCGCCGTTTCGTGGCCGACGCGGCAGACACAGTCCTCGCACTGATTACGATCAAGATCGCGGGCCCGGGCAAGCTCGGTCTACTCCCCATACTCCCCCCGCAGCATCCCGTGCCACCCACCACCACGGCGGCGCGGCCCTCCTGCGCATTGGTTCAAGCAAGCAGAGTCTCCCCCCCTCCCCTCACGCAGCGGGCATCTTCCCCGTCTCCATGAACACCGCCGCTTCCGGAGGCAGCCGCTCGCGTGCCGCCTCCCGGTACTGCGCCACCTGCGCGTCGGAGAGCACCTCCTTCCACCGCTGGTTCGTCCCCTTGTTGATGAACTTGGACGCGCCGTCCTCGCCGCCCGCGCCCCACATCGCGCCGCCCAGCGGCGCCACCTCCGGCGCGTGCGCCTTCATGTACTCAAACGTGCACTTCTCGACCAGCGACGGCCACTGCGACTCGGCGATCTTGTCGTACACGCCCAGGAACTTCGCGAGGTCGCGCATGTGGCCCTCGAGGTCGGCCTTCATGTTGTTAAAGTGCACGAACTTGATGTTGCTCGCGCCCGTGGTCTTCGCGAGCTCCCACCACGTCGCCTGCGGGCCCGAACGAGCGCAGCGGCGGACCAATCAGCTCAGCGTGGCTCACGCGGCCGACCGGGCCCGCTGCGCCGCGGCACGACGCGCAGCATGCGGTTGCGTTGCGTGCGGGCGTACCAGGTGCGTGAACACCGACCACGCGGGCCACCCGTCCTTCTCCCACGGCAGCGTGGACCACGGCTCGGTCAGCCAGCGGTCGAAGGCCTTGCCGGCGTCCGCGAACTCCTCCTGTCCGGGCATCGGCGGGCCGTGCAGGTTGGCGGGGTCGTTGATGACCGCGTACGCCATGTCGTTGAAGCTCTGGAAGTGGTTCATCTGCGGACAAGGAAACGCACAAGAACGAAGACCTGTGGGCGTGTTTCCTTCCCTCCGGCGCGGGTGTCCGGCGGCACGCAACCCGCAAGCGGTGCGCGGTGCCACGGCGGCGACGCGGGGCGCCTGCGGCCGCGAGACGCGGCCGATCGGAGCGGCGCACTCCGCCTGCGCCACGCACCAGCGACATCCACGAGTCCAGGCCGTCGCGGATGACCACGATGTACTTGGGCTTGTCGTAGATGGGGAGGGCGTTCGCGGGGAGGTGTGATTTGAGGAAGCGCCGGTGCTGCTGCGCCTCGATCATCGGCATCTTCACCTCGCGCGGCGGCACCTTGAGCTCCACCCACGGCGACACCTCCTGGTTGTTCAGCTCCTCCTGGGGGGGTGAGAGGGGGTGTGTTGTCGTGCTGGGTCGTGGGGGCGGGGTGGTGCGTGCGGTGGAGCGTGGTGCGCGCGGGGCGCACGTACCGGGAGCTGGCCGGCGGCCTTGAGCATCACGCCGACTTGCTGCTGGGCCCATGTGGTGCCCGACTGCAATGCACAGGCGGGAGGGGGGGGGTGAAGGTTGCCGGTGTCGGCGCGCTGCCGTGGGCGCGCAGGCGGTGTGTGTTTCGGGTAAGAGAAGAGGTGCGCGGCGTCGAGGCTCTGCGCCGAGCAGTGGTGCTGCGTGTATCCTGTGTGTTCGAATGCAGGTGTTGTGGGCGTGTTTCATGTGCTGTGGGTTGGTGTGTGAGCGCGTACCTTGTACGAGGTACAGATGAAGATGTCATCGGCGCGGGGTTTGACGTCGTCCCAGACCTCGCTGCGCAGCACCGCGGGGGCGTCGTCATGCGCGGGTGAGGGCAGGTCTGGGGCGGCGGCGGGGCCGGTGCGAGGCCGGCCGACGCCGGCGCGGGCACTCAGTCGAAGAACCGGCCCCCGCGACGCCACCGCATCGAGGATAGAACGCAAGTCGCGATGGGGGTGCGATGCGCGTGAGGGGTGGTGCGTGTGGCGAGTTGCAGGGTGCACGGCGCGGTGGAGCAGCCGCCGCGACTGCCAGGTCTGCCGCGGCAGCCAGTCGCTGCCTCGACGGTCTGCACCGAGGCGCGTGGCGGACGAACACGATGTGCGGTGTGTCGGTGTCTGTGTCTGCACTGTACGGGCGTGGTGTACCTGTTGCTGCGGGCACGGGGCACGGGGGCGTGAGAGACCGCGCCGCCGGTGGTCTTGCGCGCAGCGGCGGGTGGTCCGAGGCCGCGGGTGCCGAGGACAAGTGGGCAGTGTGTGTGTGTGGGGGGCTGCTTACAAGTGGTGGGACTTGTAGACCCGCTCCACCTTGTTGATCTGTTTGCAGGACTCCTGCGTGTGCAGCGGGGAGTGCGCGCCGTGAGGTGACCGCCTGCGCGGCCGCGGCGCCCGCTGAAGGACGCACGCAGGGGCACGGCGTGGGGGGCGTGGGCGGCGTGCGATGCCGGCCGCGACACCGGAGCGCGGTGGTTCCGGACTGTGCCGTGCTCGCGCGGCCCCGCGCCGCCCGCTGCGACCCGCAGGGAGCGCGGGCGCGCCCGGACCAACCACCACGAGGTGCGCGCGGCGCCGCGGCGAGGTGCGCGCCGCTCCGGCTCTCTCACCCAGCCGCAGCGGCCTGCTCGATGCAGCTCGCTCGGCGGTGGCAGCCGCCGACGGCGCGACCCGGAAGGGAGTCCCCCGCGCGACGCGCTCAACAGGGCTTCGGCTAGGCCGCTCGCACGGGGCGCACAGGTCGCGCGTGCCTCGCGCAGCTGCCGCACGCAGTGCAGTGCGCTCCGCTCAGCACGGGAAGCGATGTGGCGGTCCGTAAAATAGAGCTTGGCGGGAAGATCCGCCCCTGTCGTAGACTGTCGCTATGGTTTGGTGGGCTCCGCTGCGTGTAGGCGCACCTGCGAAGGGCCCGGCATCGTTCCGTGGCTGCTGCGTACCATACTTCGCGCACTGCCTCCCCGCGCGGCGTCAAGATCCCCGCCGCGGCCGCGTGTCGCACGACAGCCCACGCGCGTCAGGCCCCGCCCGCCCGACACGGCGCTGCAGGCCGCCCTGGCCACGTCGGGCCGGCGTGCACCGCCCGGGCGCAGTGTACGACGCAGCGAGGCGCGTGAATCGCATTTCGAGACCCGCCAGACACCGCCGCGTCCGCCTAGCGATCCATCACGAGCCTGGCCGCCTACTACGAGCTCCTCCGGCGCCCCGGGCGGGTCTTCGGTGCTCGCAGAGCTGCCACAGTACTGTCGTGGTGTCTAGCGAGCGCGGTGTTGCGCTTTGCGGGTTCCCCCGCCGGCACCGGAGGTCGGAGAGGTGCAGGGGGGGAATATGGCGACTGACGTGCCGTACCGGCCCTCGACGGAGGCTCCGCACATGCGCTCGATGAAGGTCGTCAATATCCAGCCCGAGCCGCTCGACCTGGAGAAGTCGGCGGCGCCAGCGCTGGAGCCGTCGATCGAAGGTGAGTCCACACATGCACACCGCAACTCCCGCCGCATCGCGCGACAGGAGCGCCCGCGGTGCGCCGCGAGCGCTACCCATCTGCAACGACCAGCGATTGGCGCTGCGACGTGGCGATGCGGCCGGACGCGGACGCAGCAAGGGCTCTCTTTGTGCGTAGAGCAATATGCCCGTGGCACGGGCGACGCGCGCGCTGCCTTGGTCGTCGAGCGCGCAGAGCGCGGTCTCTGTCGCTGAGGGCGCGCTGTACGGCGGAGCGCGGACCCATCCGTGCCGCGCCCACGCCTGGCCACCTGCGCGCAGCGGCCCTGAGCGGCGTGGCGGGGCGCAGCGGCAACAGCTCCCCGGTCCGCAGCATCAGCCCGGACAAGAAGAGCCGGCGGTACGAGCAGATCCGCTCCCAGCTCGCCCCGAAGCGCATGCAAGTCGGGCAGCCCACCGTGCGCGTCGCCAACCGCATCTCCGAAGCATCGGGGTCGGGGCCCGCGTCGGCGGGTCCCATCGCGCGGAACAAGACCATCTTCGCGGACTACCGCCCCGAGGGCGAGAACCTCCTCGGGAAGGACCGCGCGCAGGCCTCGACCGCCCTGCAAGTTCCTACCAATCTCTTTGCCCAGACGAGCGCCGCGGGGGACCGCGAGGGGGGCAGCAACGCGGGCGGCGCCGGGGAGAGCACCACCATCCGGTGGAAGGTGCGCGCCGCGCCGCGCGCGCGTCGACGTCCCGGCACGCTCGCGCGATGTCGCTCGCATGCACACACGCGCGCGCGCGCGGCTCCGGGGCTGCAGGCGCGGGGCGTGTGCGTGAAGGAGGTCCGCGAGCTCCCGCCGGAATTCCAGGCCGGCGTGAACGCGTCGATTCCGCTCCTGACGTCGTCGCTGGTGCTAGATGCCGACCCTGACGCGGGCGCCGACCGCCCCGCGTGGAACAAGTCGACGCAGTCCGAGCTGTACCCCGACCCGCTGAAGCCGCCCGCGAAGAACGAGGCGCAGCGCGTGCGGTACGGGCGGTGGTACATGCCGCCGGACAAGTGGGAGGCCGAGCCCGCGAAGCGGCGCTCGGTGTGGGACGATTCGCTGATCAGCCTGAACCACCGCATGCAGCAGCAGTCGCTCGTGAAGCTCGACCGCGACCAGCGGCTCATGGCCGAGATGCTCGGCGTCAAGGTGCGCACCGCCCGCGCGCGTGCGCGACCGCGACGTGCCCTCGTGCGTTGCGGCGGGGAGCGAACGGCGGCGACGCGCCCCCGCGCCGCGCGTGCAGGTGGCGGACATTGACTTCGAGATGTCGCGGCTCGTGGCGCGCGAGCAGCAGGCGCGGAAGAACCTCCGAGGGCTATACTCCTCCAAAGCCTACCGAGAGTACCTACAGGAGACGGGGCAGCCGGTTCCGGCGTACCTCGAGGGCGTAGACACCACGGACGGGAACGCGATGGCGCCGCCGCGGACGGGGCAGACGCGGCCCCCGCCGTCGCGGAGCGGGTCGGTGCTGGACTCCTCCCGGCGCTTGTGAGCTGCATGGCGGACGGACGGGCGCGGGGGGGGTGCGGGGTGCTCGTGCGCGGGGGGGCGGAGACCGTGCTGCGCGCGTGTCCTCTAGCAGCGTCAGGGCGTGCGTGGGACGCGAGCGAACACGTGCCAGCGCCGTCACATGTGCGCGTTGCTGATTCGTCGCGCAGCGCGGCCGCGGCGTCGCGCGTGCTGCGGCCGGGACACCGGCAAAACGCGGTGGTCGCTGGACACCAGCAGCGGTGGAGGCGGTCGCCGCCTGCGTCGGTGGTTTGTGTCGAGCACGGCCGCGCAGGGGCGCTCGGTGGAGTCGCGGGGATGCTATGTCACGAGTCACAACCCTTCAGCAACCACTCGGAGGAAGACCAGGGCTGCCCGGGGCGCTGGCGGGTGTTGTGGTGTTTGACATCACATGCTGTGGATGCCGAAGAAGCTCATGCGCTCCGCTTGCGAACGATTCGGAGGCGGTGCGGGCACGGTATGTCAGTGCCGCCGGGAACGTACGTTTGTGGCCGTGTCGGGCGTGCGATGCGCAGGAAACGCGTGCTCGGTCGTGTGGCGCGCCGCAGCGCGGTTGGCAGACGTCCTGCCACCAGCCTGCGGCCGCTGCGTCGTCGGGGGATGGGAAAGGGGGGTTGGAAGAAAAATCCGGGGGTGATTGGTGTCAGGAGGGGCCGTGGGGTAGGTGCCGTGCGAGCTCTGGGAGACGTGCTATCATCCTCAGAGCCCCGAGCATCGCGCGACGATCCCGGGCTCCGTGAAGGGGTCCTTGTTGCCGCGCCGCGCCGCCACCGAGTCCTGCCACACCTCCTTGGACACGGCCTGGAACGCCGCGAGGTGCTCGTGCATTTCCCTGTCGAGCGGGTGCGGCCAGGCCTCGCCGCCGCCCGCGTGCTCCTCGACGCCGGCGAGGTCCACGACGCTGAGCCACCCCCAGCGCCACGGCTTGTCGACCGACACCCGGGGGTCTCTCGCGGAGTCCCCCGCCGCGCCCGGCGCGAGGAAGAGCGGCTCCGAGGCCTCGTCCTCCATAGCGGCGTCGTCCATGCCGCACGGCGACGACACGCCGACGGACGGGCACTCCCGCGTGGTGTCGGGCATCGCCAGCACGTCGCGGGCGCTCGCGGGGGTCGCGGGGTCCGCGGCGGCGCGGTCGATGCGCTCCGAGCGCGCCTTGCGCACGTCCTTCGCCGCGGGAGAGCCCGGCGCGCTCGGCTCCTTGGGCCCGTGGCTGCTATTCGCGCTCTTATTGTTATTATTGTTCCTGCGCCCGCCGAGGCACGCGAGGAGGAGGCCCTTGGGGCCCTTGGGCTTGTGCCAGGCCTCGACTGGGTTCTCCCTCCCGAAGCCGGCCACGAGCTGCGCGAAGTCGTCCGCGCTCGAACGGACCTGCAACGTTCGATCAAACACCCACGCGCGCGCTTAGTCCATCAATTAATTGATTAATTGATTACTTAATGGTTGGCGTGCTTTCATATTCGTGTGTTGATTCGGTTTTGTGGCTCGCATGGTCATAGCGGCCGTGTATTGCGAGACGGCGCGAACGCATCCGCGCGCACCTGCGCCGCCTTGGGCACGATGTCGACCACCATGACCGTCACGTCGTCCGCCAGCCCGTACGTCTTCCCCGCACGCCGCACGAGCAGCTTCGCGGCCGTGTCCGACGGCCGCATCCGCACCTCCTGCACCATCTCCGCGTTGCCCACCGTCTTGTCCGCGTCCCACAGCCCGTCCGTCGCCACCACGAGGCGGCACCCCGCCTCGGGTAGCCGCACCTGATGCACCGTGGGCGTGCAAATCACCGCCTCGCCGACGTCGAAGTCCCCCAGCGCGCGCCCGAGCGCCAGCCCGCCCGGCCACACCCGCAGCGGGCCCACGCCGCCCTCGAACTCCTCCGCGGCGCCGCGCAGGGAGGTGCACAAGCGCCGCACCAGCACGCCGCGGCCCTCGTGGGCGCGCACGCGCTTGACCTCGCGCTCGCTGACGTCGAGGCGGTGGTCCGCCGTCACGGGCACCACCTCGCTGCCCGTGTCCAGGTACGCCAGCGTGTCGCCCAGCGACGCAACTGCACACCGGGGAGGGGGGGTGTTTGATGTTCGGGGGGGTGTGTGTTTGTCTCGGTTTCTGTTCCTGTGACCCGGGCGGGTCGGCGCGGAGCGTGCGGCGTGCGTGGTGGTCGTTTGCGGCGGCGGCGGGGGCGGGCGCACCGGTCGCAAGCCACCCTGTAACAAGAACAAGGGTGACCGTGCAGCCCGAGGGGATGCCCGCGGCGCCGAACTTCCTCTCGATGACCGCGAGGGCGTTGCAGAGCGCGGCGCGGAGCTCCGCGAGCCACGCCGTCGCGGCGGCGTCGTCGTGCAGCGGCCAGGGCCCGGGCGGGAGGCGCTTGTGGACCTCCTTGTGGACCTGCGACATGCAGAACTGCGCGCACTCGTGCCCGTTGTGCCCGTCCATCACGCAGTACAGCCCGTACGACTTGTCGTCCATCGCCACGTGCTGCGGCTCGCCGTTGGCGCCCTCCAGGGCGTGCCACGGCCGCTCCCGGGCGTCCACGAAATTCACTTCGTCCGCCTCCCCGCACTCGGCCTCGATGCGCCCGATGTCTGCGCGGCGCCGCGGGCGGGGGGATTTTTCGGCGCGCGGGCGCGACGCTGGCGGGGATATGCCTGGGGAGGGCACGAGGGGCGCCGGCGCGCGGGTGCGGGCGGGGCGCCGTCGCGGGGCGCGCACCAGTGAGCATCATCGTCCTGCGGGCCATGAAAACCGGCGTCGTGCGGAAAGTCCCCCTCCCGCCGCTGCTTTCGGAGGGCCATTCCGTGCACACCCGTGCGTAATGCTTGTCCTCGCCCTTCAGGAGCCCGATACCGACGCTGCGGAGGGGCGCAGGAGACGGAGACTGCGTTGCGATGCGGAGCGCGCGGCGGAAACGACGCGACGGGCCGTGCCGCGCGGCGCGGTTGGCGGAGGCTTCCGTCCACGGGACCGCGCGCGGCGTGCGAGGGGCGCGAACGCGAACGAACGCCCGGAGACGGTCGGTGGGTGTCCTGCCACGCGACCGGGGCGCGGCGGGTCGCGCGTGGCTGCAGTACGGAGCGGGCGTGCGACCAGCAAGGTGGCTGGTGCAGGCAATGGCCTGCGCGCGCGAACGCGCGGCCTGGGGGGGACGCGGCGCGCCGAGGGCGCATCACGCGAGCCATGGCTCGTCTGAGGCGCGCGATCTCGGCGCGCGCGGCGCTCGCCCGGCGCGCGGGAGGCACGTGCGTGACGCAACCACTGGCCCCGGCTGCGGGGCAGCGCGGCCCCAATCTGGCGATATACGCATCGCTTTCCTTCAATCCGGACGCGAAGGACGTGTGGATGCGCGCAAGGGCGCGGCCGAAGCGCGGCACGAACAGCGCCGACGGCGAGAACGGTCGGAGCGGTGCAGCGCACCTGCAGCGCGCGAACGGCGTCGTGAGCCCCACGATTCGACTCCGCGTGGTGGACCATTCTTCTTCCCGCATGCTCCCCGCGTGCATGCTGCGCGTCGTGCCCGACATCGCCTGCTCC
The DNA here is from genome assembly GCA_916048055.1 of Pedinophyceae sp. YPF-701. Taxonomy (NCBI): domain Eukaryota; kingdom Viridiplantae; phylum Chlorophyta; class Pedinophyceae; species Pedinophyceae sp. YPF-701. The sequence continues at coordinate 1,554,144 of CAJZHL010000031.1, forward strand.
AGGGACCCCTCGGCGTTGTGCGCGTGTTCCGGCCGCACGGCCCCAGCGATCGGCGAGCGAGCGCCGCGAACGGACGAGCCAGGAATCGCGAACGGTTGAGCGCCCTCCACTTCGGCGGTGCCGCGTCGTGCAAGCGGGCGGACCCGCTGTCGTCACTCGATGACGCAACGGGGGCTTCGAACGTCGCCAGCGGGGCGCCTGGTGATCTCGCTGGGCGGAGTATCGCACTGCCCCGCCGCGCCGCGCCGCCGAACATTGCTGCGGTGCCGGAGCGGGGACTCTCACGGACTTGAGTCGATGCGTCATTCCTGCCCCAGTCCCCCCGCCCGAACCGCCCGGCCCGGGGCCGCGCAGTGCCGGGTCAAGGGCGCCGCGGCAAGCCGCGCCACCGCTCATCCTGCCCCGCCCGACCCGCGGCGCCCTGGTGTCCAGTACCCGACGCATTGCGCAACCACCGAGCACGGGCACACGGCATCGGCCTCGCCGCGCGAGCCGCGGCAGTATAGTCGGGCGCGAGGGCGAGCGCCAGGACGCGGCGCTGCGTGTGCGTCGCTGAGTCGGGGGCGCGGGCGGTGTGGTGCGCGCCATGAGCGGTGCGGGGCTGCAGGCTCGCCCACTGGGGCGCTTGGCCGCGCTGGTGCGCGGGTGCGCGTCGGCCGCGGCGCCGGCGGGGGCCGCGGTGCTCCGGGGGTCGCGCGCCGTGCTGGGAATGTCCGGACCGGACACCGAGAGGCTCCTGCAGGGCCTGGTGACGAACGACGTGCGCGGCCTGGCGGCGACGGGCAGTGGGCCGCCCAGGCCGCTCTATGCCGGGATCCTGACGCCGCAAGGACGCGTCCTTCACGATCTCATTCTGCATGCCGCGCCAGACAACGGAGAAAAGGGGCTGTCAGGTGCGCAGGCCCGCCGCGTTTCGCGCAAACACACACTCGTGGTCCTGCCGGCCCCCCTCTCGCCGCCCGCGCTTTCGCCGCGGCGCCCCTCGCGCGCGGCGCCCCGGACTCCGCGGCGAGCGGCTGCGGCGCACGCGGCGCCGCGGGGCCGCGGCCAGAGGTCCGTGTTGCGCTCCGAACCCTCCAGCGTCGCTCACTCGCACGCACGCGCGCCCGCGTCACCGCGATCCGCAGTATACCTGGACGTGGCCGCGGGGTCCGTCGACGACCTGCTGCGGTACCTCCGGCGACACAAGCTTCGGTCCAGGGTCGACCTGCACGACCTGACGTCACACAAGGTGGTGGCTGCAGCGTGGCCCGGCGCCGGCGCCCCGCCCGCCGCGTGGGCCGCGTCCCTCCCGGGCGACCCGCGCGTCGCGGCGCTCGGCCGCCGCGGCATCATCGAAGCGGGCGCAGCCCCCGCGCCGGACGACGACGACAACGCCGCCGCGGAGCGCGTATACAAGTGCGTTCCGTGCCGCTCTCTCTCGTGCTCCCGCCCCGCGGCCGCAGCCGCAGCGCCCCGCTCGCCCGCGCGACCCCGCCGCAGCTCCTCCGCCGTCCACAGGTACGTCAGGGCGCTGTGCGGCGTCGCGGAGGGGCCGGCCGAGATACCCCCCGGGGAGGCATTGCCTCTCGAGTTCAACATGGACGGGATGGCGGGGGTGTCGTACACGAAGGGGTGCTACGTCGGCCAGGAGCTCACGGCGCGCACGCATTACACGGGCGTCGTGCGGAAGCGCGTCGTGCCGATTGCACTGGACGGGGACGGTGCGGAGGTGGCCCCCGGCGCCAAGGTGTACGCGGAGGGCAGCAAGCGGGCCGCGGGGAAGATCCTCGCGACGTGCGCGGCGCCGGCGGGCGCGGGCGGAGCGGTCGGGCTTGCGCTGCTGCGGCTGGCGGCGGTGCTGCCGGCGGACGCGCCGCCGCTGGTGGTGGAGGGGGGCGGGGTCGCGGTGCGCGCGACGCGGCCGGAGTGGTGGCCCGCGGAGTGGGGCCACGAGGAGGACGACGCGCAGCAGGCGGGGCAGGCGGTGTAGGCCTGGTGCGGCGAGTGTGACGGCGCTGCGCTTCGTGGCGTGCGTGGGGGCGTCGGAGGGGGTGAGTGCGGCCCGCTGTGGCGCTGCGCTGCGCCGGACGCGGCAGCTCGGGGCGCGCCGGGGCGGGGGGGTGTGAGGGGGGGAGTCGCACAACGCAGAGGTGCGTGGTTGGTTGCTGTGCGGTGCGGGTCGGGGCCGCAGTGTCTTGCGTCGCTCGCGGCGGTGCGGCGGGGTCGGCGCGTGCGGTGTCTCCGGTCTGGTGTGTGAAGGCCAGCGCGTGCGAGGTCGTGCAAGGCCTGGTTGGGTCCCTGAGGCTCTGTGCGCGGCGTGCGCGCCGGAAAGCGGCGAAACGCTGCTCGTTCTGGGGAGAGGATACATCGACTATTGCTATGCTGAGTGCGCTGTGGGGCGACAAGGGCGAGGCTGAGGGCGCGGAGGGCCATGAGGATGCGCGGCAAAGCGAGGTGCGGCGCGCGCCCCGGTCCGCGAACGACGCGCTGCGCACCGCAGGTCGCGCGACCTGTCCTCTGGCACGCGGGAAGCAGCGCACCTCACGCGTCCGCCGGAACGTTCGCGCCCGGAGAGGCATCGCAGCTGCGCGGACCAGGCTAGGCTCCGGTGCGCGCATCCAGCGAGCGCTCGCGCCCGGCGCGATTCCCACCTGCTTCCACCTACACCCGAGACGTTCAGCGCCGCGAGCGACTCGCGCGAGCGACGCGCGTGCGCGCAGCACGACGCGCGCTTTCCTGTCCCTCCCCTCGCGCCGAGCCGCCACGACGCCAACGCCGCCAGCCCGCCGGGTCCGACGCCCCGCCTGCGCTCTCCGTCCAGCGCAGGACAGCTCGGGCGGGCGCGGCGCGGCGGCGAGCGCCGCGGGGGACGGCGGGTGGAGCACGCAGATGTGGTCGTTCGCCCAAACCGCGCTCACCTCCATCCAGGACCAGGCCGAGGAGGTCGTGCGCACCGTGCGCGAAGTGGACTGGGCGAAGGAGCTCTCCGACTTCCAGTCCGGCGCGCAGGCCGAGGGCGAGCTCCTCCACACCCACGCCAAGGACGCCGTGCAACACGCGCCGGAGAAGGCGCGCGCGCTCATCTCGAACGTCCGGCGCGCCGTGCCGAAGGACCTCGAAGAAGCCAAGCGACGCGCCGGTGCGCCCCCGTCACGTGTGCCTGCTTGTGTGTCTGCGTTGCTTGCACTCGCGCGGCGCGCGGGGCGCCCCGCGCGCTCCGCGCGTGCTCGGATCGCGGATGATGGCTTCGGTAAAAGGGCTGAGCCAGCCGGGCCCCGCCGCGACTCCCCCCCGCCGGTCCTGGCGCCCCCCGCGGCGTCAGCGCCCCCGACGACGCGTCCGACCGCCGCGGCCCGGCTCCGGCCGTCCGGGCCGTTCGCCGCCCGTGCGCCGTCGCGCCTGGCCGCGCCCGCGCCGCCGCCCGCGCGCCGCCCGCCGCCGCGTCACCCCGGCCGCCCGCACGCGCGACGTTGTGGACCGGCCGCGCAGACGCGGCGACACGCACCAGCACGCACGGGCGTCCTGACGGAAGACAGAGGGCGTCTCTACCTCTCGTCTCCCTGTCGAAAGCGCACCGAGATCGCGCGTGCGGCGCGCGGGCGCGCGGCGCGGGCCATGCGCTGCGCCGGCGCGCTGTGCGGGTGGCTCGTAGTGGGGTGCCACGGATCGGTGCGGCGCGGCGATGCGAGGAGGCTGCGCGTGCGCGGGCGGGGGCGCCGACGGGCGCCGCGCGGGGCGTGGGCGCGGCGGCGGCTGCGCTGCGACGACAACGACGACTGACGCGATACATCAATCCCGTGGACGCGGACCCCGTGCTGCACGCGCGCACACCTGACGATACGCGCAACGCACCCTGCGCTCCTGCTCCGTCCCGGGCGGAGCGATAGGTCGCATTGTGGTTCTTTTCTTTTCTTTTCTTTTCTTTTCTTTTCTTTTGTTGCATGTTTTCTTCCTGCGTGCCACCGGTGCACGCGAGGTCGGCGCTGCGATATATTTGCATGGAGATAACGATTGTCGCGGTTCCGACGCCCGCTGGCGCCGCGTGTGGTTCCGCGCGCGCAGAGGAGGCGATGAAGCACGCAACGGCCGCCGCGCCGCTCCTCGCCGAGCAGGGCAGGTCCGCCGCCGCCCTCTCCGCCTCCCGCCTCCAGGGCGCCGCCACGGGCCTCTCCGCGCTCTCCCAGGGGCTCCTCGGGCGCGCGGGCGGCTTCCTGGACCGTATCAACCAGTACCTGGACGAAGCGGACGCTGACGACGACGACGACGCCGACCTCCCCGCGGACTCCCCCCTCCGGAAGCCCGCCGCCGCAGCGCAAGCGCTCTCGCCCGCCGAGGCCGCGGCGGCGGCGGAGCTCGAGCGCGTCGTGGCGGCGATCCAGCGCGACAGCGGGACGTACTGCGACGAGCCGGAGGACGCGGAGGCGTTCGCGGCGTTCCTGGGGGAGTTCAGCCTCGAGGCGGCGCGGTCTGACATTGACGCGCTGCTGCGCGGGAGCCGCTTCATGGCGGAGCTGGAGTCGCGGATCGTGCCGGCGATCGTCGACTACGATGCGTTCTGGACGCGGTACTTCTTCCGCGTCCGGTGCGCTGCGGACGAGATCCGGGCGCGGTACGATGAGGGGGGCAGTGAGGGCGGTGGGGAGCCCGGGGGCGACGCGACGGATGCTTGCGCGGGTGAGAGTGCCAGTGGAGGGGACGAGGGCGGCGCGGTGCGGAGCGGCGGCGCGGGGGACGCGGCAGCGGCGGCGGTGGCGACGCTGAGCGTGGCCGACGACCACGGATGGGGCCAGGCGGACGACGGGTGGGACGGGTCGGACGACGACGCCGGCGGCGACGCGGCTGCCCCCGGTGGCGACGCGACAGCGCAGCAGAGCAAGGCGGAGGAGGGCTCCGCGGCCGCCGCGGAGGGGCCGTCGCCGCCTGCGAGCGGAGCGGGGTCTCCGTCGCAGGGCCGGCGGTGGCAGTCCGACGCCATGGACTCGGCAAGCGGGGTGCGGGATGCAACCGTTTCGGGCCCGAGCAGCAGCGGGGGCGGGTGGGTGAATGTGTCGCACGGGCGCAGCAAGGGCGCGGACGCGGGCGCGGACGCGGACGCGCCGGCGGAGCGGGCGGAGAACGACGAGGACGACTGGGGTGAGGACGTGGCAGGTGCCGAGACTCCCCCCGGGGGGGAGTGTTCGGACGAGGGCAGCGACGTCGACGAGGACTGGGGCGAGCTGTGAGGCGCTGTTGATCGACGCTGCGCTCACAATCATGCACGCACGCGCACGCGCAAGTCACCTGCGATCGCTTGCTGCGATCGCGGGGCTCGCGGCCGTCGCCGACTCGCACGGCCCCGCGCCGGCGCCCTCCGCGCCGCCCTGCTCCTCCCCCTCCGCGCCGTACTTGGGCGGCCGGCGCTTCAGCATCGCGTCCAGCTTGTCGGACATGTCGGCCAGCGCCGCAACCATGCGCCGCCGCCTGTCGCCCTCCACCGTCGCGACCTTCGGCGCCGCCGGCGCCCCGCCGCGCGCCGCGAACGGCCCGAAGTCCGCGGCGCCCCCGACCTCCCGCACCCACGCGGGCCGGTCGTCTGTCTGCTGCCGACGGTCCCGCCACGCCCCGCGCGTGTTGTGCAGCGTGCACACCGGGTGCGACCCGCACAGCCACACCGGCGGCTTGAAGTCGTCGCGGAGCTGCTCCGCCTCCCGCGTCGCCGGCACGACCCAGCTCACCGCCCACTGGTTCATGCACAGCTGCACCATGCCAGTGATGCGCGCGACGCCGGGCTTGTTCCGCAGCCACACCTGCGCGCGGTCGTGCACCTCCACGCCCGCCTCCTCCGACCCCAGCACGTGCCCGCCCCGGATCAGCACCTTCGCGCCCTGCACCGCACACACACACACACACACACACATGTCAAGTCCTGGCGCGTGTTGGCGAACCGCGCCCGCCTCGCCGTCGACGCGACCAGCTGCGTCCCCCCTCCCGCAACGTCGCAGTGCGTACCGCGTGCGCCACGATGCCCGCGCCCTCGCTGTCCAGCACCAAACACTCCCGCAGCTCAACCCCCGTCGCACCCTGCACGCGGACGCCGCGGCCGCGGCTGTCGTGCACGCTGACCTGCTCGAGCACGCAGCCCTCGGCCGCGCGCGTCAGCGTGACGGTCGCCCACCGGGCGAGCGCGTCGTGGTGCGGCGCGTCGCCCGTCCCTTTGAAGGTGACGCGCTTCAGGGTGACGCGCGGCTGCTCGATCGCGAGCGTCGCGTCCGTCACGCGCGCGTGGACGCTGCGCCCGACGAGGTCCACCGTCAGCCGCCAGTCCCCGCGCTCGTGTTCCGGCGAGGATCCTGTGTCGGGCTGTGTGACTCGACAGTGGACGAGAGACTGCAGGTGCTCCAACTGCGGGCGGCCGGGCGGGCGCTGCGGGGTGCGCTGGGCTCTTGCGTCGGTGCACGCGCGTCAACGCGGCGCCTGGAGAGGTGCCAAAAGGTGTCAGGGGGCACATGCGCGGGTGCGACGTGGCGAGCGGATGCTAGCGCGTTCGGCGCCTGCAGCGCGGGAACCTGCGCGCTCGTCCTCCCGGTCAGGGGCGTCACCTCGAGGGGGGTGTCCTTCCCAGCTTCCACGAGGAGGTCGACGACTTCCTCAGGGAGTCGGTATAAAGCCCGGACGGTGCGCGCTCCCTCGCTGTCCTCGTCTTCCCGGGAGGTGGCTCGCGACACAAAGGACGTCGTGCGCAGCAAAGTCAGCGCCCACGGCGTTCCTGCGAGGCGCTGGTGCCTTCGGTCCCCGAACAGAAGTGCCGCGCGCCCCGCCATGGCGCCCTCAGCGATCTTTTCCGGTACCACAGCAGCCGTTCGCTCGACAGTATCGTCGGTGCGCCGTGGCGGTGCCGAGTCAGCCGACGAGCCCCGACGTCCGCTCTAAGCGCGCCCCTAACTGGCCAAGGGGGCACTGCCTCCCGGTCGCGCGGCGAGGGACGCGCCGGCAGCGACTCTTTTATCGCAGGATCGACACTGCGACGCCAGGGCGCGGGGGCCGCCCCCCGACAGCCCGCCACGTCGCCCACCTGCGCGGCCGGGGAACACAAGGCATCGGGTACGACGCAACACACTACCGGTTGCGGTCCGACGGCTGCGGGCGGCGCAGGAGGTTGCGGCCCGCCCCTCGCGGCAGGGCTCACTTGGAGCTCCGCGGCCGTCTGAGAAGTGTCCCCAGAGCCGCCTGGCGGAGCACGCACGTGGAGCAGGGGTACAGGGCAGCGTGTGCTTCGACGAGGGTGATTGCGGGAGGCACGGTCCGCACGGAGGGAGGCACGAGGGAGGAGAGGCGCCCCGCGTCGTGCGATCGCGGTCCCGGGGATCGCTGTGACCAGGGCGCCGGGCGCACAAGGCATCCTGGAGCGGGGCGCGCAGGTGCGGGCGTTCGCGACTCCGCAGTTTCTGCGCCCTGATGTGGTGGACAATCGTTCGAAGATGCTCCCTGGTGGCTCGAACGGCTCTGCCATGCCCCACCGGAGGTCCGCTGGGCCAAGCTCGTGTGTGCAGGAACTTTGCGTGGACCGGGGGCGGCTCGTCCGCGATAGAGGCATCGAACTGTAGACGACGATGATCGCGCGACGGGCGTTCCATCCGTGCGTCGCCGCGTGGGGCACCCTGTCGGGCCTAGCACGGCGTGAGGCTCTAGCTGCAGCACAAGGGCCCTCCTGCCGGGCGTACGCGCGCGGGGCGGTCAGCACGGAGGAGGCGTTCAAGGACGACAAGACCTTCCAGCTCTTCCTGCAGGTCCGCCCGCGATCCGCCCGCGCTCGCCGCTCCGCAAGCCTCCCGCGAGCGCACCGCCCTGCGTCCCCGCCGCCCCGCGCGCGGCCACACCGGCGGGCGCCGTCCTCTCGCTCGCAGGCGATCAAACCGATGAAGGAGGAGGACGTGCCGGCCATGTCCGAGGAGGAGCTCGCGACGGCGAAGCACATGACCGACAAGTGGGCGCAGCTCCGGCGAGCGGTGCGCCCACGCACGCCCCCGCGCTCCCCAGCAACGCACGCCGCGGTCACGCGCGCACCCACGCTCGACACCCCCCAACCAAACCTGACCCCCGCAGGAGGACATCGCCTGGCGCTCGGACATCAACGAGAAGATCCGCCTGCGCGACGCCGCCATCGCCGCGCTCCCGGAGCCCCTCCGCGCCGCGGCCCTCGAGCCGGACCTCGCGCCGTTCCCGCTGGCCCGGTGGATCGCGACGGAGAGTCCCCCCGCGCGGCTGGACGACGCGGACCCGGACGAGGCGGCCGACGCCGCGCAGGAGCAGCGCACGGAGCAGGACGTGCTGCGCGGGAAGGTCGGCGCCGGACGGCGGCAGCGCGGGTGACGCGCGCACGCACGCACGCACGCACGCACGCTTGCACGTACGCTGTGACGGTGCGCGACGACGACGCGCGGGCTCGGATCGCACGTGCAGCTCACAGCCGGGGTATTTCGTTCGCGCATGCATTCGTAGCTATGAACAACACCACCGCGAGGGCCCGGGGTGTTGGGGGAGGCCGTCGCTGCGTCACCCTGCGTGGGTGCGCTCAGCTGCGCGCCTGCGCCTGCGCCTGCGCGCGCAGCACGTTCCCCGCGCGCACCGCCGAGTGGAACTCCTCCGCGCTCTGCCGCCCGAGCGCGTCCCGGATCAGCGACGCAATCTCCCCCTCCGCCGCACCCCCCCCCGCCTGCGGCACCGGCGGCGCCGACGCCGGCTCGTCCGGCACGGGCGTCGCGCCCGGCGGCAGCACGGGGAAGTTCGCGTTCAGCGCCGGGTGCGGCACGCCCTGCTTGAACACGTTGACGGCCTCTAGGTTCATGGCGCACACCCCGCGGAGGAACGCCTGCCGCATCTCCTCCTCGACCTGGACGCGCGCCTCGCGCTCGCGGGCGAGCGCGGTCTGCATCTCCGCGTGCTGCGCCGCGTGCGCCTCCCGCATGCTCTCGCTGCGCAGCGCGGATCGGGCCGGCAAACATCAAATACGCAAAGTGCGACGCGCGCGCCACGGACGCAGGCAAGCGCGGCGCGAGCGCGGCGCGGGGGCGGGCGGGCGGGCGCGCACATCTCCCCGTTGAGGTCCTTGGTCGACGCGGCCAGCATGTCCGCGAAGCGCTCCTCCGCCACCTCCACCTTCTGCCGGAGCGCCTCGACCTGCCAGTGCCGCAGGACCTTGCGCGCGAGGCCCGTGGTGTTCAGGCGCTCGAAGATCTGCCGCGCGCGCGCCTTGAGCTCCTTCTGGGACTTGACGAAGTGGATCCACGCGCCCCAACAGTGGTAGGCGCGGGCCTGGCTCTCCTGGCGCTGCTTGAGGTCGCCGATGACCGTGCCGCAGCGCTTGAGGATGTGCTCGAGCTTCTCTGTGCGCGCCTCGAGGGCGGCGACGCGCGCCTCGCTCGCCTCGAGGGCCCGCTGCTTGGCGGCGAGCTGCTTCATGCCGTGCTTGCGCTCCGCAGCGATGACGTCGTCGCCCTGCGCGGCCATGCGGCCCTTCATGTCGCGGACCAGCGTGTACAGCCCGTCGCGCATCGTCGCCATCTGCGGGCGCGCGGGAACGGAGGGGGAAGCGCGCTGGGGAGAAGCCCCGCGGGGGGCGCCGGGCGGCGCGCAGCGCGAACGCCACCGCGCGCGCTTGACGGCCCGAGCAGCTGCGGTCCTCGTCGGACGCGCGCGGTCGCGGAAACGCAGCCACGCGCCCGCGGCGGCCCTGTGGACCGGTGGCTGCACCCGCAGGGCCGCTGAGCGCCTGCGCGGCCGGTCCGGCCCCCGTTCCCGCACGGGCGCGATGTTCTCTGTGTGCGCTGGCGTCCTGGGGCCGCGGGGGTGCGCGGGACGCACCTGGGAGTCGAGGAGCGTGTTGAGTTCGTGGCCGACCACATCGTCGCTGAGGCCGATGTGGACGAGCGGGAGGCCCTCGCTGTACTCCTCGCGGACGGGAGACGGGATGGGCGGCGAGGGGGCGCCGTCGGCCGCGGCCGGGGCCGCCGGAGCTGCGCGGAAACGGCCTTGGCGGGAGAGCGTGATACAAAAGCGGGGGGCGCGGGAGGGCGCGGTGGGGGCGGTTGTGGGCGGCGGGGCGGGCGTTTGCGGGGCGCGCGGCGCAGGTGAAGCTTGGGGCGTGCGGGGCGGCGGGCGCTGGACGAGCGACGGGAGCGTCGGAGCGCGTGGGGCGGCGGTGCGGGGACGGTCGGGGCTGGTGAGCGGCGTGTGGGCGCGTACCTGGCGTTGCGGGCTCCTCGACCTTGCTCATCGCTGGCCGTTGATTTATGCGAGCGGAAACGCCCGTCGAAGCCTCCGACGCGCGTGCCTGCCGCGAGGAAAACCGCGAAACGTCCGCAGGTGCGTCTCAGGGACAGTGCGCGGTCGTCGCTGCCTGTGCTCTTGCGCGGCGTCTCGCGAGGTCGGGAACAGGACGCGCCGGGGCAATGGCGGGGTGCGGACGGGGCCGCAGCAACGTTCCCGCGGCGCTGTGGCTGTGCGCACCCGTCATACCCCTCGTACGCCGCCCCCTCGCGGCCGCACCGCCCTCCATGGGGCCACACGTGCGGCCTGCGGTGCGAGAGTCCGTGCACAAGTGCAGCGCACCTCTGCTAGCGCTGGTCGTGGCGCAGCTGCGCTCGTTTCCTCCTCGCTGTAGCAAGTGCGCGCGTCGCTGCGTGCGCCTCCAGGGCGACCTGCGACAGAGCCCCCGGCGCGCGTGCGGCGCGGGGTCACAGCGCGGTGTCGCTCCAGTCGCGGTGCGTGGTCTTGGCGGGCCGAGGCGCGCGCGGGCGGAACAGGCCCTGGAAGAAGCATCGACGGCAACATGGGGCGCATCAACATAGATATGATCCGCAAGGTGCGTGCCGCGCGAGACACCGCGCGGAACTACGCCCTCGTCGCGCCGAACGCCCGCGCTCCGGCCGTGCCGAGCCACACGCCCGTCCCCTGCATGCGCGTCCTCGCTCCGCGCCCCGCGCAGCGCGTCCGGCCCGCGTCCCTCGCGAACGACCCCCGAGCGCCCGCTCGCCGCCCCCTGACGCCCCCCGCGCGAGCCGCCACCCCGGCCGCGCCCCCCCACGCCCACACGCCTCCGCGGCCCCACCCCCATCCGCGCTGGGCCGCACGCAGCGCCCCGCGCGCGCCCCCGCACGCCCAAACGCCGCCCCCGCGATCCCCGACGCCCGCATCATCACAGCCACGCTGCCCGCGCGCCGCAGCGCCCCGTGACGCGCCGCTCCGGCCACCCGTGATTGCTTGCAGAGGGCGGAGCATAACGAGGGCATGGTCTCGACGCTGCAGGAGGTCGCGCTCCACCAGCAGAACATCGAGAAGATCGAGGTCCTCGGCCACCTCTGCCGCGACCTGCGCATCGTGTACCTGCAGGCACGCCCCGCGCCGCGCGCCCCCCCGCACCTGCGCGCACATGCGCGGCGCCCGGCGCCGACGCGCCCCGCGCAGCCCCCCGCGCTTCGCAGAACAACCTGATCAGCAAGATCGAGAACCTCCACCGCCTCAAGGAGCTCACGTACCTCAACCTGGCCCTCAACAACATCACGAAGATTGAAAACCTCCAGCGCTGCGAGTCCCTGCAGAAGCTCGACCTCACGATCAACTTCATCCCCAAGCAGGGCCTCCTCTCCCTCCGCTCCCTCGCCCCCTGCTACCACCTCACTGAGCTCTTCCTGATCGGCAACCCCTGCGCGGACTGGGACGCGTACCGCGCGTACGTCGTGGCGACGCTCCCGGGCCTGAAGCGGCTCGACGGCAAGGACGTCACGCCCTCGGAGCGCATCGCCGCGCAGCAGGTCCTCCCGGCGCTCGAGACGCGCCTGCGCGACGAGTGCCGCGCGGACGGCATCGACCCCGAGGAGTGGCTGCGCGTGGACAACCAGGGCCCGGAGGACGACGAGGAGGTCGCGGAGACGGGCGTGCTCGGCGAGGACGGGCAGATGAAGCGGCCGTGGTGCCCCGCGACGCGCGTCCTCGAGCACCGCGAGATGGAGGCCAAGGAGCGCGCCGCGGAGGAGCAGCGGCGGAAGGAGCAGGAGAAGATGGTGGGCGGGGACGGCGCGGTGCGGAAGGCGCCGCGCCGGGAGGGCTTCGAGGAGCTCCCGGAGGGCGGCGTGGAGTCGGGGAAGGTGTTTATGAAGAACGAGGGGAAGTGGCCGTTCTCGGTGTGCGAGAGCGAGGACGGCGGGTCGATCGTGCTGTCGCTGGGCGTGGGGCGGTACCTGGACACGTCGCTGATCCAGGCGGACGTGCAGCCGCGGGTGGTGCGGCTGCTGGTCAAGGGGCGGCTGTTCCAGTACGTGTTGCCGGACGAGGTGTTGAGCGACCAGGCGATTGCGCAGCGGTCGCAGACGACGGGCGAGCTGGTCGTGACGATGCCCAAGGCGGACCCGACGAAGGGCGCGCACCCGATGTTCGGGAAGCGGAGCGCGTTCGCCGGGCCGGTGAAGAACAAGCCTGCCGAGGTGGCGAAGGCGGGGAGGGCCGCGGAGGGGAAGGAGAACAGCGGGGGCGGCGCGGTGGACGTGCGGGGCATCGTGCGGAAGGACGAGGGCGAGGCGCCGGTGATTCGGGAGGTGCGGAAGGCGGCGGTGGTGGCGTGCGAGGACGACGACGACGACGACGACTACGTGCCGCCGCTGTCGTGACGTGGACTGGCGTGGCGCGCGCGCGGCGCTCGGGAAGATGTGAGGACGGGGTCTCGGAAGGGGCGTGCGGCGGTGCTTCGGCGGACGGCTGCGCGTCACCGGTGTGCGGTTGTTGTAGCCAGGGGGGAAAAGGTTATTCTTGCACAGGACGGGGGTGTTGCGCGTCGGTCTTACATGGCGCGTAGTGCGGCGGCGCTGCGCACGACGTTGGCCCACAGCGGCGCGGCGATCATCGCGCCCGTCCCGGGCAGCGGGCTCTCGTCGTCGCGCCCACACCACACGACGCACGACAGGCCCCGGCCGACGTACCCGGCGAACCACGCGTCCCGGTACGCGTCGCTCGTCCCCGTCTTCCCCGCGACGCCCCCGCCGCCCACCCACCGCCGCAGGTCCGCCACCCCCGCAGGCCCCAGCGCCGCACTCGCCGCCGCCCGCAGACAGTCGTCCAGGTCCCGCACGGCCCCGGCGCGCGCCACGCGGCGGCGCTCCGGGCGCGTCCTGTGCACGACCGACCGGCTCACGGTGTCCTCGACCTTCGAGATCAGATGCACCTGCGAATACACCCCCCCCGCTGCGATCGTGTTGTACGCCGCCGCCACCTCGGCCGGCGTGATCTCGCACCCGCCGATCGCGACGGACAGCGTCGACCGCAGCGGCGTCGTCACGCCCATGCTCCGCGCCAGCCCGAGGACCGTCTCCAGCCGCGCCGCGTTGCAAATCCTGACCGCGGGGACGTTCAGGGAGTCGACGAGCGCCTCCTTGGCCGTCACGGGCCCGCGAAACATCTTGTTGTAGTTGTTCGGTGAGTAGTCGCCGTCCTCGGCGTCGCCGCCCGTCCCGGACCCCACCAACACCCCCAACGTCCCCCCCGCACCCCCCCCGCCCGCACTCCGCGCCCGCCCCGCCCCAAACCACCGCCGCCCCTCCTTGAAATACTCCTCCTGCAGCCGCACGTCCCTGTCCAGCAGCTCCTGCTCCAGCTCCTCGCCGCCCACCTCCGCCCACTCCAACCCCCCCGCCTCGCGCCGAAACACCACCGCTTCGTCCGACACCACCGTCGACGGCCGCGCCGCGCCGCCCGCGAACGCCGCGAGGTACACGATCGGCTTGAACGCCGACGCCACCGACCGCCGCGACCGCGTCGCCCGGTTGAACGCCGACCGCGACCAGCTGCGCGACCCCACCATGGCCAACACCCCCCCCGTCGCCGGGTGCGTCGCGACCACCGCGCACTCCCCGCGGTCCTCGCCGTACAGCGGCGCCTCCCCGTCCTCGAGCACCAGCGCCTCCACCGCCTCCTGCAGCGGCAGGTCCACCGTCGTGTGCACGCGCAGACCCCCCTGCGCCACGCGCTCGTGCCCGAACACCTCCTCGAGCTCCTTCATGACCTCCTGCACGATGAACGGCGCCTTGAACGGACTGCCGCTCCGCCGGACCGCCGCCGGCGGGACCCCGCCGGGCGACGCGCCGGGGCGCCCCACGAGGGATGCCGGCAGCCCAGCGGCGACGAGGCGCCGCGCTTCGCCGCGCGGGAGGAAGCCGACCTCGGCCATGCAGTACAGGACCTGCCGCCGCACGCGGTCCGCCCCCGCGGGGCTGTTGAACGGCGAGAGCGCCTCGGGCGCCGGCAACATGCCTGCCAGCAGCGCAGCCTCGTTCACGTCGAGGTCGCTCGCACGCTTCCCGAAGTACGCTGCGGACGCAGCTGCAAGGCAGGGCGAGCGCGTGCGAGGGTGTCCTGGTCAGTGCTCGGGACATGTCGGCACGGAAGTCGAGAAACCTCGAGTGCGGAGTGCACGCTTCGTGTCAGGGGGCGGCGCACCGGCGATGCCGTAGATCCCGTGGCCCCAGTACGCGCTGTTGAGGTACCGCGCCATCAGCTCCGACTTGGACACGCACCGCTCCACCGCCACCGCCAGGAACGCCTCGCACGCCTTGCGCGACACCGTGCGCGACGACCCCACCAGCTCGTTCTTCACGACCTGCTGCGTGATCGTGGACCCGCCGCCCGCGGCGCCGAGCGACAGCAGCGCGCGCGCGACGCCGCGCCAGTCGACTCCGGCGTGCGCGTGGAAGCGCCGGTCCTCGGCCGCGATCACCGCTTGCTGAATGGTGGGCGCGACGGCCGAGAGCGGGACCTTGTCGCGGGCGAGCGTGGCGATGACGCGCCCGCGGCGGTCCAGAATGACCGTCGGCTCCGCGACGGGCGCCGCCGCGGGTCCACCGTCGCTGCTCGCAAGCGCCCTGCAGTGCAACACACACGCGCACGAATGCGGGACCGCGTGGGATCGCAGCGGCTGACATTGCGCGTTAACGGAACGGGCAAGGTGTGAGGTGGTCAGTGACGGCCAGCTCGGAACCCCCGCGCATGGGGGGTGTCTCCGTTCTGTTCTGTTCCTACCTGAAGCTGCCCAGGACGTCTCGGCCGTGCAGCGACGAGAGGAACCGGTGGACGTCCGCGAGCGCCAGGAGCGCCGCGACGCCGACCGCGGCCGCCACCTCCGGCCTCCTGCGCGCAAACCGCCGCACCGCGGACCACCCGCCGCGCCGCACGCTGCGGCCAATGTAGTAGTCTCTGCTGCCGGGCTGCTCGGAGGGCTGCCCGTCAGGATCGTCCGCGGAGCAGCGCGTCGTCTGGTCGACGCGCGTGCGCAGCGGGCATGCCGGGCTGCGGGGCGGCGGGCTGCGAGCGGTGCGTGGCGGCAGGTGCGGCGCCGCGTGCAGACCGAGAGCGGCCGAGTCCATGGTCGCGTCGACTGGCCGAGTGCAGGCGCGGGGTGCGTCTCCTGCGCGCAGGCGGCGTGGGATGCTCGGCGTCATCGCGCGCGGGGCCGCGCGAGCGTGTTTGCATGGCGTGACTGTGCCACCGCGACGGCGCCGACGACCGTCGCGGACTGATTTGGTTGGGACGACCGGGTGGTGACAGATGCGAACGTTGCGGAGAAATAAAGCCACGGCGGATTCGTGGCGCTGCGAGGAGGTGTGCGGCGTCCGCTCGTGGCGACCAGGAGTGGCAGCGCAATGCGCGCTACGCAGACGTCGCGTACGACGCTCATCGACGCGCGTGCACGCGTTGTTAGACGATCATGCCGCGGCGCTGATCGTTCCGTGCCAGATTGCCGCGGATCGTCCGCACAGGGCTGCGCGCACCTCATGCGTACGCGGGCGCGCCGCGGCGCAGCCCTGGAGCAGCGGGCGCGCCTCCACGGACGATCGAGGCTATCGCCGCCTTCCCTTCCGACTGACGTGCTGTTCGCCAACGCCCTCGAATCGCGAGAAGCCCCAGCGGGCCGCGCGGACGTGCTTACTGGGCACTCACACAGCACCCACGTCGCGGCCTAGCAACACACCGCCGCCACCGTTGCCTCGCGACCTGGCTCCCCCAACTACGTCTGCGACGCCCCGCGTGGCCCCGCGACCATCCTCGCCGAAACCGACCTCCCTGTGTGTCGCCGGCCTGACGTCGGTCAGTCTCGGAAGCTGACGCGAGGCTGGCTTCACCCCAGCGCGTCACAGCGTCATCGGTCCGCGGCCGGTCGCCTTGGGCAGGATGCTCATCTGCACCTCCTTCAGCGTGGGCATCTCGTCGCCCGTCCACACGGTCTTGCAGTCGCTGGGGTCGGGCGACACACGCACCATCACCTGCCACGGGCCCGGGTAGCACCGGAACAGACACCCGGGCGCGCTGCCCTTGAAGTTCTTCAGGTAGTACACCTGCTCGAACCCCGGAATGAACTCCTTGCCCATCTTCGCGACCTTCGGGTAGAAGATGGGGGGACTGCAGCCAGGGGGGGGGGAGAATTGTGCCAGGGCGGGGTCGCGCCGCGTGACCGCTGGGCCGCCCGGACAGGGCAGTGTCTGGAAGGCGAGGCGAGGCGAGTTGCTAGTCTGTGAGTTGGCATATAGATATGAGTTGCTGGTTGTTTCCACTTACTAGTACCAGGGCTGCCGGATGCGGTCGAGTTCGCCGTTGAACACGATGATCGGCCGCCCCGAGTCCTGCGCCGCGGCCTTGTACAGGTCCCACACCGCGAGCATCTCCTGGACCTGGAAGTGCGGGTACCCGATCACAAACACCCTGTCCGCGTCCCGCACGCGCTTGCTCACGTCCACCTGCGACGCAGCGCCGCGCGCGGCCGCAGGTGAGCGCGGGGCGGCCCGCACGCCGTCGCGCGGTGCGTCGCGGGCGGCGGCGTACCTTGCGGACATCCAACCCTATGTCAAGCAGGCCAGTAGGGTTTTGGAGGTAGTCGAGCTGGAACTTGACGTCCCCGAACCGGGGCTCGACGTCCTTCCCGGCGTCGCCCTTGGTCGCGAGCTTGAGCTCGCTCTTGTCGGGGAAGTAGATCCGCGTCGTCTCCGCGTCGCGGTTGAATATCGAAACGTAGCTGCGGAGGAAGTCCATCGAGTAACTCATCTCGTTCGCGCCCTCCGCGTCCCCCGGCACCGCCGCGAGCCCCGCCGACGGAAACTCCACCTGCAGCGGGCGCGGAACCGCGCGTCCGGCGCCTCAGCCGCCGCGCACGCCGTCAGAGCGTGTGTCGTCGTCACAGTCAGCGTTTCTGGAGCCATCGCGGGGCGGGTCGCACCTCTATCAGCTTGACGCCGTCCTCGAGCGCGGCGTTCGTCGCCCGCTGCGCCTGGGAGATCAGCTCGCTGAAGTCCTGCGGGAAGGCGGTCTCGCCCGCAGCTGCGCGACGCACACACACGCCGCCGCGGCGCGCCCTGCGAGCGCACAGAGGTGCCGTCGCTCGAGCTCAGGCGGCTTCTCTACAGGAAGCGAGCCCTCGCTGTGCGGCGCGAGCGAGCGTGGCTGTCTGTCTGCCCGACGTGCGTTGGTGGCGCAAGTATGGTAATTACATGCGGGGGCGGTGGGACACACGAGAGTAGGCCCCTCGCACTGCGTGGATTTTGTGGCGCCCGCGGAGCAGTGCGCTGGCGTCGCTACCGAACCGCTCGTGCCGGCCCGGGCTGCCGTCACCGCGACGCAAGACAGCATCGCTGGAACAACGGCGCGTCTGACGCACAGGCCAGCGTCCTTCAATCGCGCTGGCGGCGTCTATCGCGTTGCTCAGTAGGCGTGGAATCTGGCCTGAAGAGGAATCGGTGCGGCCACTCCGCCCGCGCGCGGGCGCCGGCGAGATTCACGGCGCGATGTGGGAACGGGCGGGACCTGCCAGTCTCGCGGGGGATAACGACTACACGCTGCTGCGATGCCGTGATACAGCATGTGCCGTGTCTTTGCTGATGCGGGGGCGGGCTGGATGCGTCGCGTCCGCCCTCGCGAGCGCAGCTGCACACCTGTTGTCTGGGCGCGCGCCGGGCCGTCCCTGCGCCACCGATGGCCGGACGACAGACCTCAACGCCATGCCAGCTGCTATCTCAAGCGCTCCTGCCGGAACCCCGGACCGCACAGCCCCCTGTCAGCGACACGCGGCGCTGCTGCTACTCAGTGCCCCCCGTTGCCGCCCACGAAGCACTGCGCCGACCAACTGTGCGCAACAGAGGAGCGCGTGATTCTAGCAGACCGCTCGCTGCTCGGAGCCAATGACATCCGCGACGAAACAGCAGCACCGCGCTGTCCGTCGGGGCTCGACTCGGTGCGACGCGCCTCGACGTCCCTGCCCCCTCGTCCCCGGCCCAGCCGCGAGCCATCTGCGCCCCCCGCGGACGCCCCGCGCCACTCCCTCCCGACTGCACCGCCGTGCTGGCCGTCCCGCAGCGACAACGGGCCGCCACGCGGCTCCCTGGGCCCCCACTTGGACCCTCGCGGTTCGCACGGCACGGCGCGGAAACGCCGGAACTCGCGCGGCCCCGGCTGCCCGGTCCCGCCGACATAAGCCTCCGGGCGTAGGTCCGCCAGCATGGCGATGGAGCGGGCGAAGGACCGCATGCAGGATGTGATGGGCGTGGCCAAGGACAAGGCCCGCCTGATGAAGATCAAGGCCGCAGACAAGGTGCGCGGCGCGAACCGGCGCCCACGTACCGCGGGAGACGCAGCGCGTGCCCCGACCGCGCTTCTCGCGGGCTCCAGCTGGCACACCGCCAGCCATGAGGGGAGGCATCGCTCAACCCGGGGCCACGCGGCCGCGCGGGGCCGCCCGGCGCCTCTGTGCGACGGAACCCGGGACCAAGAAGGGTCCCTCCGCGGCGCCGTCGTCGGAATCGCTCGGCGTGCGCGGTGCGCGACGCGTCCCGTTGGTTGCTGGCCAAGGGGCTGTGGCGGGCGCGCGGGCGCCCCCAGGCGCGGAATGCGTCGCCGCCCGCATGGAGGCTGTGCGACGGAGCGTGCCGCGCCGCCCGCAGCGCTGCCTCGGCGATCCGCCGGGCGCTGTGGTCCGGTCTTCAAGGTCTTCTGCCTGGCCTTGCCAGCCCTCCCACGGGTCCTCCGCCGCGACTCCTGTTCGCGCTCGCAGGAGTTCCCCGACATCGACGTCGCTCTGACGAAGGCGACGTCCCACGACAAGGTCCCTCCGAAGGAGAAGCACGTCGTGACTCTCAAGCAGGCCGTGGGCTACGGCTGCAGCCCGGGACAGGACAGCATCCTGGACTACGTGTGCCGGCAGATCGGCAAACGAATCCAGCGGTGCGGTGCCTCCCTTCCCCGCCCGCCCCGCCGCCCAGCGCGCGCCCCCCGGCCACCCCCCGCGACATCCCTCGCGCCCCCGCCCGCCCCCCGCAGCGTCGGCGCGGACTTCATCGTCCAGACGAAGCTCCTGACGGTCGTGCACCGGCTCTTCCGCGAGGCCGACGTCGGCCTGCAGACCTACATGATCAGCTGGATGCAGCGCATGGGGTGCACCGACCTCCTCGACATGCACCGCTTCCGGGACGCGTCCTCGCAGGTCGCGCAGTCGCACTCGACCTTCATCCGCCTCTACTCCGCGTACCTCCACGAACGCCTCGCGCTCTACTCTAAGAAACGTGCGCCCCTCCCCCTTTTGTTTACTGTTATCTCATGCCTGGCGCCGTTCCGGAGCTCGGATGCGACCCGCGCGCCGCCCGTGTCCTCGCAGGCACGGACGTGTTCCGCGGCACCATCTCGTTCTCCGCGGACGACCACCGCGGGCTGCTCGAGGACCTCCCGCGCGTGCAGCTGGTGCTGTCGCGGCTGGTCGACGTGCTGCCCACGGGCGCCGCGACGGGCTCCGACATGGTCATCTTCCCCCTCCGCATGGTCGTCAAGGAGTCCTTCCACCTCTACAGGTCCGTCCGACCCACATGCTGACGTCACCGCGCCGTCGCGTCTTCCCGACCCCCCCGCCCCCCCTCCTCCGAGCCTCTCGCGCCCCCGCCGCCCGCAGGATCATGGCCGAGGGCGTCGTCGCGCTCTGCGACGCCTTCTTCAACATGGCCCCGGACGACGCCGCCGAGGCCGTCTCCATCTACCGCGAGGCGTCGATCCTCATCGAGCGCCTGCAAACCTTCTGGCGCGCCGTCCGCAACCTCGGCGCTGGTACCAGGGACCTCCAGTTCCCCGCCGTCCAGCCCCTCCCCGCGGGGTTCCTCGAACAGATGGAGAGCTACCTCCGCGACGCCATGGAGCAAATCCACGGCGCGCCCTCGGGCGGCGCGGCGGCGCGGCCCGCGGGGCCGCGGAGGCCGATCGCGCACTTCAACCCCATCATGTCGAAGGTGTACGGGCGTCCGGGGCCCGGGGGGCCCGCGCCGGCGGCGCTGCCCGCGCCGCAGCAGCCGCTGGGGCTCCCGGCGCCGCAGCAGGGGGCCGCCGTGCTGCCGGACCCGGTCCCGGAGCAGCAGTACTCGCCGCCGCCTCCTCGTGAGCAGGCGCCGCCGCCGCAGCCGCCGTCGGCGGCGGACCAGCTGTTGCTGGAGCTGGGGGACTTGGACGTGAGCGGCGGCGGGGCGGTGGCGGCTGCGCCGCCGCAGGCGCACGCGGCCGCGCAGGGCGGCGACGACGGATCGTTCTGGGCGGCGATGGACGGCGGCGCGGCGCCCGCGGCGCCCGCGGCTGCTGCGCGCCCCAGCCACGAGCCGCAGAACTCGTGGGGGGGGTCCGAGGCGCCGTCGTCGGTGCCGACGGCGCGGACGCCCGCGCCGTCGACGCGCTTCGACACGGACGCGCTCGGGGCGCCGGCGGGGGCGTCGCCGCAGCCGGAGCCGGGCGTGGCAGGGGGGAGCTTCTGGGACACCCCCGCCGCGAGCGCGAGCGCGGGCGTGTCCACGGCCCCGGCTGCGTACTACAGTCAGCCGCACTTCGCCGCGCCCGTGCAGTCCATGCCCGCGCCGCAGCAGTTCCAGCAGCAGCAGTACGGCCAGCAGCAGACCCAACCCTACCAGCAACAACAGACGTACCACCAGCAGCCCCCTGCGTACCAGCAGCAGCAGCCTCCTGCATACCAGCCGCCGCAGCCGCCTGCGTACCAGCCGCAGCAGCCACCTGCGTACCAGCCGCCGGAGCCCCCTGCGTACCAGCAGCAGCCGCCAGCTTACCAGCAGCCGGGATACCAGCAGGCGGGGTACGGAGGCGGCGTGCAGGGCAATGCTCCTGCCGCGCAGTACGTGAGCCCGTCCAACCCCTTCGCGGCCCAGCCGGGCCCCGCGCCCACGCCGTCTGCGGCGCCGATGCTCTCCGGCCCCGTGGCCGCAACGGCGCGTGCGCCCCCGGGGACCTCCGCGCCGTCAGCGCAGCAGCAGGCGCGCGTACAGGCCGGGCTCGTCGACCCGCTCGACTTTGGCCTGACCAAGAAGAGCGGTCCGGCACAGCCCAAGGCAATGTCGATGCGGGCGCAGCAGGCGCGGCAGCAGTAGCGCGGCGGAGGACGGGGCCGGGGCGCGGAAAGGGGCGGGCTGGCTCCTCTGGGGTGGTGAAGCGCACGGGGCGCCGTGAGGAGGCGGGGGAGTGATGTGAGACTGCGATGCGCATGGGCGCTGAAGCAGGCGCGGGCGGGAGGGATTGAGAGCTGTTGAATCCTCCGTCGGACCTGGAGAGACGGACCATGTACAATCGCGCAGCGTATGTATTGTGCACTTACAGGGAACACCAGACGTATGGTGGGACGCGTTTCCAGGGCGTGCTGCCCCAGCTGTCGCCTCGAGCCGAGCAGCCTCGTCGGTTTCTTGCTCTGTCGGTATCTGTCTCCGAAGTGCGATGCTGGTAGTGAGCCACAAATTGTGGCTCACGATGATGATGATTCACGCCTGTGATACATCACGCCTGTGTCTCCAATTTGACCCTGCGCCCCCCGAGCCTCCGAGACTCAACCTGCACATTTCTCCGCCCGACCTCCACGGACCCGCGCCGTGTGTGCATGCGGCCCGCCTGGGCAGCCCTAACGCTGCGGGCGGTGTCCCACAGCTCACCAGCACTTGCCGCTGGGCGTGCTCGGCAGGCCTCCGCCTGGCCCCCAAAAAGTCCACCTTTCTCTCGTTCGGGGACACCCCCCGTACCACGACCCTGACCATGTTCACCCGTATCGACCCCGCCACCGGCCTCGTTGCCAAGCAGCACAACATTGCCCCCTGCAAAAGCTGCAAGTATCTGGGCATCACCCTTGGCCAAGACAAGGGCCGACCACCGGGTGTATCGTCGCACATGTCCACCGCGGGCGACAAGTCCCGGAAGGCAATGTACAGCCTGTCGAAACGCTGCTGGCAGACGGGAATCTTTGACCCCCTCCTGCAATCTGCCCTCTTCAAGACATACGTCACACCGGTGTCGACGTACGGCTGCGAACTCTGGTCACCACGCCTCGGCCTCAAGCCGCTGCGGGACCTTGACGGCCGCCTGACACGCATCCCGTCCCAACACCCCGCGCGCGCCCAGCGTGCATTTCTCGCCTCCCTCATATCCACCGCCAACCAGCGGATCACTTCCTGCTACAAGACGCCGCCCGAGCTGCTCTTCCGCGAGTTCGGGGCGCTTCCCCTCGAAGCGACGTTGTGGGCCCGTAACTTCGACTTTTGGGACTCGTTGACGAAGCTGCTGTACACAGCGCGAACGAACCCGACCTTGCCCCCCGACTTCCCGCACATGACGGTCCGGGCGTTCACCGCGCAGCTGCTGCTCGCGGCGGAGCCCGATTCCGACGCGTTCGTCACCCACCCTCCAGCAGGAGACACAGCGGAGGGCGACGCGACATCGTCGAGCGCCGCACGGATGGGCCGCCCCCGTGCGGCTCAGCCGGACCCGTCGGACGACACGGACGACGACGACGGAGCTGCACCGCCGGGCCAACAGCGGCGACTACGACAACTTCAACTCCCCCCGCACATGCAGCCGGGCCGGCGCGACGCAGGAGCACGGACCGCCGCGCGCCGAGACCACGCAGCTCGGGGCACCCGAGGCAGGGGACGTGCAGCACGGGGCGGCCGCACACCATCTCGATCGCGGCCCTCGCTACCACCGGCATCCCGCAGCACTGAATCGAACCGCTTGACTGTTCGCACGCTGGACCGGACCACGCGAGGGGGATCCCGCGCTACACCGAGGCCGAACTACTGCGAGGACTCCTCGGCTGCAACTGGCGACGACAGCGAATCAGAGTATGAGGGGTCGCACAACGCTACTGCGTCTTCAACGACCTCCCTGACGGACTCGGATGAGCCGGGCCAGCGGTCGCAGCCACGGAGCACCCGGGGACGGGGGCGAGGCGGACGATCACGGGGTCGCGGGCGGCGCGGGGGAGGCAGGAGCGGCGCGGGCCGACGGGGACTACGCACGACGTCGACAACTCGTACGAGCACAAGGCGCGCCGAACCCGCAGCCCACCGCCTCCGCAAACGCGAGCTACCGTGGGCAGCGCACATCGCGGCGGCCATCACTCAGATAGGCGGCACGCCAGGGACCCCGCAGCAGCCACACCCTGCACCTGCTGTGGGCAGGGTACGAAAGATCGCTCAGGTCGTGCTGCCGGACCACGAGCCCGCGGCAACCCCGGATCCCCGGACCGAGGTCACTCAGCACGGGCTTGGCCGCACACGGGCCAGGTACGCCTGGTGGTGCCAGCCACCACCGCGCACCATCCCTTCACATCTGCTCGACACCGCGATCTACCACGCGGACCGCCGTGCCCTATCCCGCCTGCGTGTGGGAGCTACGAGGCTGCGCACCTCCACGATGGCCATGGCGGACCAGGAGCAGCAGTGGCAACACACACCGCTGTCGCACCCGTCGAAAGTCTGCCGCTTCTGCGTGGACGTGGCGGCATCGCCCGCCCCGGAGGACCTCCGCCACCTGCTGCTGGACTGCCGCGCCCCAGCGGTACGCTCTCTCCGGGAACGAGCGGGCCTGGCCATGGACTCGTCTGGGCAGCTCACGCTGCCACCCCCGCCCGCTGCCGATGCGCCCCTGTCGTCCACGGCAACTGTTGGACAGCGCCGCCGCTTCGCTCTCAACCGCCGGCTACGCCAGCACCTCGAGGACCTGTACGGCGCTGCAACACTCGACTCGGAAGCCGCTGCCAACGCTGCAGTGCGTTATCTCCTGAACCTGCCGAATCAGCGAGGCATGGCGATCTTTGCTCGTGGCATCGAGGATCTGCTCCAGGCCGACTCTGCCACAGCTGCCGAACCTGTTGCTACCATAACGGTGGGGGGTTAGCATGACTCGCCACCTAGTCGAATGATCTTTTCAGGTCCCAAAGCCTTATGGCTGACGACGCGAAGAATGTGACACCTCACCTCACCTCACCTCAGCTTGGCGTTGACGGTGCGCACGAGCCCCATGCCAGGCCGCACGATCTCCGCCTTGCTCGTTGAGACAGTCTCGGACGTCGGCACTGTCGTCGAGACCTGCGCAGCGCGCTTCGACGGACCAGCAGGCGTCAGTGAGGGGGCAGTCAATGCGCCAAGTGATGCTAGGCGGATCGTCCAGGGTCGACACTTGCCTGGTATACGCTCACTTCGCCCGACACGCCCTTGAGCCTGAAGAGCCCCAGGTCGAACGCCATCACGTCGCGCATCGTCCGCCGCCCCGCAACGACGCGCGCAATAACGTCGATCAGGCTGTCCAGCCGCAGCCCGACGCGAGCCATGCTCTCGAGCTGCCGCCAGAGCTGCGTCTCGGCGCCCAGGTCGCCCGAGCTCCGCTCCGTCGCAAAGCGCCTCGAGCTCACCTTGGCCAGGCTCTTCGGCGGCACCACTGGCGTGATCGCGTGGCTCTCGGCGTCGTCCAACTCCTCCCTGATCGTCGCCTCAGCTTCCCGGAGATTATGTCGCGGGACCCCCCCTCAGACAGCTCGTCCAGCGCGCGCTCCACGACCTCCTCGGTGGCGACAATCTGCCCCTCTCGGGCGACTCCGTGGCATAGACGCGCAGAACGGTTCAGCATCGCGCCGTAGAAGTCCGCGGTGGCGTATTTCGGGTTCGGCACGACCATCGTGGGGGATCCTTCCCAGATCCCGACCTGCAGAGTGGCGGGTACCACGCACAGCCTGTAACACTAAGTGCGCCATCGCGCGCCTCAGCAGGCGCTGGGGTCGAACCGAACGATGCGTGGGTGAGCAGCTGGAAGGTGCCCAGCGAAGCACGTCGGCCGTGGGAACGACAACGGCCAGTTATGGATGGATCTTCGTCGGTGCACGGAGCGTGCAATGTGTTGTTCCAAGTTGCAAGTGAAGTGAGGCGCCCTGCGCTGCCACGGCACGCCGTGCAAGCGCGGGCGTACGCCCGGAAAGTAGTGCGCGAGCTCGCACGCACCTTGATCCCGATCTTGAGCGCGTCGTTGGAGCCCCCGAGCATGTGCTGCGACGGGTGCCTGACGATGACCTCGCTGACCTTGGACCCTGCGGGGGTCAAGGAAGCCGCGTCGGACGGGCCGGAGCGCGTCGGGACGATCTTGTTGGACGCGGACGTCTGGAACGATCTGCTCTGTCCCCGCCTCGAAGCGACCTTCACTCTCCCACAGGGGGGGGCTGCGAAAGAAGCCCATCGTCCTGCCCCGGCCTGCGCAACACCGCGATCGCACAGGACGCGAACCCGTCGAACGGTTCAGCCCAGGGATTCCCTCAGCGCAGAGGACCTGGGAGCGCAGCGCGAGAATTCCGTACAACCGTGATGACCAGCAGGGACGCACAAGTCATAGCAGCCCAGCGGCCAGCCGGCGCCCGCGAACATCTCCTGCATCAGCAGCGCCCACTTGACCGCCTTGCTTCCGTCCGGGAACGCCAGCACCAGGTTCCCGTCGGTTTCTTGTGACAAATAGCCCCCAAAGGCCAGGATCGACGCCCTGGCGAGCGTGACGTACAGCGCGACCGTGCTTTCGTGACAAGGCCTGCACGGGCGTTGGACACGACGGGGCGTCGGGGCTCCGCGCTCGACGGGCGGTCTGCGTGCGGTGTTCATGCATGCAGGTGGCAAGCAGCGTCTGGGCGTGGCGGCGGACCTCGACAGTTCGCCCGCGCCAGTCAGGCAGGCGAAGACAATCGCGACCGAGCAGGGCGGCGGGAGCTCCCCGCTCGCGCCGGCCTTGCGCCCACGTCTCAGCCGCTGGCAGCAGGCGTGGGCCGGACCCTCCCTGGGGCCTGAAGGACGTCGGGGCTCGAGGGCGATCTCACCGGCGCTCCCGGCGCATCGCGACGGGAGCACGTACGTCGTGCGGACAAGAGCGGCCGTTGCGTGGCGTTTCGTGCTCAGGCGGGCCGCATGCGGTAGCGCGGGATGGAGGGGTGCACTTCCTCGCCGGGGCGGCTCATGCCCTCCGCGCTGAACACGGCAGCGCCTCTGTACTCTCTCCAGGTGCGGTGCGTTCGGCCTGCGCGCAGGATCCCGGGTTTCGGGGGCCGGGCGTGCGAGGCGCGCGTCCAGAGTGCGGCGCGGTGGCCGAGACGCTGCTTCCGCGCCGAACCGCGGCACTCGGCGAGCATGCTGCGCAGATAAGCAAGGACAAGCTCAATGTGCGGTACGTGGGCGAGGCGAGGACCGAGTACGACGTCGGCGCCGTGCGGGCGGACCACCCCGTTCCACAGTGAGTGGTTGCTTCCTGCCCGCGTCCACGCGCCCGCGCCTGGCCAATGCGTCGCCGTTCCGAACGCGAACGTACTCTGTCCGTGTCTGCGCGCCCCGCGCACTGCTCGATCCGCTCCCGAGGCGCCGCGCGAGGCCCCGGACTCCATGCCTTCTGTTCGCGGCGCCCCGTGACGAGGCACGCGCCCGGCTCCGCGCCCTCCCCGCGCAGAAACCTCGCGGTGTACTACTTCGAGGCGACGGTCGACATGCCGCCCACGTCGCTCGGCAAGATGCGCGTCGGTTTCTGTTCCCACTCCTTCAAGGCCGGCCGACACTTCGGGTGCGCACGGCCCGCGCCCTCCGACACCCACAACCGCGCCCATGTGCACGGCCCCCCGCGCGCGCCGCCCCTCCCGCCACCTGACGCCCTCGCGCCGCCGCGGTGCCCGCACGCAGCGCGGAGAAGGGCTCGTTCGCCTACTGCGGCGACGACGGGGCGTTCCGGCACGAGGACAACGTGCGGGAGGCCTACGGCCACCCGTTCCGCAGCGGCGACGTCGTCGGCGCGGGCATCGTGCTGTCGCGCGGCGCGCTCTTCTTCACCCACAATGGACAGTGCGTCCCCGCGCCGACGCACCGCCGCACGCGCAGCAGCGCGCCTCCCCGCGCGCACGCCCACGCGGCCGCGCCCCCCCCCGCGCGCTCGCAGGAACCTCGGCGTCGCGCGGTCCGGCGTCGGCCCGCGCACGCACGTGCTGTTCCCCGCGGTGTCGCTGCACTCCCCGGGGGAGTCCCTGAAGCTCAACTTCGGCGCGGAGCCCTTCATGTTCGACGTCGCGGGCGTGGTCGCGGAGGAGCGCGCGAAGGAGGAGGGGCAGGTGTCGGACATCGAGGTCCCCGCTGCGGTGTCGCACGAGCTGGTGCGGGGCACGCTGGCGCACTACGGGTACGCGCGGACGCTCGCGGCGTTCGAGCAGGCGAGCGGGATCGCGGCGGCGCGGCGCGAGGGGCTGCGGCGGAGGGCGGCGCGGGCCGTCGACGGGGAGGGCACGCTGGCGCTGCGTGCGGGGGTGCGGACGGCGCTGCTGGCGGGGAACGTGGAGGCCGCGGAGGACCTGATGCGGCGGGACAGCATCGCGCGGCGGCTCCTCCCAGAGTGCGCGCCGCGACCCACAACGACGCGCGTGTTGTGCCTGCTCTGCGACGCGCCTACGCGTGCGTTCTTCGGTGGACGTGGCTGCGCACCCGTGCCTCGCGGCGTGCAGGGACAGGTTGAGCACGCACACGTGGCGGGACCTGGTGTGGACGGCGCTGTCGTGTCAGGGCGTCGTCGAGCTCGCGCGCGCCGGCGACGCGCCACGCGCGCTGGCCTTCGCCCGGGAGCGCATCGCGCCGTTCGTGTCCGCGCCGTGCCCGCTCGCGCACGAGCCCGGCGCGGGCGCGGGCCACGACGCGTGCAAGATCTGCGTGCACGTGCAGGGCATGGTGCGGGAGTGCATGGGGCTGCTGGCCTACCCGGACGCGGCCACGTCGCCGCTCGCGCACCTCCTGGCGCCGAGCGAGCGGGAGCGCACCGCCGACATCGTCAACAGCGCGATCCTCACGCTCGAGGCCGCGCTCGGGGAGGGCGAACACCCCCCCGGGGCGTTTCCTGACGCCAGGTCGTCCGGATCGACCCCCCCCGCGCTGGTCAGGTGCTTGCATCAGCTCTGCGCAGCGCGGCACCTCCTGCACGAGCTCAACGGGCGGCAGGGCGAGCCGTTCAGCCTCCGCCGCGCCCTGGGCGACGCCGACCCCGACGAACCAATGGCCGGAGCATGACGTCACGCCACGCGTCAGCGCGCGCCCCTCGGCACTGTAAATACGACGCGCGCACCGCACCGCACATCCGCGTCACACCGCGCCGCGCGGACGGTCACTTGCCGATGCAGAACCTCGAGAAGATGTCGTCTAGCACTTCCTCCGCCACTTCGTCGCCCGTGACCTCCCCGAGCGCCGTGACCGCGTCGCGGAGGTCCACCGTCCAGAAGTCCTGCGGGAGGCCCTGCGCGACGGCCTCGAGGCACCTCCCCGTGGCCTCCGAGGCGCGCGTGAGGGCCTCGGCCTGCCGCTGGTTGACGGCCCACCCGACGCCCTGGCCGACGCCCTGCGCGCCGGGCGCGCCGATCAGCCGCGCCATCGCCGCGTCCAGCACCGCCACGCCCTCCCCCATCGCCGCCGACGTCAGCACGACCTCCCTCACCCTCTCCCGCACCTCGGCCGGCAACGACGCAGCCTCGAAGCCCTGCGTCAGGTCCACCTGCACCGCGCGCGCCGCCAACGCACGCATCAAGCACACGCAACCGTCCTCGCGTGCACGACGCACGGCGTCCCCGCGGCGCGCGCGCGCGCTGCTCCGCCCGCCCGGCGCACCTTGTTGCACGCCAGGATGACCGGCGGCCCGCGCGCGCCCCACAGGGGCTCCATGATCTCCCGGTCCTCCGGCGTCACCCCGACGGCGGCGTCCACGACGACGACGACCACGTCGGCCTCCTGCGCCGCCTTCCGCGAGCGCTCCACGCCGATGCTCTCCACCACGTCGGTCGTGTCGCGCATGCCCGCCGTGTCGAGGAGGCGCACGGGGACGCCCGCGACGACCATGTCTGCGTCCACGATGTCGCGCGTCGTCCCCGCGATGTCCGTCACGATCGCCTTGTCGGTCCCCGTCCACAGGTTGAGCAGCGACGACTTGCCGACGTTCGGCCGCCCCACGATGGCCACCTGCAGCCCCGACTGCAGCAGCTGGCCGTACTGCGCCGTCTTCAGCGCCTCGCCCACGCGCTCCTGCAGCGCGACGCGCTCCGACGCCGCACGTCGGCCACCGCGCGGGCACGCAGAGAGGTCACACAACACGGCGCGCGGGCGCACCTGCAGCGCGCGGAGCTGCGCGACGAAGTCCGCCTCGTCGAGCTCGGGGAGGTCCTCGTCGAAGTCCAGGCGCGCGTCCAGCTCCGCGACCAGCTGCAGCGCCGTCCGCCGCAGCCGCGAGATCTCCCCCCCGAGGCCGCCGCCCAGGCCCGCGAGCGCGCTGTCCGCGGCCGCGACGGTCCGCGCGCCCAGCAGCTGCGCGACGGACTCGGCCTGCGTGAGGTCGAGGCGGCCGTTGAGGAACGCCCGGAGCGTGAACTCGCCGTTTCTCGCCAAGCGACACCCGGCGTGCAAGCAGGCCTGCAGGGCGCGCTGCGCGGTGACGGGGCCGCCGTGGCAGTGCAGCTCGACGACGTCCTCGCGCGTGTAGGACCGGGGCGCGGCCATGTACAGCAGGAGGATTTCGTCGACCACGGAGGCGTCCCGGGGCGACGCGAGGCTGCCGTAGTGCACGCGGTGCGACCGGGGGCCGTCCCACGCCGGCGCGGGGCCCGGCGGATCGCCTTCCGCGCCCGGCGGCCGGAACAGCTGACGGGCGACGTCCACGGACCGCGAGCCTGCAGAAGCGGCCGGGCGCGGCGGTGAGAGCGGCCACGGACGCACTCGGGACCCGCCACGGAGCTCGCCGGCGGGCCGGGACGCCCCGGCGCTCCCGCGTCGCGTGTCTCGAACGCGCAGCGCACCTGATATGCGGAGGATGGTGACGGATCCGGCCGAGGACGACGTCACGACCGCTACGATGGTATCTTCGCCCGCCGTCGCAAGCTGGGCGTGTGCGGGCGCGCGGTCTGCCTGGCGGCTGTGCGCGCGCGACGACGGGCGCTGCGACACGTGCCTGTTCAGAAGCACGCTGTGACGCCCGAGGTTCGCGGAATGGGCTGGCCGGGACCGCGTCAGGCAGCGCCGTGGAGGCGGTGCTGGTGGGGCTGCGCCCCCGCGCGTGCCTGCGCGACACGCGGCGCACTCCGGGATGTGCCGCCCCACGTGCGCCCCGGACTTGAGCATCATCCTGCTCACCGCGGAGCACATGCGCGCAAACGACGACGCAGCGGGCGGGGGCAGAATGGAGGTGCCGGCCATCGACCAGACACGAAGACACACACGAAGACACACAGATACACGCTCGCCCCCCGCGCCCTGGCGCGCCGTCTGTCGGGAGGCGCGGCGCCCGCGCGGGCCCTCGAGCGCCTGGGCGCAGGCATGATTTCGCGACACCCCCTCCCTGACATTGCCGACGACGGCCGGGTCCCGCGCACGGGTGGTCCGGCTCCGAGCGGCACGCGCCGGCGCTCGGCGTCACGGAGCGGGGACTGGCTCGGTCGTCGAGGGGCGATGGCACGTGTTGTGCGCGCGACGGCATCTTGCGGAGAATCGGTCACAAAGCAGGGAGGGAATGAATGGAGGCCGCCTGGCCCGTCGTGTGGCGAGGCAGCAACGCAGTTGTGGATTTCTGGATGTTTTTCTGGTATTTTCCAGGCCGTGGGGGCGCGGGGGGGTCTGACCCCCCCGCAGGACTCCCCCCACGGCTCCCGGGCCTACACTTCGCAAGCGAGGGTCGTCGGGCGCGGGGCGTGCGCGCATGCCCTGCATGCGTTCCTCTCAAGCAGTTTCTCTTGACGCCAGCACGGCGTAGACCTGACGCACGCGCTTCGCAGCGTCCCGGCGGAGGTCCACGGCGTCGCTCGCCGCGCCGCCGGCCGCTGCGGCCGGCGCGTCCTCGTGCCAGAGGCGCTTCGCGCCGCTGATGTAGTCGCCCCTGAGCTGCTCGTACCGGTCGTCGGAGTGTTTGTAGCAAAAGGCGAGCGGGGCGCCGTCGGTGCTGCGCTGCGCCAGCACGTGCCCGCGGAACATCCCGCACGTCGCGTGGAACGCGTTCACGCACGACCGCACGCAGCACTGCACGGCGCCGCCCCGCTGCCCGCACGCCGCGCACCGCAGGTCGAGCTGCTCCTTGCTCAGCCCCGTGAGCCTCACGCCCGACAGCTTGGCGGGGTCCGCGAACTCCACGCCGTCCAGCCACCGCGCGCACGCCACGTGGCAGAAGCGCCGCTCGCCCACGTCCGCGTCGCCGAGCTTGTTGAGCACCACGCGCATCGACGGCCCCGTGGGGCGCTCGGCCAGGCGCTTGAGCCGCTCGGCCTCGTCGGCGAGCGCCTGCCGCTGGCGGATGTCCTCCTTGGTCGGCCGCCCGCGCTTCGCCTTGGGCTTCGCGCCCGCGTCGCCCGCCGCCGCGCCGCCCGCCGCGAGGCTCTCCAGGACGGCCTGCGTCTCGTTGGCCGCGGGGTCCTGCGCGGCGTGCTTGCGGTCGAGGCGCTGCTTGGCGGCCTCCTCGGCCTCCTTCTCGCGCCGCACGCCCTCCTCGGCGTCGCCCCAGCGGCACGCGCCCCACTCCACGACGCGCCGCAGCGCCCCGCGCCGCACCGGGCACACCACGCACTGGCAGCGCGCGGGGTCGAGCTGCGCCGCGCACGCGTCGCAGTACCAGTCGCCCTGCACGTCCGCGTCCGTGAGCCCGTAGCACGCCAGGTGCACCGCGGCGTCGCACCCGTCGCACTGCACCACCGTGCCCTCGACGTCGTCGCCCCCGCACGCCGTGCACGTCCACTCCGTCACCGCGTGCCCGCGGTCCCCCGCCGTCTGCGTCAGCAGCCCGGCGTCCACGCCGCGCAGGTACCGCAGGTCCACCGGGCCCTCCGACAGCGCCACGTCGCGCGCCGCCGCCGCCACCTCCGGGTCCAGGGGCGCGTCCTCGTCCGACAGGTCGTCGCGCCCGCGGCGCCGCGACCGCGTCTGCCCCGACCGCACGCGCTTCACGAACGCCTCCTCCGCGCTGTCGTCCGAGTCCGCGCCGCCGTCCGACTCCGAGTCGTCCCCGCGCTTGCGCCTCTTGGCTGCAGACACGCTCAAGGGGGAGTCCGGGTGAGCATTGGAGGTGTCGATCTCCGAGAGCGAGCGCGGGCGTTCGAGCACAGGCGGCGTGTCGGCCAGCGTCGGCGGCGGCGCGGCGGGGGGCGCACATCCGCGGGGGCGGCCCGGGCCGCGGTTGAACACGCCGGGCTGCGCGGGGCGCATGGCCTGGTTGGCGGCGCGGATGTGGTTGGCGCGGTCCTTGTGCTGGTTGAGCTCCTGCTGCACGTGCATGGCGCGCTGGATGGTGAACTGCTGCACGGCGCCCACGATGTGCTGCTGCACCTGCGGGTCGTGCAGCAGCGCGGGGTTCTGCGCCACCGCGCGGTAGTAGTCCGGCTGGATCTGCCTGAGGACGTCCATGTACTGCGACCACGAGCCGGCCACGCCCGCCTGCGCGCGCTGCTGCTGGCTGGACTGCTGCTGCTGCAACAGCGCCTGCAGGTAGGCCTGCTGCTGGTGCTGCTGCTGCTGCTGGAGCAGGTACGCCTGCTGCTGCTGCGTGAGCGCCGGGGCGTGCTGGTGGTGGTCCTGGGGCGCCTGGGCGTCCCCGGCGTGCAGCAGCAGCTGCTGCTGTTGTTGTTGTTGCTGAAGGAGCTGCCGCTGGTGCGCCTGGAGCTGCAGCATGTAGGCCTGCTGCGCCTGGGCGTCCAGCGCCAGGCTTGCGCCGCCCGCCTGCGCCGGCGCGCCGTGCAGGAGGTGGTGCGCCTGCGCTGCCGCCCCGCCGGGCACCTCATACGGCTTCCCCGCGCCGCCCGTCTCCCCTCCCGCCCCGCCCGCACGCTGGTCGGGCTGTGCGGCCATCTGCTGAGGCTGCGAGGCCTGCGGGGCACCAAACGGCGCCCCGGAGCCGTCCCCAGCCCCCTGCGATTCAACAGCCCAGACGTGGCCGCCGGCGTCAGGGGGCGCGCCAGGCGGCATCTCGGCGGCGGCGCGCGCAGAAGAGGCGGTTCGTGGGGCAAAGATGCGCGGGCGCGCACCTGAAACCCGTTTGTCGCTCCCTGGCCGCCGGGAACACCGAACGCTCGCGGATCCATCCCCCTCCAGAGCCGCGCTCCCTCGCCTCGCGGCCCGCAGCGGCCCTGCCGCGCCCCGCGCCGCGACCTGTCGCCGGAGCGGCCCGTGCACCCTGCGTTGGCGGGCGGGGGGCGCGGGGCGTGACGCGCGGCGGGAGCCTTATGTGATGCCACTCACGGGCGCGCCGGCCGCGCACGGGGGCGTGATCGGGAATCTAAGCTGCGGGGTGCCGCCCTCGTGGCCCGCTGGGCTCCCGCCGCAACGTGATTCTGGCCGCGTCTCCGCGGGCGCCACGCGAACGTCAAATGCCACGCCCTGAGGGCCCCGGCCACGCGATCCGCCCGCATGCGCGTCAAACGAGGAATGCGCCATCTCGCAACGCGATGCATCAATATGGCTGTCGTAATTCTTCTCGCGACGCCCGCGCGGATGGCGGGGCGCAGCGGCGAACGACGCGTGTCTAGCACCAGTCGCGTCGAGGCCCGCGCCGCGCCGCATCGGGGCACCGCGGCGCCGCGGCTCCCGCGCCACACACGCCGCCGCGGCCCAACGCGCACCCCGCGAGCCGGCGGGCCGGCGCCCGCGCCCCCGGCCCCGCCGGCCCACGGCGCGACCTCGTACACCCACAGGCGCCCGCCCGCACTCCGCGAGGCCCCACGCGGCCCGCACGCACCGCGCCGGGGGAGCCCCGCGCAGAAAGATCGCGCCGCAGCGCCGCGGCGGTGCATGTGCGCCCCTCGGCGGCCTTGTGCGCACCTGTCCCTGCCGCCCCTCGGGAGAATCGGCGCCCTGCTTGCGCTCCGCTCTGCGCGATGAGCGTGCCCGCTCGCGACCCCGCTGTGGCCGGGGGGCGCGCGGGCGCGGGGCGATGGGTCGCCGCGGAGCCCGGGCGCCTGACCGGTGCGTACACGCGACCGCACACACGCCACCCGGGGGACCACCGCCGCGGCGTGGAGCGCAGCGCGCGGCGCGGGGCGCCATTGCGGCCAGGGGGCGCCGCGGACCGCCCGAGACGTCGTCGCGGACGCGGCTGCGACGGGCGTGCGTGGAGCGCGGGACGGCGCCGCCTCGGACCTCGCAGTGAAATAGCAGTGGGGGGCGTGTGCCTGGAGCGGCGGCGCAGCCGACCTTGGCGCAGCTTGGGGCTGTACTCCTGGGGTGTTTGCGTGTAGGCGTGAACACACGCGCGGTCGAGCCGGAACCTCCCCTCCGGTACGGGCGCCGGTGGGCTGCGAGGGTGGTTCCTGTCCGCGCGCCGAGCGAAGAGCGAGCGAGCGGTCCGCACCCGCGCGGCGTCCTCGGAGGACGACCCCTGCATCGTGTTCCCGCGTGCGTGTCTCGTGTCTCCCGTACGCGTACCCAGGCCATCCCGCCCCTGCGCGTTCCACGCAGGCCCTCTGGCAGGGCGTCCCGCAAGCCGCCGGCCATCGTCCGGCTGCGCAAACAGCGGCGAGATCTGCGGCACTCAGGCCCGGCGCCGCGATCGCGCTGCGGCGGCCACTGCGGAGGATGCAGCAGGAGCAAACCTCCACGGCCCAGAAGCCCGGCCAGCCCGAGCGCGCGGCGGGCGAATGGACCGCCCAGCCCCCTAGCGAGACTCTCGCCCGAGCAGCCGCACAGGGCCTCAAGCCTCCCGGGCCGCCCGCGCGGTGAGACGCCCGCGATCGCCTCCACTCTGACCGACCCTCCACACCTGCCGCGTGCGTGCGCGCCCGCGCCATCCGCGACCACGCCCGCTCCACCCGCCTGTACGCAGACCGCGGGTGCCGCCCGGCCCGCCGCCCGGCCCCAAGCCGCAAGCGAGCGCCACCCCAGCGGCGCCCCCCGCCGCGGACGGGGCGCCCGCGAAGGACCTGCCGCCCGCGCTGCTCGAGCGCCTCAAGAAGCGCGGCCTCGTCAACCACGCCCGGCCGCAGGAACAGCAAGAACCACAAGCGCCGCCCGGTCCGCGCCCGCGCCTGTGTTTGCACGATGCATCACACACGTCACCACTGCTGGGCGCGGCGCACCGGCCCACGCCGCCCAACCACCGCACGGACCCGCGCCCACCGCCGCGCAGGGGCGTCCGAGGCGGAGCGCGACGCGCACGGAGCCCCGCCCGCCGCCGCGCAGCCAGCGACCCCCCCGTTGGCACCCCCGGCACACCCCCCGCACGGCGACTACGGCGCGTGGGACGCCCTCGGCCTGCCCCCGGACTGGCGCGAGGCCCGCTGCCCCGCCAGCAACGCCACCTACTTCTACCGCCCCGCCACCGGGGACCGCTCCTGGCTGCCCCCGCGCGACTCGCAGCCCCGCTGGCTCCCCGAGGTGCGCCCCACGCCGCCCGCGCACGCGCCCGCCCGCCGCGCCACTGCGCCGCCGCCGACAGGGAAGCCGTCCGTGCGCGCGCAGGGGTGGCGCGTCGCGCGTGACCCGGAGACGGGCCACCGTTACTACTGCAACAAACGGCAGGGCCTGAGCCAGTACGACCACCCGGACTGCGCGGCCCCGGTGCCGTCGGCGCCCGCGGAGAGCGCGGGGGTGTTCTCCGCCAGTCGGACCTGGCAGGGAATACGCCCCGGGTACTGTTTCAAGAAGGGCCCCCGGGGCCTCGGGTACTACTGGGACGACCCCGCCGCGCACGACGCCGCCGGCGACGCGCCCGCCGCGAAGCGCCCCGCCGCGGCGCCCGCGGGCGAGCGCGCCGCACCGAAGGCCGCGCCGGCGGGCACGTCGCCAGCGGGCCCTCCCGCCAAGCGCGCGCGCACGTTCAGCAACGCGATCGACCCGATGGACCCGGCGTCGTACTCGGACGCGCCGCGGGGCGGCTGGAGCGCCGGGCTCGCGGGGACGCAGCCGCGCGCCGCCGACACCACGGCGTCGGGCCCCCTGTTCCAGCAGCGGCCGTACCCGACGCCCGGGTCCGTGCTGCGCGGGAACGCCGCGCAGCACCAGGCGGGCCCGCAGCGCCAGTGAGGCGTGCGCGCGGCGCAGCGCGCTGTGAGGTCCGCGCGGGCGTCGCAACGCAAAGCGCGTCGCTGGCTGCACGCGGGCTGGCGGGCGCGGTGCTCGCGGGCCTCGGCGGGCGCCTGGTCGCTCCGCGCGCCTGGCTGTTGCGTGGCGCCGAGGCGGAGGCCAGGGGGGGTCAGGAGGGGGTCGTGTTGTGTCCCGGGGGATGTGAGCGATACGGCGTCGTGTCGTGTTGCTCCGCGGAGGGAGCGCGTCGTGGGCCCCGGCCGAGGGTCGTGCTGTGTGAGGTCGCTCTCGTGTCAGCCCCCGCCGCTGCCGATGTGGCCCACGGGGAGGGGTGTGGACAGGCTCCGGGGGTGTGGACCGCGTCCTGGCCGTGGTCCGACGGGGCCGTCGCGGGGGGGCGCATCGCTCCGTGGCTGCGCGCAGTGTCGGCATAGCTCGTAGCCACCGCGGACGGCGCCGTTGAGGTCCGGCGCCCGCTGTCGTCGTCGTGCTCAGTTGTTGTTGCGGGGCAAGGGAGCGTGCCGCTGGGGCGACGCTGCGCGGGTGGAGGGGTGTGGGCGCCGGGTCGGGAAGTGGTTGGGTCTCGGGGACCTCGCTGAGGGCGATCGAGTGAGCGGCGAGCCCTGTTCCGGGAGGATTCGAGCCCATCCAGCCAGCGTGTGCCTGGGCTCTGCAGAGCGACCTTCTGCGCGACTGCGCTGTGACTCCGAGACGGGTGAGCTCCCGCCGCGTAGTCAGGGCACTGAGGATCTACATGCGCCGCTTCATGGCCCGAGAGAGCCCATCATTGGGCGACCACGGCGCCCGCTGCACGGCCATGGCTGTTTCACGCGACGTGATGCCGCGTGCCGGCGCACCCGCCGACAACGGCGGCCGTGATGAGATCGCAACGAGATATCTTTGCTGGGGCGAAGACGAAGCACCGTCAGCGCCCTGCACAGCGACCGCCAGGGGCGGTCGTAGCTCGACGTCAGTTGCTCTCGCTCCGTGGCCGCGACGTCTGCGGGGCGCGAGTCGCGCTTTCGTCGCTCCGTACAGCCAGAACGAGCACACAGGGCCCATGCGCGTCGAGTTCTTGCAATGCCTCGCTCCGGCGGCCCACGCTCCGCGCGGAGCCCCACTTCTGACTGGGAGGCGATTGCCCCGAACCCTGACGTCGTCTACCACGCTTTCCGCGCGCGCAGGTGACCTTCCACGATGACAGCCGCCTCTACGTCGAAGCGGTCGCGCGGCATGCTCTCGACGGGACAGGACCACGAGGGCTTGAGTGCTGGGTGCGTCCCCCGCCTCCGCCTCGCGCCGCGGCCTTTCTCGCACGTCTTGCGCACACATAGCGATTCGAGACAGCAGACATGCGCGCAGGCTGCACGAAACGTGGTTGTTGCGCCCGCAGTGCTCACGCCGCGCCCCCACCTCTCACCCGCAGCGTGTCGCCCGTCAAGTACCTCAACGCGTCGATGAACCGCGCGATGGACCCGAACGACTCCTGGATGACGCACCCCAGCAGCGTGGAGCTCCGCACCGCCCAGACCATCGAGGGTGCGCCCCGCCACCCCTCTAACCCCCTCCCGCCACGCGCACATGCATCACGATGTTCCCGACCCCCCCCCGCGCACACACCGCCGGTCGCAGGCGTGATCAAGGCCGGCTTCCTCGAGAAGCGCCGGCAGAAGGCGAGCCCGCACGGCGAGTGGCAGCGGCGGTACTTTTTCCTCCTCCCCGACCGGCTGTGCTACGCGCGCGAGCCCGACCCCCCCCCGGGGTCCCGCCTCAAGTACCTCCCGCTGGACAAGTTCCCGATCCGCCCGCTCCCGCGCCAGTACAAGCCGCAGCCCGCGGTCACGCTCCTCGAGCGCCGGCTCGTCCCGGGCGCGTGGGAGCTGCACCCGACCAAGGCGGCCTTCTCGCTGACGTGCGGCGTGCACACGTACTTCCTGATGGCCGAGAGCGACGCGGAGGCGCAGGCGTGGGTGCAGGCGATCGGGGAGGCGTGGATCAAGTGCGTGAAGCACTCGCTGCGGCACACGGAGGGGCGCGGGGAGGGGTGGATGAGCATGGTGGTGCCGCAGGACGACGGGGCGGCGGAGCGGTTCCGCGAGCAGCTCGAGGACGAGCAGCGGCGGCGGGCGGAGGCCGAGCGCGCGGCGGAGGAGGCGCGCCGGGACGCGGAGGCTGCGGCGCGGCGCGCGGCCGAGGCGGAGCAGCGGCAGCGGGAGCAGCAGCGCGCGCCGGCGGCACCCGCGGAGCCGCAGGTGGTGGAGGTGGTGCGCGAGGTGATCAAGGAGGTGCCCGCGGCGCCGCCGGAGACGTTCCCGTACCGCGTGTCGATCCGGACGGGGCGGCACGAGGACGCGGGGTTCAGCGGGCCGGCCGAGCTGGCGCTGGTGGGCGATGCGGGCGCCAGCGAGTGGCACCGCGTCGACGGGCCGTTCCAGCGCGGGTGCGCGGCGAGCGAGAAGCTCGTGGAGCCGCGGCACCTCGGCAAGCTGCGCGAGCTCGCGCTCGAGCGCGGCCGCGGCGCGGGCGGCGGCGGGTGGCAGCTCGAGCGCGTCACGGTGTGGGACGTCAAGCACAACGAGAAGTTCGTGTTCGAGGGGCCGTTCTGGCTGCGGCCCCCGCGTGACGGCGAGGAGCGCGCGCAGCTGCGGATCAACCCCGGCGCGCGCGGCGCCGCCGCGGACCGCCCCGCGACGACGTACGAGCTGGCGGTGCAGACGGGCGACGAGCAGGGCGCCGGGACGGACGCGGACGTGCACGCCGAGCTCGAGGGCGACGCGGGGAAGACGGGGTGGTTCCGGCTGCCCGCGCGGCCGCACCAGCTGCAGCGCAGCGGCCGCGACGTGTTCACCGTCCCCGACGTGCCGAGCGCGGGCGACCTGACGCACCTGAACCTGGAGGTCGGCGGCATCGGACGGGACCTGACGTGGCGGCCGAAGCAGGTCGACGTGACGGACAAGGCGACCGGGCGGACGTACACGTTCCGGCCGGACAGGTGGCTGGACGGGGGCGACGCCGACGAGGCGCGCGGGCGGTTCCCCCTCGCGGACGGGGCGGGCGCGGAGGACCCCCTGAGCGACTACGTGTTCACCGTGTGCACGGGCGGCGCGCAGGGCGCGGGCACGCAGGCCGACGTGTGCGTGGTGATGCGCGACGTCGACGGCCACGAGGCCGAGCCCGCGGTGCTGGACGAGCGCGGCAAGGAGTTCAAGCGCGGGTCGGAGCACGCCTTCGCGCGCCGCTGCCGGCGCCTCGGCGAGCTGCGGGAGATCGACGTGTCGCTGCGCGCGCTCCCCGGGCAGGACGGCCCCACGTGGTTCCTGGAACGAATCCTCATCGAACACAAGGCGCTCGGACGGACGTATCTGTTCCCGTGCGGGGACTGGATCGACCGGAGCTGCGGGATGATGCGGCGGCTCCCGGCGAAGGACCCCGGCGCGGCGGGCGCCGGGCGCGGGCGGTACGACATCACGGTGACCACGGGCGACGTGCACGGCGCGGGGACGGACGGCGACGTGCGCGTGGAGTTCGCGGCCGCGGACGGCGTCGCGGGCCCGTTCCTGCTCGACGATCCCGGCGCGTCGTTCGACCGCGGGACCAGCCGGGCGTTCGAGAGGGAGGGGGCGGCGGTGGGGGACCTGACGCACTGCACGGTCGAGCTGCTCCTGCCCGCGGGGTCGTCCAAGGTGAGACGGTGGGAGCGCCGTGATGCGCCCCAGGCGGCCACGTCCCGGCTCGGAGAACTCGCTTGGTCCTTTGTTTTCCCTTGCCATTTGTGTTTTGTTATTATCCTGAGCTGACCAGCGTGCCTCCCTCCCAGTGCCGCGTCCCCGCAGCCGTGGTATTTGGACAAGGTCGAGGTGCGCCACCACGCGCGGGACCGCACGTACGTGTTCCCGTGCAACGGGTGGATCGGCCCCAACAACGACTTCCGCATGCGGCTCTCGGCGGGCGACGGCGACGGGCCGCGGGGCGCGGCGCTGGCCGAGTACGTCGTCGCGGTCGACACCGCGGACGTCCGCGGCGCGGAGACGGACGCGTCGGTCTTCCTGGTGCTCGCTGGCGCGGACGGCAGCACGCGCCCCATGGAGCTCGCCCATGCGACGCCCCACGCGCGCGCGCCGTTCCGGCGCGGCGAGCAGGACGTGTTCCGGGTCCGCGGCGAGGCGGTGGGGCGCATGGCGTCCGCGACGCTGTCGGTGGACGGCCGCGGCGCGAACCCGAACTGGTGCGTGGACCGCATGCACGTGCGGGAGAACGTGGACGACCAGGAGGTGGACGCGGCGTGGTTCCTGTTCGAGAACCAGTGGCTCGGCCCCGCGCATCCGCTCCGCGAGCGCACCGTCGACGCGCGCCGCGCGCCCCCGCCGGAGCCCACGACCTACCGCCTGCGCGTGGTCACCGCGGACGAGCGCTTCGCCGGGACGGACGCCGACATCTCCGCGGACATCCAGGGCGAGCACGGCAGCAGCGGCTTCCGCCCGCTCGTGAACGACTCGGGGAAGGACCTGTTCGAGCGCGGGTCGGTGGACGACTTTGTCATCGGCGACGTGCGGGACCTGGGGGAGCTGCACACGCTCGTGCTGCAGTCGAACGGCCGCGGCGTGGCGGCGGACTGGCTGTTCGAGCGCGCGGAGGTGACGCACGTGCCGTCGGGCCGGACGTGGCACTTCCCCGGGCCGCGCTGGATCGGGAGGAAGGGGGCGCTGGAGGCGCGGATCGCGGCGGGCGAGGCGCCGCGGGCGGTGGCGATGGTGGAGCGGGACGTGGTGCTGCACACGTCGGCCGATCGCGGGTCCGGGACGACGTCGGCGCTGTGGGTGGCGGTCGAGGGCGCCGACGGGGCGCAGTCCGCGCGCGTGCGGCTCGAGGAGCGCCCGACGGCGTTCAAGACGGGCGACCGCGACGAGTTCCGGATCTGGACGGAGGACGTCGGCCCCGTGCAGGCGCTCTGGGTCGGCCTCGTCGAGGGCACGGGCAACATGGAGTGGCTGTGCGCGTACGGGGAGCTGCGGAGCGCCGGCGAGGGCGACTTCACGCAGTTCCCGTGCGGGCAGTGGCTCTCGCGGACGCGCGGCGACCGGCAGACGGCGCGCCGCCTCGTCCCCGGGCGCGTCAACGCCGGGAAGACCCACTACACGCTCGACGTGCACACGTCGGCGCTCCCGGGGGCCGGAACGTCGGGGCTGGTGTTCGCGGAGCTCGCGGGGGACCGCGGGCGCAGCGGCGAGCAGGAGCTCCTCCCGACCTCGGACGCGAAGCCGTTCCAGCCGGGCTCGGCGGACCGGGTGTTCATGTTGGGCGACGACGTGGGCGACATGCAGGAGCTGACCGTGCGGCTGCAGGGCGTGCCCGCGGACCCGCGCCCGGAGTGGCACCTCTCGCACGTGCGCGCGGAGCACGGCACCAGTGGCCAGGAGCGCTGGTTCGTGTTCCAGCGGTGGCTGTCGGACCGCACGGGGCTCGTGGCGACGGCGCGCCCCTCTGCGGGCCCGCCCGCGGAGCCGAAGGTGCCGGAGCTGCCGGAGTACGACGCGTGGGTGTTCACCGCGCCGGGGCACAACTCGGGGATGGACGGGCAGGCGGCGCTGACGCTGGTGGGCGCGGCGGGGGCGCGCGGGGGGCCGCACCCGCTCATCCCGGACCCCGGCGCGCCGCAGCCGTTCGGCGCCGGGCAGGCCGACCACTTCCGGTTCAAGCAGGAGCGCCTCGGCGAGCTGGACGCCGTCGAGCTGCACGCCACGTTCGGTGCGTGCCGGTCGCGCTCCGAAACGCATCGGCTGCTACGCTTGCTTGTTTCGCGTCGACCGACGCATGCTCACTTCCTCTCTCGTCGCATCCTCCCGCTGGCCGCCGCGCAGGTCGCATCCCGAGCTGGTGCGTGTCGAAGGTCGTGGTGCGCGACCCGGACGGAACGGAGACGACGTTTGTACCCGAGGCCGGCGGCCCCGTGTGGCTCACGAAGGACGTGCCGGGCCGGACGCTCCGACGGTTCGCGAACAAGGTGCGCACCTCCGCGATCTGCGCGACGCGCACCGGCGTGGTGCTCGCACGCGCACGCGAGCTGCCCCCCTGTGCTGCCCGCTTGGTGGCTCACCGCGATGAGCGACGCCCGCCGCCCCGCAGGTGTACGAGATGGAGACGACCACGGGCGAGCGCACGCGCGCGGGCCCGACGCAGCTCACCGTCAGCGTCGCGGGCACGCACGGCACCATCCCTGAGCACATCGTCGTCGACCACACCATGGACCCGTTGCCGCACTTCCGCGCGGGACAGCCGTTCGAGTGCGAGCTCGACGCGCCCGAGGAGCCGGGGGACCTGCGGGACCTCACGCTCAAGGTCGGGGGCCGCGGCACCGAGTGGCATCTCAACACCATCACGCTCAAGGACAGGCTGACGGGGCAGAAGTGGTACTTCCCGTACAACGACGTGATATTCATACCGCTGGACGCCCCCGAGGACACGAAGACCGTTGCTATCCGCGCCCAGGCGAAGCCGCTCCCGCCGCTCCCGCGCCGCGAGACGCCACCGCCGCCGCAGCGCAGGGAGACGCCGCCGCCGCCGCCCGAGCCCGAGATCGCGCCCGCGCCCGCGCCCCCCGGAATGGTGCGCCGCGCATCACGCACCTCGCGATCGCCCGGTGCTCCCGTCCCGCGCGCCCGGAGGCGCCAACGTCGAAGGAACCATCGTGCGGCTTTGCTTGCAGGACGAGAGCACGGGCCCGCAGGTGTGCGACTACAAGATCGACGTGGTGACGGGCATGGACCCCGACGTGCGGCAGGACGTCGCGCAGCTGTGCAAGGTCCGGGTCTTCGGCGAGGAAAAGAGCTCGGAGTGGTGCGCTGCCCCCGGTCGCCACGCACCGCACCGCACCGCGGCCGCCCTGTCTGCGCTGGGCCCCGTGCGACGACGCGCCCCGCCGCCGGCGTCTCCGCTCCCCGCAGGATCGAGCTGTCGCAGCGCACGTGCACGAACCCGAAGGTGCACGGCCTGCTGTTCATGCCGGACGCGCGGGACGAGTTCGCCGCGCGCGACCGCGACCTGGGCCAGATGGTGGCGCTGGAGCTGGAGATGGACAACGGGCGCCGGGGGGTGCGGTGGCTGCTGCGGGAGATGGTCGTTACCAACGCGACGACCGGCGCCGTCGCGCGCTTCCCGTGCGAGGCGGTGCTGCGCGCCGACAAGGGCGCGCCGCTCTCGCACCGCCTGGGCGTGGAGCCCGGGGTGATCGACGAGGCGCCGTCGCCGCGGGCGTCGTCGTCCGGCGGCGGGTCGCACGACGAGGGCTTCCTGCGCGGCCGCAGGGGCCCCCCGGGGTACCGCGTCACCTTCTACACCTCCAAGAAGGCCTTCGCGGGAACGAGCGCGCAGGTGCACTTCGAGCTGCTCGGGGACGCGGGGAGCTCCGGGCTGGTGTTCCCGCCCGCGCGGAAGAAGTCGTTCAAGCGCGGCAAGGTGCGCGTGCGCGTGCGTGCGTGTGTCGTGTCGTGTCGCGCGTGTTGTGCGGTGTTGGGCGTGGGCGCTGACGGCGTGCCGGTCGCCGCGCCCGCCGCAGGTGGACACGTTCGAGTACCCGGCGATGGAGTACCTCGGCAAGATCCGGCAGCTGCGTCTCGGGCACAACGGCAAGGGGCCGCGCCCAGGTGCGCCCACACACCACGCCGCCGCGCCGCCCCCGCCACGCCGCGCCGCGCCCCCGCGCGACCCGCACCGCCCCTGCCCCGCCCTCCTCCCGCAGGCTGGCACGTGGCGCTGGTCGAGGTCGTGCACATTCCGACGGGGAGGAAGTTCCGCTTCCAGCCCGCGAGCGCGTGGATCAAAAAGGCGACGAACAACCAGCTGTTCGTGTCGGCCGTGGACCCGAAGACGGGGCGCGCGCCGGTGGGGCCGCAGATCCTGCAGACGCAGACGATCGCGGCCATGCCGTCGTCGCACGGCGGGACGCAGCA
The DNA here is from genome assembly GCA_916048055.1 of Pedinophyceae sp. YPF-701. Taxonomy (NCBI): domain Eukaryota; kingdom Viridiplantae; phylum Chlorophyta; class Pedinophyceae; species Pedinophyceae sp. YPF-701. The sequence goes on from CAJZHL010000031.1 coordinate 1,598,407, forward strand.
CGGCGGCGCGGCCAGCCGGCCGGGGACGCCGCCGAGGGGGTCCGCGCCCGGGGGCCTGCGGTGACGGGGCGCGGCGCAACGGGCTGTGAGCGAGCTGGAGAACGCGCCGGTGCGCGGGGGGGGCGCTCCCGGGCCCGGCGGTGCGCGGCGGCCAGGGGCACCTAGTGAGAGAAACGACCTTCCGGGGCTCGGGATGCGCGCACCGAGAGCGACGTGCAGACAGAGATCCCGCCGATGCGGTAGACGATGAGCCTGCAGGCGGCGCGCCGCGCCGTGCGGCCCCCGCGTCGACCGCCGCGTGGCAGAGGGAGTTGGTGCCGCAGCAGCCACGTCCACCGTCGCGCGAACGCCGCCGCGGGCCCAGGAGCGCCGCAGTCCGCCGCGCGCCGTCCCTGCCCGAGCGCTCGCCGTCCGTTGGGGACGTTATGGCGCGCGAAAAAGCGTCGGCGGAGGCCGGGCGGCGCAGCCCGCCTGAGCGCGGGTGCGTGGCAACGGACCGGCGGAGTGCGCGCCGCACGCCGCGCGGGGGGCGCCGTTGCCGGCCCGGCTGCCGTGTCGCGGCACAGGACGAGCCGCTGGCGACCCGACCTTGCTGTGCGCCGCGCCAGGTGCCCCGCACCCGGAGCTGTTGCAGTGGCTATACAAGCTGCGCTGCGAGGGAGCGGGCAACAACGGCGCGCATTCCCCGCCCCTGCGACCCGGCTCGCGGCCCGCGGGCGTGACTGTCTGAGTTGTGGAGGAGATGCACCCGCAGGGGGCGTGAGGGGCTCCCGCGGGACGGCCTTCGCGGTCACTAGCAGCTCGCACGACGTGCCCGCGAGCCACGGCTGCTCGTGTGGAGCGCTCCGCGCGCCGCGACGCCCGCGATCGCAAGGTGAGCACTCGGGCGTCCGGCCCCTCGCGCGGGGCGGGGGCTGCGCGGCGAGACGAGCGGGCGGGAGCTTGCATTCGGTCGCGCCCGTGTTGGCCCTCGTCCGCGCCGCGCGAGCGCCGCACGCGGGCGGGCTGCGCTCCCCGTCGCGCGAGGAATGCATTGCAGCGGTTTCGCCGGGCCGGCGCGCGTCGCGCGGGCGTGCCGGCCTCGACGCGGAGAGCATGCTCCTCGGTGCCCGCTCCCAGGGCTCCGCAGACGCGTGTCTTGCCGACCGCCTGCAGGCACACGCCCGCTCTGAGGTAATTGGGCGAGGATGAAGCGTCACCGCACGTCGGGAGGCGGCATAGGGCCGTCGTCGCCCTTCGTTCCGGAGCACATCAAGCGGTGAGCCCCGCGCGTCGCGCTGCCCCGATATCTCCCGCGGAACGGGCCCGCAGGGAAATGCACCCGCGTCGGGCTCGCGGCCGGGCGCACGCCCGCGGCGTCCTCGCCCGCGGGCCCCGCGCTCGAGCCCCCTCTCCGTTTGCTTGCGACACCGCCGCGCGCCCCCCCTGCGGGCCAGCCACGCCGCATCCGCGCCCCCCGACGCCCATGCCTCCCCCAGGCCGCGCGCCACGGCCCGCCCCCCGGCCCTGAGCGCCGGCCCCGCCCCCTCGCGCGCGCCCTCGCTCGTTTCCGCACACCACCGCACCGCGGCCGGGGCCCACCGCGCCGATGCGGGCCCGCCCGCGCGGCCCGCGCGACGCCCCGCCCGCACCCCCGCCGAGCCCGCCCCGCCCCGCCGCTCCCGCCGCCCCCCGCAGGCCGGCGCGGCTCACCGGGGAGAGCCTGCGCCTCAGCCTCGAGGTGCCGTCCGCGCTGGACGCCGCGGGGAGCGCGCCGTTCGGGCGCAAGGTGGTCAGCGAGATCGACGACTCCGGGACCGTCCCGCACAGCGCCAAGGGGCCGTCCCCGTCGCGCCCGTTCCCGGGGTTCGGGGGCGACCTCCCCTCGGCGCGTGTCGAGCCCGCAGGTGCGTGGCGGGCCGCCCGGACGTGGCCGGGAACGCGCCCGCCCGCGCGCCCCGCGCCGCCGCACGAGGCCCCGCGCGCCCCGCCGGCGCCCGCCGCGCTCGCCCCGCCCCGCCCCCCCGCCGAAACCGCGCCGCGCGGCCCGCCCCACCGCGCCGCGCCGCGCCCCCGCCCCGCAGGCGCCCCCGCCCCGGCGTTCGCGTTCAACGGCAAGTTCGCGTCTCGCACGCCCGCGCGGGAGCTCACCATCTCGCCCCACGACGGCACGGTGCCCTTTGGCTCCCCCCTCGACTACCTCACGCCCACGGGGGACCCGTCGCCCGCCTGCGCAGGTGCGCGCCCGCCCGCCCGCGCACGCACGCGCCACCACGCGCCGCTCGCCCCGCGCCGTGTCCCGACGTCAGCGCTCGTGCTGTTGGTGCAGGACTCGGTGCGCGGAAGCGCGCGCCGCTGGTGAGCGCGGAGAACCACCAGCCCGGGCGGCTCGTCGCGACGTCGTCCGACGCCGCGCGCGCGGACGCGGAGACGCGCCGGCGCATCAAGTGGACGGGGTGGCAGGCCGGGGACGTGCCCGAGGCCGGCGCCGAGCCCGTCGTCGCCGAGGGGCCGCTGCCGCCCACGGTGCGGTCGCGCGTGCTCGCGGAGCGCACCGCGCGCTGCTCGGACCCGCTCGCGCTCGGTGGCGGCGCGTCCGCGGCCGCCCTGCTGGCCGCCAAGGCGGTGCCGCGCACCCCCGGGGGGCTCGCCGGCGCGGTGCCGACGTCGCGGTTCTCGGGGCAGCGCGTGGACTCCGGCACGGCGGCGAACCTCGCGCAGGCGATGGCGAACCTCGAGGCCGGGTCGTGCGGCGACCGGGACGCGTCGCGCGCGACGGGGGCGCAGCACGCGCCCGACACGGACGGCGACGCCCCCATGCTGCTCGCCGAGGGGGAAGCCGAGTCGCCGGAGCGCCCCGACGCGATCCTCGCGCCGGGCCCCGCGGACGCGCACCTCGCGCGGCACCGCACGACGTCGGGGTGCCAGTCCGCGCACCAGCCGGGCGGGGGGGTGATTGGTGCGGGCGTGGGCGTGGGCGTGGGCGTGGGCATGTGCGTGGGCGACCCCGACGGCATGGTGTGCGACGGGGACGTGGGGGAGCCGGGGCGGTGCGCGGACGCGTCGGCGCACGAGCCGGGGCGCGTGGCGTCGAGCTCGATGACGGAGACGAGCCCGGAGAAGCCGGAGACCCCCCGGGGGGTGTTCTCTCTGCACGCCTTCCCGCGGTGGACGCCCGCACGGCTGCGCCGCAGCAGCAACCACTTCCTCTCCCCGGGCGCGGTCCTGCACGCGCGCACGCCCTCCATGGGCGCCGCGTCCGACGAGGGCTCGGACGGCTTCCGCATCAACCGCTCGAGGCAGTACGAGCGCGACGGCGTGAGCCCCAGCCCGCTGGCGGCGGTCACGCCGGGGTCCGGGTCCGGCGCGCCGCTGCAGCGCGCGGGGTCCACGCCGTCGCCCATGGACCTGATCCGGCGCGCCGCGCGGCGCCACAGCGTGGGCTCGATGGACGACTCCCCCGCGCTGCCCGCGGACTCGGTGGGCACGGTGGGGACGGCGGAGCGCGCGTGCGCGGGGGCGGCGCGGCGGCGGGCGGCGCGGAAGAAGGGCGCGGGCCTCGACGACGAGCTGAGCGAGGCCGAGCGCGCGCGGCTGTTCCAGGAGCTCGTCGCGCACCGGCAGCAGCAGGCGGCGGCGGCGCCGGCGTCCACGGTGGTGACGGGCCCCTCGGCGGCGCCCATCGCCGTGCCGGACGACTTCCGGAGCCCCGAGCCGGCGCCGCTGATGTGCCGCGTGCCGCAGAGCCAGATCCGGCCGTCGGACGGGCGCATCGCGCGGCAGGTGGCGGGGCGCGCCAAGCGGCTGGTCATCATCCGCCACGGGGAGAGCGAGTACAACCACGCCATCAACCACAGCCGCGAGTGGGCCGACCCCATCATGTTCGACCCGGACCTCACCGACCGGGGCCTCCAGCAGTGCGCCAAGCTCCGCGAAGAGCTCACCAAGGCAAGCACACCCACGTGCAGTTGCAGCCGCGCGTATCATACGTGATTACACGTGTCACAATCGTCCACACGCACGCGCTCGCATGCCCGGTGCTCCGCGCACGCACGCACGCGCCCAATCGTGCTCACGTACCGCCGCGCCCGCCACCGCTGCAGGAGGCGGCGATCCCGCCCGACGCGCTGTGGGTGTGCTCGCCGCTCACGCGCGCGGTGCAGACCATGCTGCGCATCCTCGACGTGGTCCCGGAGTCCGCGGTGCCCAGGCGCACGCACCAGCCGTCGAACCAGCACGACCGCAACCGCGAGCCCCTGTACCCGGAGCCCTGCTGCGCCTGCCACCCGGCCAACGCGCAGGCCGACGCCGACATGCCCGACGCCGCGGACGCGGACGAGGTCGCGGACGCGGAGGAGGTCGCGCCGCCCGCGCAGCGACCTCCGCGGCCCCCGGGGAAGCCGCCTCTCGCCCGCATGAAGTCGCTGGGGCACTCGGCCCGGGGGTTGGGCGGGGGCAGCCACAGCGCGCGGGAGACGCCGCGCCCCGCGCGGTGCCTGAGCGCGCAGTGGAGCGCCAGCGAGGCCGCGGGCGCCCCCGCGACCACCACGTCGCACTGCGGCATGACGCCGATCTTCGCGGGCCTGCAGGTGAGCAAACGCACCCACGCGCACCGACGTGCATGCACTGGTCCCTGTCGGTGGCCGGTGCTGACGGAGCGTGTGTGTGTATCCCGGCGCGCGTGCAGTTGCGGTCGAGCTCCGCGGGCGGCGACGAGGGCGCGCGGGACCACCGCACGGCGGACATGGACGCGGCGATCGACGACCCGTTCGAGCCGGACGCGTCGCGGCGGCCGTGGAGCGAGCACGCGGGCGAGATGAACTTCGAGAGCGCAACGAGCGCGCACGGCGCGGACGCCGCGCCACGAGGTGAGGCGCCCGCTCAGCGCTGTCGTGCCCCGACAGCGCTCGAACAAACAACCAACCGCCGAGCGCGAGCAAAGAACCGGCCCCGCGCACGGCCCCCGCTGCCCCGCAGAGCCGCAGCACGGCGCCGCGGAGTCGAGCGGGCAGGGGCGCTACGGGTGCCGCTGCGACTGCCAGTGCCACCGCGTGCACGCCGCGCTGCCCCGCGTGATGATCCTCCCGCAGATCTCGGAGCAGGTCCTCAGCACGGGCGACATCGGGCGGCCGCGCGACGTCCTCGAGCGCCTCTTCGCGTCGTGCCTCCCCGAGGAGTGCTTCGACCCCCTCGGCAACGCCCCCACCTGGTGGTTCAACCCCCAGGTGCGCCGCGCACCGCACACGACGCGACCCACGCAGCACGCGCGCTGTCCGCGCCGCCCGACCCTCCTCCGCACCGCCCTGCGTCGTCAGCACCAACCCTTCCTTTCCCCCCCCCCTGCCCCTCGCAGCCCGTGAAGAAACCCAACCACGGGCTCCACGAGGAGTTCCACTCGGAGGAGTCGGCGGCGCACTGCCGGCAGCGGTGCGAGAACTTCCTGGCCTGGGCGCAGCAGCGCCCCGAGAAGGTGCGCCGCGACGCCCGCGACGTGCTGCCCGGCGTGCGTGGTGCGTGCTGCAGGTGGGGCGCGTTCGCCCGCAAGCGCGGCCCCGCCGACGGCGCCGCGTCTGTCCCGTGCCCGTGCAGGTCATCGTGGCGGTGGGCCACTCGACGTTCTGGAAGTGTTTCCAGTCGCGGGGCGGCGTGGCAAGCACGTGCTCCCTCACCAACTGCGAACTCATCAACCTCGCGATCTAACCTCGCGGCCCAGGGCCGCCCGCGTTGTGAATGCATCGGATGCAGCTGGCGCGCGTCGCGGCCCTGTTCATGCCGCGAGCCCGCGCGCGAGCCGTCTGCCTGCCCTGGGCGCCCGTGACGTGCAATGACAGGGTGAGGTGCCGTCGGTGACGACGAGGCGCACGCGGTGGCCTGCTCGTTGGGCTGCGACGTGCGGCTGGCGGGCCTGCAGCGCCGATGCTCGCCGGCCTCGGGCGCCGCTCCCGACGGAGCGGCTGTGCGGCGCGGGTGTGCACCAGGACGGTTTCGACGGCAGCGCTGGCGGGGGGGGGGCTGCTCGGCGGAGCAGGTCGGATCGGAGAGGTCGTGCGGGTGCGAGGGCGCTTGGCGGGGGGCGGACGGCGCCCGCGCTTGCAGCCCGCGTGGAGCGAGCGCCAGCGCGGCACGCGGGGCGGGGGCACGCTCGTGTGGCATGCACACAAGGTGGTGGACGCGCTGCGAAGCTTGGACTGGTGTCTGACCGCCCGTGAGCGCCCGGGCCACGATGCATGCTCGGACCATCCACCTGTCTGCGCGACCGCCGCGTCGCGTGCCGTGCAGAGGGCATGTTTCATTCGACTGTCTGCGCACACGGCTCGTGCCCTCGCAGGGGGTGTTGGAGGCGCGCATGGCCGGGTCACGGGGCACAATGTCGCCGTCGCGGCCCAGTCCACGCTCCGATCCCCCGTGTGTGTTCCGCCTCCACTTGCCATGGCACCCCAGGCACGACGCCAGCGCGGCGACGCAGGGGCTCGTCTCGTTCGACGACAGCGCCCGGGGGAGCCTGAGCGCCCGCGGCCGCAACCACCGGAGCGCGGACGTGCGGGCGGCGGCGATCACGTAGAAGGGCGGCGCTGCAGTGGGTGCGGAGATCTACAAGGAGGGCGCGGTGTGCCTCGCGAGGTGCCGTTGACGGAGGCCGGGGCGCGGTGCAGGCGCTCGCGGTGCCGGACGCGTGTCTACTTGACCATACACAGCCGGGGGCATCGTTGGAGGAGAGCTGCAGGTCGCAGGGCGCCCTCCAGCTGGAGGACATTGTGTCGCAAGGTGCGCCGGCACGCGCCGCGGTGGTGACGCGCTGTGCGCGCATGCAACCGCACGCAGCACTTGATGCTGATCCTGCGACTGCCGACCTGCGGCTGCCTCCGCAGAATCGGGCGCTGCGCTGTCGCGACGGGAGCTGCGAGGCGCAATCGCGCATGTGGCGGTCGGTAGCGAGCGCGGCCTGTGTCTCGTGTGCGCCGCGCCCCGCCACCTGTGCGTTCTCGAACTGGACGACGACGAGGACGACGATGCGTCGGACGCGGACGTGGACTGATCGGAGACGTGTGTGTTTGTCGGCGGCGGGCCTGACTGGTCGTGATGCGGCCCGCGTCTCTCTGTGTCTCTGACTAGACTAGAGACCTGGCTCACACAAGACACTCGCAGGTGTCCGCTGTAACTCCGTCTAGCTGCGCTCGGCTAGCGGCAGCGGCAATCTAGCAGAAGGCAACTTGCCTAACTGACTGGCTCAGGTCAGACTGACACCTAGTGGTGGTCAGCCCGGCATCATCTCCTCCCCATCCTAATAAGTGGTTAGCATGACACGGTAGGGAAGGCGGGGAACGATAGTGACGGGTGTGGGAACTATGATCGGAAACAAGGGCTGGAAACAAAGGGTGCGTTGGACGTTCTTGATCGCAGCAGGCGGCGGGGTCCTTTGCGAACGCCATGCGTTCTCCGCACTTGAGGAACCTGCGTGGCTGTGACGCTATTCGGAACCGTAGTTGTACTCGAACTCGTCGATGACTTCAGGCAGCTGACTCGCCTTCATGTCCGTCGGAAGGTTGAGGTACTGGTTGAAGGGGTCGAGGTCATGTGGTCTTAGGTCTTAGGTCTTAGGTCTTAGGTCTTTTTTTGTGATTTTTAGAGAATGCCCCCAATGCCCCCAAGGGGTACATTTCCGCCGCTGGCGGTCCGGTGTCCGCGACTCCGGGGCGGAATGTGTTAGCGCTGTCGGCGTTCAACGCCGGGGCATCCTACGAGGTGCGCGGCGGGGCCTAAGACGACCGGGCGGCGGAGCTACGGGCCGCCAAAGCGGCGGGACCAGGAAACAGGTGGTGGTTTTCGGGCTCTGGCGTCGCGGTGCGGGCGCCGTTCGCGCTGAATCGCGTGCCCTATTGGCGAAATGTCGCGGCACGCCCGCCGCGGCGGCGAACGTAGGGAATGCACGGGACACGGCGACGGTAGCGCGGAAAAGTGCGTGTGACATCGGCCGTCAGACTTGACCTTGGGTGGCTTGGCAGTCACGAAACAGAGTCTAGTCGTGAGTCGGTCAGATATATGTCTGATCAAATATGCCTCGTGACTCGGAAGATACCCGTCAAATAGGCATATTTGCAGATATGCGTCGTCAACTTGTTCGCCCATGACTGGCCTTAGCGACTAACTGGAGGGTGCAGGCATCGACGCTCCGTCCAGGCGTGAGCCTTAGAGACCGATGAGGACGACTTAGGACTCAGGACTTAGTTTTAGCGACTGAGCCGCGGCGTGAGCCTTAGAGGTCTTAGGTCTTAGGTCTTTTAGGTCTTTAGGTCTTAGGTCTTAGGTCTTAGTTTTTAGGTCTTAGGTCTTAGGTCTTAGGTCTTAGGTCTT